>BCNH02000003.1:8052595-8092444 GCA_001662345.2 Metrosideros polymorpha var. glaberrima
TGCCCTAAACACAAGATACATGCTTTATAATTAAGGCTTGAGTTATTACTACGAAAAAATCCAAACTGGCGTGATAAATTTACAAAAAACTAATTTTTTAACAACAAAAAACTTCAGATTGGTACATTTGTGACAGATGTATCCCAAAATTTAGGATTTGTTGAAAAAGATAAACTGAGCCATGTCACTAGAAAATAAGCTGATTGAAGAAATGTCAATCAAGTTGTTATTATTATTATTATTTATAAAAAAAATTAAATTTGTGGTAAATTTGTCAAAAATGTATTGATTCAAAATTTTTTGTGATCAAGAAATTAATTTAGAGTAAATTTATTATAGATGTAACAGTTTGAAGTTTTTCATAATAGTGACCTTTTAAGGTTAGGCGCATGTTTCACGCTTGAAGGCACAAACTGGGAAACTGTATGGCTGACGTTGACTCCTCAGTCTTTGTCTAACCATAGCCGGTCAAACTTTATGTTCGAATGGGAAATCTGCTTTCTTCTCTCTTTCTGTCTCTTGGCTGAAACTTCGTGTTGAATGCATTGGCATGGAGTGTGTGGCACACAAATTGATCATCAAATGCCCCTGATGTCGATGTCCTTGAAAAAAAATGTACCTAATGTCGGGATTCTGATGGTGCTGGAGTGTACCCCACCCCTATAAGCAATCTGTTGAGAAAAAATCAATCGGAAAAAAATCAATCGGACTTTGAGGTGTGAATATATTGTCTTTAAGAAATTATTTGGCCTACAACGTTACTGCTAGTTACTGGCAAAAATCCTCCGGGATATAAGAAAATCTCAAACAAGAATGCTAGATAGCAATTCCGGTATTTTTTCCAAGAACTCTCAAAGTGGAACAGTCGAAAATAATGGATGTATTTCTTTGAGAAAGAGACGAAAATTGAGAGAGAGATAGTTGTCGTCATTAAACTAGAAATGTTGATGATAAATAGTGAAAGACACAATCATTAGTTTTTCAAATTGTAAATTCGAAATTGAAAATAAAAAAATATTCGCATAATGACCGTCACTTACATCTTTTCGATATGGGACAAGGACAAAGACAAGGCACCAACAAACTACCAACACAATCGTCACTGAGATAGCCGAACTAGCGCGGGGCCAAATGTACCTCGTGTTCAACCAATAGTTTGTTGGCTTCAATGGGAAGGGAGTTTGCTAATCGTTCTCGTGGCCTCGGTTCCGAGCCTCGTTGAGAACATCTCATGATTAAAAAATCCTGTATGCAACGTACTGATGTGGGAAGTGCGCCTTTAAGATTCACATAGATTGGTGGATCGATTGAGGTGCGCGAAAATTATCTCGGACACCACCCGACCGCTAAACCAAACAAGTACAGATCTTCAATTTCGTACCCGCAAGAGACTTGATTAGGGATGACAATTAGATAAGGATTTGGAAATCACCGACCAAATCCTGGCGGGACAAAGCATTATTAGCGACTGATTTCACCGTGTTCACATGAATTTGGCCCCGTTTGACCTCACAAGGCCAAGCTTGGCGTAGCACAGGAGCTTCGAACATCAGCTGGGCTGGCCCTTTTCGGCCTACTCTGGTCAAACGGAAGGCGCCCTTTCCTTGTTTATGAGGCCGTGCAGGGCTGCTAGTGTCGCCACCCGCTCGAGCGTTATCATAAGGGTGTCGCACTTGTTTAGAGAAAGTTCTGAATTTGAATACTGTCGATACGTAATTAGTCAATACCGTTTGCGGCGATGGATCCGAGGTAAGAGCGACCTTCATCGGAGCAGCTCCGAAGCACCAGAGGTTCGGATTCTGTTCGCCGGGGCGAAATGCATTTTCGCCTTGGGTTAACACTCAACAGGAACAAGGTGGTTCTTGAAAGAGATGGTTATTTGCAGTGCATGCGCAGCCTCTACAACAGTGCATGAGCAAAGGATATAGAATTTTGGCAATTGAAAAAAAAATGAAAAGAAAAGAAAATAAAAAAACACTGATAGGATCACCGCAATCCTCAATCAATGTCTCTCGACCCCCACGTAAGGACAATTGGTTTAAGTTAAACACATGCTACATATTGTAATGATAATTTTCTAATAAATCATTAAAAAAATCTTTTGTGTATTATTGGGCATATACCACAAAAAATCTCAAACTATGTCTATTATAACACAAACACTGCAAACATTTTTTTTTTGTTTTGGCAAAAACTTTAAACTTGCCTACTATTATACAAATATCCCAAACTCTTTTTTTTGTTGTCATGAAAAAAACATATATACCCTCTATTTCAGTCTTAGATATGTGTCATATTAGTATAAGTTCGGGGTTTCTTATAACACAAAAAGAAAGTTTGGGCTATTTGTATCACAATGAGCAAGTTTAGAGTTTTTGATGACTCGAAAAAAAAAAGGTTTGGGGTACTTATGTCATAGTGAGTATAATTCGAGGGTTTTTGGTGGTATTAACCATATTTTCTATGATATTCTAATTTCTTTGTGATACCAAACCAAGAGTTGCTAATTCAAGTCGGCTTTTACAACATTTTAAGGCTTTGAAATTTATTAGGACGATGCCGATGTTCATCGATGGTTGATAATATTAAGAAAGATATGCTTTATATCATTAAAATTAGAGAAGTAACATTAAATAATTCATACTGGTTATGTACTTAACGGCGTTAATAATCTCTTTGAGATTAAGCCGCTCTCCTCTTCCGATTTAGATTTAGATTTAGATCTGGGAGTTTTACTCTCTCGAACTAGATTTATTTCTAGATTTGAGAGTTTCTTACTGGTATTTGATCGGTATTCTTTCAACATATTAATGTTGGTGTTACTGCTCAACAATAGTGATGAAGACGTTAAACCTAGACGCATACCTCAAGTCGTTACAATTGGAGTAGGAGATCTCGGCTTGTGCTCATCACTAATTTTAGTGATTGGCCGCCAAACGTTCATAGTTGCAGATATGTTTTTTGAGGGAAGAGAGTGTGCTGGTCGCATATTGTGTTTTATTATTTGTTTGTTAGCATTTGCTTTGTTATGCGTTTATTTGAAATTTGCTAGGTTTGAAAGCCTTTTAAGTACCTCTTGAGTATTTATTATGATTAATGAATAGAAGCTTTCTTTAAATTAAAAAAAAAAGGAAAAAAGCCACCAAAAATCCTAAACTTTGCCTTCTTTGACATATTTACCTAAAAAATTTTCGAGACACAAAAAACCCTAAACTTTGCCCTCTGTGATACATTTATCCCAAATTTATACAGTGTGATAAATTTATCCAAAACTTCTTTTTTTGACATAAAAAACCCTAAACTTTTATCCGTGCGACATATTTACTCCAAAAATTTCTAACCAAATGGTATTTTTGTCTTTTACCTTTTTATTAAAAAGAATATTAAAAAATATTTTAAAAAACAAAAAAANNAAAAAATTTTCGAGACACAAAAAACCCTAAACTTTGCCCTCTGTGATACATTTATCCCAAATTTATACAGTGTGATAAATTTGTCCAAAACTTCTTTTTTTGACATAAAAAACCCTAAACTTTTATCCGTGTGACATATTTACTCCAAAAATTTCTAACCAAATGGTATTTTTGTCTTTTACCTTTTTATTAAAAAGAATATTAAAAAATTTTTAAAAAACAAAAAAAAATGGAGGATTGGGGGGCAAGGGCGGCAGGCCCTTGCCTCTGTCGACCTGTTGCCGGAGAGGGCCAGCGGGGGACATCGGCCGTGGGTGAGGGTCGCCGGCCCTTGTCGAGGCCCCGATGACCCCCCGCTAGCCCTCTCTAGTGACCTGGTCGACGGTGACAAGGGCTTGCCACTCATGCCCCGGTTTTTTTTCTTTCTTTCTTTTAAATATTTTTAAATATTTTGAATATTCTATTTAATGAAAAAGTGAAAAAAAAATTGAGGGTAAATGCGTCCTGAAGTAAAAATATTTAGGGTAAATGTGTTACAAAGATAAAGTTTGGGGTTTTTGATAACACAAATTTTTTTTTGGATAAATATGTAACGGAAGGTAAAGTTTAGGATTTTTGGTGGTTTTTTCCCAAAATAAAAATGGCGTTAGACATTAAAATGGGGCCAACATTCTAGTCATCCCAAGAAGATTCAATTTTCCATTTTCATTATTGTTATTTATCCTATATTTTCTTTTCTTTTTTTCTAATTGAAGGCATATTATCAACCGATATCGTTTAGCGGGAGAAGCTCCCTTAACGGCCACAAATGGCCTCCCTCGCCTTCCCTCCTTCACTGCATCACCACCAGCTCGCTTCTCTCCCTCCATGCAAGCCCTCTCCGACCTTCGATTCCTCCCGACACCGCCAACCCACTTCCACTTTCGCTCTCGGGAGCGACCCCAACCGCTTGCTCGCCAAGCTTCCCGCCGCGGACCGCGACCCACCTGCGAAAACCGCGAGCGGCGTCCGAATCAGAGAGAGGACTGGTTTGTCGGCCCGGCCACCGAGGCCCAGCGACGAGAAATGGCAGAAGGAGTCATTGAAGGACCTCGTGAGCTCGATCATAAGGGAGCGGTCCGAAAGGGGGGTCGGCGACGGCGAGAGCGCGAGGAGATCGCCGAAAGATAAGACCGCGAGGAGTGGCTCGAGTCTGAGGCGGAGGAGTGATGTTGGGGTTGGGGATTACGGTTTACGTTCTGAAAAAGAGAGGGCGGCAGTGAAATTTGTGGATGATGGTGGTGGTAGTTCGGGAGGTAAAGTGGGGAAGCAGAAAATGAGCAGGAATGTCGGCGGTAGCGGGACGGGGGCGGCTTGCGAGAGTAGAAAGTCTAGGAAAAGTAAGGTCGAGTCGCCTGAAGTTCGGTTGAAAGTCGCGCTGGATATGTGTTCGAAAAGTGGGGATTCTTTCGGGGCGGTTCAGTTGTATGATTCGGCTCGTAAGGAGGGGATTCAATTGGGGCAGTATCATTACGCTGTGCTGTTGTATCTCTGTGCTTCTGCGGCTGTTGGTGTTGTTCAGCCTGCTAAAAGCGGAAGTGGTATGAGAACTTTGAATAGCTTGGACTTGTCGAATGAAGATGTCGCTACGAATTGCGTCAAGTTTGGTGAGGAGGATGAAGTCATGCCAAATGACCTCCGGTCAATTGGTGCCCATAGTATTGAGGGAAATGATGGCAAAATGGATTTACATTCAAGTCGCACGTACGGCAATGTTGATTATACTGATGAAATTAAGAGCATCAGGCAGAACTTTAATGGGTTTCCAAAACCCAAAGCTCATGTTTCAGATAGGCTCAATGATGTAGGAAAAACTAAAGGTGATTCCTCTGATATTGAAAATGAGGCTGTAGACCAAGAAGATCAGGTTGTTATATTAAACGAAAATGTCAAGAAGTATGCGGTTGAAAAGGGATTTGAAATCTACAGGGAGATGTGCTCGGATAAAGTCCCAATGAATGAAGCCACTTTGACATCTGTGGCCAGAATGGCAATGTCAATAGGTGATGGAGACTTGGCGTTTAAAATGGTGAAGCAAATGAATCCTTTGGGGATAAATCCCCGGTTGCGGTCCTATGGTCCTGCTTTATCAGCTTTCTGTGATAGTGGAGACATTGAGAAAGCATTTGAAGTTGAAAAACATATGCTGAAGAATGGTGTCTATCCAGAGGAGCCTGAACTGCAAGCACTACTAAGAGTAAGCATAGCGGCTGGAAAAGGGGACAAGGTGTATTATTTGTTGCACAAACTCAGAACAAGCGTAAGGAAGGTCTCTCCCTCTACTGCGGATTTAATCGAGGACTGGTTCAAAGGCAAGATAGCTTCAAGACTAGGGAAAAGGAAATGGGATCAAAGAGATATAAGAGAAGCAATTATAAACGGTGGTGGAGGCTGGCATGGGAAAGGTTGGTTGGGAAGAGGCAAGTGGAGTGTATCACATGCATCGGTTGGTTCTGATGGCTCATGCAAATGCTGTGGCGAAAAATTGGCCACAATTGATCTTGATCCTTGGGAAACAGAAAAATTCGCCGAGTCAGTTGCAGCCTTGGCTCTAAAGAGAGAAAAAAACTCGAGCTTTCAGAAATTTCAAGTATGAAATTCTCCAGTCAACCCTTCCTAACTGTAATTTTCAATGTGTCTCCGAGAACCAGATAGACTAATTTAGCATTTGCAGAAATGGCTTGATTATTATGGACCATATGAAGCAGTAATTGACGGAGCTAACGTAGGCCTTTTTAATCAGCAAAGATTCTTACCAGCAAAGGCAAGTTATGACAATTGAAGACAGATCACCTGTAAAGATCCATAGATTTTTAGAGTTGTAGTTTTCTGATTGTTCTTGTGCACTTGTTGGAATTGATCTGTAGGTTAATGCAGTTGTTAATGGAATACGTCAGAAGCTTCCTTCAAGAAGATGGCCTCTCATTGTTTTACACAATAGGCATATTACAGGAAACAAGATGGAAGTACCAGTGAACAGGGCAATCATTGACAAGTGGAGAAATGCGGATGCACTCTATTTAACACCTTCTGGATCCAATGATGACTGGTGAGATATTGAATTTGCAGATTACAACCAGAACGCTTACATCTTTACTGTCATTCTGGGGAATATTGAAGCCTCCATATTGCATACAGTTTAAATTAAACCGATATGAGAAATAACGTGTGTTTCAGGTATTGGTTGTATGCAGCTATCAAATTTAAGTGCTTAATCTTGACCAATGATGAAATGAGGGACCATACATTTCAACTTCTAGGAAATGACTTCTTCCCCAAATGGAAAGAAAGGCATCAGGTGAGTCTAGTTGGATTTCCCATTAATCTTGTTCTTGCCTCTTGTGCTTATCAAGTCCCTAGCCTTTTAACTATTTTATCATTTTCTAAATCATTCGATTATTTATGAGTCTGATTAGATTTGCTGTTGCAAACAATAACAGCATTTGTGTTTCTGTTTTCAAGGTACATTTCAGCTTTTCTGATGCTGGTCCGGAGTTTCACATGCCTCCTCCATGCTCCATAGTAATCCAGGTGAATAGCACAAATTTATTTTCTATGCTGTATACATCTCCTCTCATAGATGGATATGGGTGATATGACTGAGTTTTTGTTTGTTGTGGTGTGTGCATGCACGCTTACATATTTGGGTGCATCGCAGTTGTGTCTTGCAAGCTTTAAAAGGTTAAGGACACTATATAATCCTTTTGTGAAACAATTTCCACAGGAGTCCGAGAATGGCCACTGGCATATACCCATTTTGCTGGAACGTGAGTATGAAACAGATAGAACGTGGTTATGTGTGACACGTGCTGCCTCTGGATTGGCAACCAGACCTGAAGGTAGTAGAATGTATGCTGAGTCAAGTTCAACTTAATAAGCTGAAGCATCTATTTTTCATGATAAATGCTTGCATGCCCTGCCTTTGAGCTGATTAAAAACGTTATTCATCAAAACGTACTGGATGGAAGTATTAAAAAATTATTTGATTTCCACACTTATGCTAGTGTTTTTGGATGAAACATTATTTTGTTCTGGTCCAGATCATTTCAGGTAATGGTGTTGGTCTTATTTTTAATACTTTTCATTTGCTCAATACTCAATCCTCCTCACCAACTGATTCTCACTGCTCAGTTTTGTTGCTTATAAGGAGGTATTTTGTCCAATTCCTAGTAACTAGGTTCACCACCTAACTGTTTCCCATCTCCACTACTTCCAGGGCTGGGGTATTTGGGGAGTAGAAGATACAAAAACCTGGAAGGCTGTTTTTTTTAAAATTTGGTTGATATCAACATTTTGTAGTCATGGGGCGTTCCATTCCTTATGGAGTTCTTGGATATTCTTGGGATTCAGGATTATTATGGAAAGAGAGACTAGGTTTCCCAAGTGGCAGTTCAATATATAGTGTGTTCCCCATGTCTTCTGTCCTAGAAAAATTCTAAGGTTGAATTTAGTGGTACAGAATTGGTGTTTACTCTTCAATACAATTTCAAGGACTTGTTGAGTGCTTCATTAGCAATCAGTAGCGACGTCAAACTAAGCTTCTTGTCCCACTAAGATGGGAGAAGGGAGAATTTGCAGGCAAAGTGTGGTGGCAGGTGTTAATCAGCAATCATGTGAATATTTTCATCATCTGTAGCTGGAGTAATTAGTTTTGTCGTAGTGTCTATTTTGTGCAAGTAACTTAAATTATTTTATAAAGCTGGTTTTGCTGAACACATGTATGCATGAATAGCCTCTTGTCATTGTCTACTATCCTTGACAAAACGTTCTGATAAATCTTGTTCTGCTGCCAAGTGATATTCATATGTGAGTTTTTCAAAATTATCGCCTGTTTTATTCTAATTAATCACATAAATTTTGTTGAACTAGTATTCGGGTTTGATTTTTACGTCGTTGCGTTTGTTTAGATCTGCAATTACATCAACAGAGTGAGCAACATGTGATGGAAGACAAAGACCCACAAGATGGAGCTGATCCCTTTTCAGACATGCGTCAACCTAACCATGAAAACATTAGAAAATCACCTCCTGAGACACACCAAAATCTCAAAAGAATATTTGCGGCATCTGTATCATCTGACGGCACCCTCCTGTCAGAACTTGACACTGCAGAGAGGTGTGGCGATTGTATTATTGATTTCCAAATATAGATTCATTGATAATCAGTCCACATCCTTTTGTTATCTTCTCAACTAGATCAAAGAACTTGGAATGCCTATGTATAGACATGAGGCACAGTTCATTTTCTAAGGTGTAGAGAGCCCTTTGTTGACGGAAAAGCTTAGTTCACAATGAATATAAATGTATTTTACCTAGCATTGTAACTTTGGAATAGATGCATTCTCTTGCCTAATATGATTCAGGAAAAATCATTCCTGCTTCCTTTTCCCTTGGAGCTTTGAAAGCAGTCTTTGGATGGTGTTGAGTGTGGAGTCGGTGCATCGGCCCTAAGATCGCTTGATGGGTCACGACAGATGTAGCTTTTGTCATTACTGATAAATATTGTCGCGGGTGGAAATACTCCAAAAGGATCAATTCGTGTGGCTTACGGGTAGAATCCGTGGATGCACCAAGCAAACTCGTTGCTATGTTAGCATATTAGGATATAGGGCTATTATTTTGTATAATGGTATTCGTATTTGCTCTTCTTGTTTGTGTCGTCCCTGGCATTTGGCTCTTTGTGAAGAGGAGAGATGGATCTGAGAATGGTTGCACAGACACACATTTTCATAGGATGACCACGCCATGGACTATGTCTTCTCCACACAATGTGCCATTAAGAAACGGAGAGATTAATCTCTTTTGGAACTGGTGTTACTCTTTCAAATGCAATTATTGTTTCGTCCAACCTTGATACAAGAAGACTAGCGAATGTTCGAATAAATTGAGTGCATGCCAGCTTTTAAATAAAGTAGGCTCCACGTGAAAAGATCTGGTGTTCGCACAATAAATGTCCTTCGTTTGGTTTTATGTCTCCACCCTATGCATCATTTATTGGTCTGGAGAAATTTTAATTCTCTTGATAAAGGAAAAACGACGTAAATGGTTCATGAACGGGACTAGATCGAATATTTTTCCGGGACCACACCGAACAAATTAAAAGTCTAAGGACGATATTGCACATTGGGCCAAAATTCAGATACCGCATTACGCATATTAAAAATCCAAAGACGATATTGGAAATTGGATCAAAGTTTAGGGACTGTTGTGCTATTCTCCCCTGGATAAAATATTTCTTGTCTGCATTTGCCATGGGGCTCGGTGCATGCGAGACCTTGAGTGGTCGGTTTCATGCTGGAACTATTGTCAGTGGGTACGAATCGAGGGCATGCCATTCCTGGATATAACATTTGCTTTTGGCATTTCGATTATTCAAATCTTGATGTGTCGTGATGCATTGCGTGGCCCCTGGAAAGTGATAGCCCTGTCAGGAACTGAACGTCCCTGTTTCATCAATGATGGAGGAGAAAAGGGAAGGAACACAACATCACGGGGCTGCAACTCATTTCTTTGTCCTCTTCTGCTCCACTCAAGGTTGTTCTTTAGCCCCTTCTTCAACAGAATCAATCGTAATAGAATCACGAGTCACGAGCACCCCATCACCTCTCTCTCTCTAGAAGAGACCCGCCGTTGATAGAAATAGTATGTTCATTTTCTTTCTTCAGGTAGATTCTGAAGAAGGGAATGGAAGACACCAAATGCACCCGCGTGAACCCAGGAGCCGATGAATCTGAGGATGTTGTTCGCTTCCACAAGTCTCTTCAAGTAAGGATTCCATGGTGTCCTTGGCATATGTTGCTGAAATTTTCTTTGTTTGGAGTCTGCGTTTGTTATCTAAAACTTGTTGCTGAGTGGTGGTTCTGTGTTGCTAATCTGCTGTAGGAGCTTAAAGATTTGCGGTCTCAGCTTCATTTTGCTGCAGATTACTGTGAGTCGACGTTCTCGAACACGGGAGAGAAGAAGATGTGAGCATTTCTTACCATTGAACCCTCTAATCTTTTGCACCCATGAGGTAGAATTTGCCGCTTAACTTTTCTCTAATGTTAAGCAAGCTGCTTGAAATCCAGTTGGACTTGCTAGAGTTAATTGAAAAGCAACATATATCACTATGAACTCTCTTTTCCAGGAGTTGCTTTTCTTTATATTCCTTTTTACTGACATTATGTTAAAAAATCTTTCTTTTCTTTGGTTCGCAGCGTTGTTGACAACACTAAAGATTACATATGCAGGGCCATGGTCACCGTGGTGGATCATCTTGGGAATGTCTCCGCTAATCTCAATTGCCGCATTTCCGATGCCTGTGAATTCTCTCATACGGAGCTTCGGATCGACTGCCTGAAGCAAGTCAGTCTGTACATACACATCCTCGTTCGTAACCTCTGAATTATGTAGCAAACGATGAAACTCAAGCATAAAGGATGATTCAACCTGTTGTTTTTGTTCAACAGAGACTTCTGTTGTGTGAAGAGTATTCTAGCAAGCTCGCTTTGACCGGAGTACAATGGGATGCTGTTCTTCCAAGACATAGTCCTCGATACCTATTAACTCGTACAATTCTTCCTTTTCTTTTCGACAAGTAGCGCATAGTATTCTCATTTTTGCCAAATTTCAAAAAGCTAGTAAATGCTGATGTAATTCCTTTATTTTCATTCCTGCTTATGTTTCTTACTAGAGATTAAACCCTGCTGTTTTCTTGATCAGCCATCACTAATGTTGAGAGGTCAAAGGAGGTTAGGAGGTAATATTTCTAGGACAAGTAGAAGATACCAAAGCTAGAGATTGATGAAGTCATCAAAAGCTTTGAAGGAAACATCTCTGAATTGAATTCTTTGTTTCGGTTCCTTATGGTCTTATGGTTCAGGGATTCCGAGACCCAAACACTGAAAGCCGGAGAGAATCGCATGTTCGAAACGGAGGAGGATGTGCCGCTTTTCTTGTATACACATACAAACAGGCCATCACTTTACAAGAGCTTAACAGCACGAGCTGATGGGAGGAAGACAGATGCTAATTTATCGATAGGTACTCTTGGAAGCTGCAAATGCATTAATTGCTCAACTAATCATAAGGAGTTACTGTTAGGTTCTTTTTACCCAACTCAGTGACATTGTGGATGCTTCTCTAATATGGTTGATTGTCATTCTTCTCTTGGTGACTAAAACAGTTTCTGTCCGCGACGGTCTGTCCATACTGTCAAAAAGCTTGAACCCTACTTTCCATTTCCAGGTGAATAACTTACTGGATGATGCTTTTCAGCCCAAATTGGGTAGAAATCACGCGCACATTGTTTGTGCAAACACAGTCGGGCAATATGTGATTGCATGACAGTTCATTGAATTCTTATACTGCAGGGTGCTCCAAAACTCAGGCGCAATGCCCCGAACAGAAAGTCGGCTAATGGTAGCGACATCGCATCTCTCATTCGACGCGTTAGACGGACACCATGAGGGCTATCCATGCTTTGACTCCATTTGCAGGGCAAATCGCAACCATTTTCTGGAGCCTCAGGCTGGTCACTGGGGGGGGATGACATACATTCAGAACAGGCCGGATGAAGTGGAAAGCTGAGCCCCAGCTCTTCCAGTTTGCAGTTCAATGAATGAATCCTCCATTCACTAGCCAAAAATGCTCAGTTGCTGTATCTTGAGATGAGATAGGATTCTGCATAATAAAAATGCTCAGTTTTGCAGCTTCTGAACTTATATCATAAGCTCCTGTCCTAACTCCTAGTGACAGGCTAATAGGTATGCGGTCCTGCTGGTAAAGGAATTGGGGTGGGGATGCTAGTTCGATAGGTGCGAGGTTCGACTCCCGCGCAGCAGAGCAAAAGTTAGAAAGACGAGAGTTAGAGTTAGGACTGAGAAAAAAAAAAAAACCAGTGACAGAAACCAGAGAACCCTCAATATCATCAGATATGCATTAAAGTTTATGCTTATTGACCATCACTGTTTGTCATGTCAAGGTAGTTCTTCCTCTTGCTATCCGCTGCAATAACCTCCAGGACCGCCATAAGTTATTGTATACCCCATTTTCTCCTGGTAGCCATCGTTTTTCAAGTCATAGACATTGGATCTATCCACCCACTTGGCCTCGTTCCTCGGAGTATAGAATTTGCCACCCGAGCTAGTCCAATGGAGTCCTCGGAAGCATGCGGCGTGCGTATAGTTGCCGTCGGGCTTGTGACCACTTCCCATTGGCGGACAAACTCCATCGCTTCCAGCTAGTCCAGTTCCTCCCCAAGCTATATGCAGCGAGCCGTTGCGTAGATTCAAGAACAGTTCCTTCGGCCAGTAACCCACCGGAATCGGCGGATAGAACACGTTCAACCACCAATTCCCAGTATACATGTCCTAGTTATAAAGACAAATAC
Organism: Metrosideros polymorpha var. glaberrima; assembly: GCA_001662345.2. Taxonomy (NCBI): domain Eukaryota; kingdom Viridiplantae; phylum Streptophyta; class Magnoliopsida; order Myrtales; family Myrtaceae; genus Metrosideros; species Metrosideros polymorpha. Next base: position 8,065,417 of record BCNH02000003.1, read on the forward strand.
TGTCAATATTCAGATCACCCATAAATATATATAAATCAATGTATCTATATGCTCTGAATTTCCCTTAATATTGGGGAAATTGCTATTCAAAATTCGAAGTTACCTGTTGGATATACATTATAAGTTCGTACTGCTGTCCACCGTACACAGAAGCGGGCTGTAATGGAAAATTGGTCGTTATTGTCCTATGTACCTGGACAAAGCCTGGACATAACACGTTATAGCATCCATTACGATAGCCATCGCCCTGCGAGAACAAGAGTGATGCTTTAGTCAAATAAGTAATCGAAGCTTAGCTTTAATTTCTAAAGTTTTATCTCAAATAAATTTAAGGAAAGGATAGTTCAACGGAGAATTAGTGACCATATTTAAACTGACCGTCCAGTATGTGAACAACCGTGGAAGTGTATCACCACCGAGTTCTGGACAAACCTTAGCGAAGCAAGACATGTTAGATTGCTTCTTTTATTCATGGCCGTTGAAGAAGAAAAGTGTCGTTGTATTAACTCTAGGATACACCGCAGAATTTACTCACCGACCAACCGGCTACAACCATGCTAATATGATCCGCAGGACCGGTTTCGATCCATATATTATGGAAGCTGCATTGATCACGAGCAACGGTTAAGTTGTAGAGCGTTGTGCCTCCGCCCCCTCCGTATTTGATGTTCTTTACCATGTTGTCTCTTATAGAAACCACCTGCAAGTGAAATCATGATCTGCATGTCTAGAACTATAAAGAATCATGATTTAAAATATCTAATGAGAACCACCTGCAAGTGCAATCAAGATTTGAGTATCTAAATATGTTGAGTATGTCTTGAATTTTTTTTTGGGTTTGGACCAACGTTAGGACTTGAGAGCAATATAAATATTGTTCTTGCTCAAGTTATTAGGTTAAAATGCAGAGACAGAAATAGTCTTTAGTTTTTGAGCCGCCTTTTGTAATCCTTGAATTTCTATGAATTTTGCTTCTTCTCTTCCCGTGATTATTTTTGCAAGGATTTTTCAAGTAAATCTGTGCTTTTTTATTTTTATTTTTCTCAGTTTTAATTTCGTTGTATTTTTCACATCTGTTGTAACAAAACATGTGCATGCTAGGGAGAGAGAGAGAGAGAGATTACATGTTGATTAGGAGGGAAGTTTGGTCCTGTAGCCACAACAGATTGCATCTTCGGCAAGGATGTTGCCCTAACCAGAACTTCCTTTGTCACTCTCGGAATTGGTACTGTTCCGACAGGACAAGCTTTTCTCAACCCATGCTCTACGGATTTTGCATCTGGTGAACTTCTTTGAAAGCTAGCCAAATGCAAATTCGGCTTTGTCTACAAAATGAAAAGTAAATTTACAAAAGAATGAAACAAAAAGTTCCGGTCGAAATGGTCTCGCGACAACAGGTGTGTTCTTCTATAGCCCAATGAATGTGGGGGAGTGTGGCGATTTTTAACCTGGACTCTGTGATTCTTCAGTAGAGGATGATCGAGCGACGGCTGCTCATTAATATCGACACAGTCGATGATATCTCCTTCCTCGGTCTTCACATAATTTCAACATGGCTAGTTGTTTAATAGTGTCATTTCGCAAAATCGAAATTGAGGAGATGATCAAGAATTACCACAAATGTCCTGACCGGTGGCCTGTTCATCAGATTAACTCGCCGTTCCAAGTCTAGATCATCATCGTCTTCTCCTCCGTGTGCCATCTCACGTAAGGAAACACTGAAAAGCATGAATAGCAGGAGCACAAGTTTCATTTTTAGTAGCATTTTGAGTAAAGAAGAAGAAGAAGAAGAAGAAGAAGTTCAAAAGAGGGCCATCTAGTTTTCGGGCTATTCCTCTTTATAAATTGCAAAATAAATTAAGTGCATATTCTTTGTACTTTAGCAAAATAAAAAAGGATATATGATTTAAAGAACTACATTGGCTTCTCAATCTCAACAAGAAGTCATGTTCAATATTCCTCTCTAGATTAGAGAATTCACTTTTCTAATTTTAAGCATGCATATTTTCTTTCATCGTAAATGATTTTTCGTTGATTGATTATTTTCACCAAATCAAATACATGAAAGCCAAAAAAACCTAATTTGCGAATTTTTTTTTTACTCAAATAAATGCACCCTAAATTGGAATGGGGCTGTCCATGCTTATAAATTCTTCCTTATAGAATTTACTTCTGAATATGCCCAGATATACATTGGATAAGAAACTTGCGAATGATCAATTAATTACTTCACAAAACTATTAATTAATTAACTTTTTTCTTTCTTGGAGAATGCATGCTTGCCATTTGTCCTAGTGAATCCTTCCACGTTTACAGCATTTATTACTACATCGGGTACGAAACTTGCAAAAATTGAAATGCCATCAAAATCAATTATGATGATATGACGAACCACGCAGCAGCTTTATTCGTTAAACAATAAGGTTTGGTTCGTTTTCGAGAAAAATAAATAATGTAGAAAAAATATATTAAAAAATTATTTATATTACTTGAAATAATTAATTAATAATTTTTTTATCGACAATAATTAATATGTAAACATTTTCATGCAAGATAAAATAATTTTCGTTTATCCGTTTTTGTAAAAAATACAAGAGATTTTTTTAGGAAATAATTTTTGAAATCATTCATTTTTTGTGAAACAAACGAAACCTAAAACTCGAGTTGAGTTTTCCCAATTTTTTGTCACATTGGTAGTGAATTTCAATCAAAGTGGTTTCCACCTTTTAAATAATGAGATTTGATACATTCGTAACTGCGAGTTGCTAATCAAGATTTATGACATTTGACGGGTAAATTATTTGGAAAAAAAAAATCTCCAATCAGATTGGAGAATATAGAGGAAGCAAGTCTATGTGATAATATTGCTTTATCCACACACACACAAAAAAAGGTCTAGGCAATATTGAATAATTTGATAATGAAGAAATTTCGGTGCTTCTACAGGCTTTTCAATTAAAGCTTGCTAGAATACGTGAAAGTTCTTTTCTAGTAATATGGCTCCTTCAGCCTCCCGCTCATAGTAAAATGTCACCGTTGATCCCTTTATTTTTACCCGAAAATCAAAATCTCTATCTACTTTTTTTTTAGTCTTATTCAAAACCGTTCTTATACTTTTTAAAACGTGTCATTGGTAGATTTTGTCTGACCGTATTGCAGAGTTGGATATCGGAGCACATACGCCCTATTGTAATTCGCAACATTCATGGAGCTCGTGACCATGGCGGTGGGAGCTTCTTCAAGCTCGTGATGCCCACTTAAGCTTGGCTACGGCTGCCCACCGTAGTTTCTTGGACCTCACGACCCTGCCCACCGGAGTTTCGTCGAGCTCAACTGATGGGGTTAAAGAGTTTCTTCAAACTCATGGCGATGGTTGCTCGAGCTCGACCATAATCGTTTGAGTTTCTTCGAACTCGACCATGGCGACTCAAGCTTCGTCAAGCTCGCGGCTATAACTACCGGAGCTTCTTTGAACTTGTCCATGCTGTGACTGCTCGAGCTTCGTCAAGCTCAGTCATGGCGATTGGAGTTTCTTGGAGCTCAATGTTATTGTGAGATTTTGTAGGACTACTGTCAACTATTCTAAAAACTTAAGCTGTTAGATGAAGACGTGATTTAATATTTAATTACTCTAATACTCCTCTTCACATTTAGTCTGATTTTTTTTTTTTTGCCTAGTACTAAGCGTGAGAATATTTAATTGGAAAGGCAAGTAGGGGCCTTGAAAGATTTGAATTCAAGACGCTCTGATACCATGTGAGATTTTGTGGGAATACTGCTAACTGTTCTAAAAGTTTAAGTTATTAGATGAATGCGTAGTTTAATATTTAAGTATTCTATCAATTATGATCTCTCTTTCAAAGAGAGATAGAAGGGTAATCGACATGAAAAAACTAAGGGATAATGACACAGATGATCTCTAAATTTTGATTTAATGTGCAATGTGGTCTTTAAACTTTTAATTTAACACAAATGATCCATGAGCTTTTGGTACATGTTCAAACTAATTCTTAGACTATATGAAAATATTCAATATTGTCCTTGAACCTAAATTAATGGAAGGATTACATTAAATATTTTCATATAGTTCATGGACTAGTTTAAATATGTACCAAAAGTTCATGGACCATTTATGTCAAATTGAAAGTTGAGGGACCACATTATATGTTGAGCCAAAATTCATGGATTATTTATGTTATTTTCCCAAAAAAATTAGGAAAAATTCAAGCATTAAGCATCAGCAAATATCTAAAGGGGTTAACTCAGTAAATTCCGTTATCAAATTGATTTAGGAATGACAGGTCATAATTTTTGAAATTTAAAGAAAGATTTTAATTTTCGTACGAAAAAGTACACGAATCAACCTTAATACTAACTCAAAATTTAAAAATATTCATATTTCGCACGCCCATTTTTTCGTCTTCCCACTTTCTTCCCTTTCGCAGACGAAGGGGCCTTCCGTGTTACAGGAAAGAAGCTCACTTTTTTGGGGTCTCTCTCTCTCTCTCGCTGTCTCCCTTTCCCTGGTTGCAGAAAGTTAATCGTAGATCTCAATCCGCCCAATCTCCCACACTAAGGTTCGCAGAGCAGTGAATCCCAAAAGCTTGAAAACCTCCGCAGCAATGGCGATCATAACGGAGGAAGCAGACGACCATCATCAACCTCAAGAACCGAAACCGAAACCGAAACCGAAACCAGAACAAGAACGAGAGGTGCGCCGACCCCAAAACCCCACTACTGCTTCGCAGTCTTCACGCACGAATCCGTTCATTTTCTGGTTCTACTTCACCCTGACCGTCTCTCTCATCACCCTCTTCTTCGTCTCTCTCTCTTCCCTCTCCCCACAAGACCCCAAATCCTGGTTCTTCGGCCTCCCAGCTAACCTTCGCCAACATTACTCCAAGGGCCGTACCATCAAAGTCCAGATATACCCAAATTCTAGTCCTGTTGAAGTGTTCGCGATCGAGAACGGGCCTAGCTCAGCTGAGAATGTGTTAATTGTTCATGGGTTGGGCGCGAGTTCTTATTCTTTTAGCAGAGTCGTGCAGTCTCTGGGCTCTAAAGATGTACGCGCCATTGCAATTGACTTGCCTGGAAATGGGTTCTCCGATAAATCCGTCGCTGTTGAGGAAGAAAGAGAAAATGGGGCTTTGGAGAGGTTTTGGGACGTGTACGGTGAGATTAAGGAAAAGGGTGTGTTCTATGCCTTTGATCAGATTATTGAAACTGGGCAAATTCCTTATCAAGAAACCGAAGTACTGCGGGTGGTGAGTAGAATGAGTGTTAAGGCGCTCGAATTGGGTGCCGAAGAGGTGGGTAAGGTGCTGGGGCAAGTGATTGAGACCATGGGGCTTGCTCCGGTTCATCTGGTTTTGCATGATTCGGCTCTGGCAATGAGTGCCAATTGGGTCTTGAATAATGAGGGACTGGTGCGGAGTGTAACCCTGATGGATACTTCAGTGAAACCGGCATTGCCTTGGTGGTCCTTCAAGGTTCCAGTGCTTCGCGATGCTGTCTTAAGTGTTCCTTTCTTGCATCAGAGGTTGATCAGGTCATATTGTGTGAGGGGAATCAGTAGTTCTGATGCCAATGCGCATGGGATTCTGATGAAGGGAAGAGGTGGCGGAAGAGCTATTGCTGAGATCGGAAAGAGGTTGAATCTTAGCTTCAATGTTGCAGAATGGGGTAGTTCAGAAGGGTTGATCTCTATGCCGATGCAAGTGCTTTGGTCCAGTGGTTGGTCCAAGGAGTGGAGGGAAGAGGGGCATCGGATTGCCAAAGCACTTCCACGAGCTAAATTCGTTGAACATTCTGGTGGTCGATGGCCTCAGGTCGGGATTCTAGTATCTGATATCATGAAGAAAACTGCTTGCATTTTTTGCATGTGTAATTCTATTAAGGCCATTTAATGTCATCCAGTTTTCTTAAGGTGTGAAGATTTAAACCACAGCTAGAATAGATAACACGATAAAGGAGGCTGTGACATTGAAAATATTGCTGAAGTGAGCTCTGCTTTGTGTAGCTAAACGTGGCTAGAAGGTGTTGTGGCTAGATATGCAACCTAGAGAGAGGTTATTGAATAGGTTAATAAGCAAAACTTCAAAGATTTTGCAGAATTATTGAAATCAAATTTGATGTGAGTAGGTAATGGTTAGTATATGCAAGAGTAAGCAGATGATAGCAAATGCGGTGTATTTCTATCAGATAAGTATCAAAGTAAATAGAGAGAGATAGAAATGTTTGCACACATATTTTTATAGTGGTTCGGTTTAGATCAATTCTACGTCCATTCTCCTAGACTAGCAGCCAACAACGGGTTGGAATCAACTAGTAATTCTTTGAGAGGTTACAACGTAGCCCGTGCTATTTCTACCCAAAGCTGGTAGATCTCACTACCGATCTAAGCATTACTACAACACTGTATACTTCTTAAAAGAGATTACAATCAGTGAAACACTCTTATAAAGGAACTTCTCGCTCAGTTTCAAGAGTATAAATGTATCAGAGAATAAAGCTTTCTCAGTTGTAGTTATTCTCGCAATTCGTGTCTTCTTCAGCATCCGTAGATGTTCTTATATAGTCTTCAGTATCCAAGCTAGTCGTTGGATAATTTTTAAGAGAATCAATTTAGCCGTTGAAGATAAACAACACAATCACCGGGAGTTCTGGTTGCCCATACAATCAAATCTTTGTAGCGATAATGTGGTTTCCACAAACAGAGTCGCTTATATTAGGAAATAATCTTTTCCTCCATTTTGATAGACAACTGAATGGATTTCTCTTCATGATTCCACGCCTGTGCTTGCTGTCAGTATTTCTCGAAACTTAGATTGATAGGCAACGGAATATCTGGGTCTTCAAATCATGATGTGTAATCACATGATAGGCCTGTTCTTCTCAGGTAATGTAAGGAGCTGCTTCTATCAGCACCACGTGAGTCTATCAGGCTTTCCGTTAGTATTTGATTTATGTACTACTTTCCCCTCTATCTTGTGAGTGTGGCCATGACTGTATAAGCTGTTCACATTGTCACGATACCTCCAAGTCCTCATGAACTTCCCCTTCCCTGACTTGTTCACTTCCATTAAGGTCCTTCTAGCCATAATCAGTTTTTCACTTCATACTCCAGGTTCTATGAGTGTTGATAGATCTTTTCTTGTATTTGTTCAACCTGAGATTAGACAACATCTGCTTTTATATTATATTTGATATCAACTTTTTTTTGTCAACTTCAAAATATGGAGGTTTTCCCAACAAAAGTTATAAGCTAATCAGTACTTATTAAAAATATTAACTTATTTGATTTGGGTCTGGGGACTGTTTGAAAGGTGCTGATGTAAAATTGAATACACTGAAAGATACTCTTCAAACAGTAAAACAGTTAAAAATAAAGATAAGCAAGTGTTTTCTTATAATGTACTTTCAGCAGTAGTTTGTGCCTCAGTCATATGATTCTGGGGCCTGATTTCACTGAAATGATGTTGTCTCCGTGGTTAGTTCGTGTCAGAATGCCATTGTATATTCCCTGCTTGATTCACATGCAGGAGGGACAGAGTAAATTGTATTTTGGCTACAGAACAAGTGAACTATATGGTACTAAGACCAATTTAGTGCCGAGTTCAATTGTGCCTTGCTAATGTAACTGGCAAAAGAAGAGTTTTAGGACATCTTGTCTGCCTTAGCATCTATGAGTATTATTATGTGTATGCTAGGTGCGTCTTACGAGGAGAGATTACTAGTTCTAGTCAATCAGAAGTTGAATTCAAAATGCGGATTCGTTGAATTGATTTATTGCAGAATGCTTATCAAACACCAACTTTACAAGTAATGAGCACATAAGTGGCGTGGACTAAATGTCGATTGCATCCTCCATAAGTAAGTGTAAAGAAGTTTGCTGTTCACATTAAGTCTTCACATTGATTTTCTCACACTTTACTAATCATAATCTGTCTTCTTGCCCCACTGACTCCCGACTGTGTTCTTTTTTAAGCCTTTTGTGGATCATTTGAAGAAGCTATCCTGATCAATAGCCAACTATGAGAGACATTAAGCAAGCTTCGTTTCTCTTATGATTGGTGTAGGAAGACGCTGCGGAAGAATTGGCCAAAATCATTTCAAAGCACGTGTCCTCCTTGCCAAAATCCGTGCGGAAAGTTGAGGATGAGCCTTTACCTGAGCATATGCAGAAGATTTTCAATGGAGCACAAGGTGAGGATCATCACCATCACGATCATCATGGTCATGCTCATATGGATGGATATATGGATGCTTATGGAATGGGTCATGGATGGGGAGGTTGAGTAGACCTCATTGTGGAACGTCGAAGGTGGTCGTATCGTAGATGCTGGTCGACATAGATGAATCTGATCTTAAATCATGGTATAATTGCTATGCATCATCTCACCTAGCATTGTGGAGCATCCTTAGGACAGCTTGCTACCTTGCATCGTTCGCTACGACATCATGGACATGGTTGAAACCATGATGCCATTTTACCCCTCTTTCTCTTGTTTGTGATTCTTTCAACCCCAAAAAAGAGATTAAATTAGATCTTTGTAATCATTTATACTATTTATTCAGCCTTGAATTGGTGATGTGAGAGTGGTTAATTTGCTGTCATTTTCAAATTCTTCATGTTGTTCCTGTATGCCACTTAAGAAAGTTAAGTTGTCTGGGTCTGAGGATCACATGTACTGTTCATTAGTATTTATAACAGGGGTGTGGAAACTAAGGTGAGTCTATTTTTATGGACCCGGGGCATATAGTTTGTTTTAGTTAGTCATTTATAATCATTTTACACGCAATAGATGACTTAATACATATCAGCGTGCCCATTGTATTGTTAAAGTTTATTCTTGCTAATCCTAACCGCTAGCAATTGCGATCTCAATCTCAAGAAAGGAAAAGAAAATGTGAAATATTAATTGTAAAAGGGGGTTGATAAAATGAAAAATAGAGTTTTGCTCATCAAATTGTTTGAGGTCAAGCATTTTTTTCTATAAAGTTCATCCCCTTGCAACAACTTGCCAGGTCTCTATTAATGAATATGTGTAGCTCATTTGTCATTGTTTAGCAAGTCATCTTCCAACCATTGATGCTGGATTTATCCATCCGCTCGACTGTTTTGGTTGAAAGAGCTGCTAGGGATTTACCATATTCGGAAATGCCGAAGAAGCCGTTGAAAGAATGTGGCGTTGTGGTTACCGTTGAGGTCACATCATGTGCGATCGCTACCTCAACCACGAGAGAAAGGAAAAGAAAATGAAGATTACTTTTTACAAACAAAAGGGTGTGAAATAAAAAAATTGATAGTTATTTGAATTGCTCAAGATAGCTTCTTCATGTAAATTTTCGATCCCTTGCAATACCCTCCTGGACCTCCAAAGCTAATAAGGTAGCCACGTTATTTTCTAGCATGGTGAAAGTCCATCAAACCATACACATTCGATCTATCCACCCAATACAAAATCTCACCTAAAGGAGGTAGGAATTTGCCATCCGATCGAACCCAATGGAGTCGTTGAAAGATGGTGGCATGCCTGAGATTACCATCAAGCCTATGACCACTTCCCATCGGCGGACAATCTCCATTGCTTCCGGCTAAGCCAACCCCTCCCCAAGCCGTGTGTAGTGAGCCATTGCGCAAATACAAGAATAGTTCCTTTGGCCAGTAGCCTACTTTAATCGCTCGACTGGTCACAATCAACCACCAATTCCCAGTATTTCGATCTTGATTTGAAATAAATATAGATAATAAGTGCTAACAATGTAAAAAAATGCAGAAATTATCAACTAGAGTTTATCTCAATAAACGTTGTGATATCGCACCATGCTTGGTATTGGGGACAATGAGAATTATATAACATGGATGTAATGATTGATTATATGCTTATATGGGTAACTTTCAGTAGGGTAGAATGATGTGGAAAATTTTAACTTTAAGAAAAAAACTATTAGTCTCTAATATATTTTAGCAAAAATCATTATCTTAAGCACCTTGAAATGATCAAATGGTACCTGTTCGATGTGGATTACAAGCTCAGATTGAAGTCCACCATAAGTAGAAGTAGGATTTATTGGATAACCGGGGGTTACTTCCCTATCCACCTGGACGAAACCCGGACATAATACATTGTAGCACCCATTGCGATAGCCATCACCTTACAAGGAGAATGCTTTAGTCAATAAAATTCAAATCATCTTCAACTTCTAGTTTGGAATTCCGAAAATCGGTGAAAAAGTGGTTCGATTAAGAATTAACAATTATCTTCACAGCTCACCCGTCCAATACGTGAACAACCGAGAAAGAGCATCGCCATATAACTGTGGAGAAATCTAGGAAGATATTTTTCTCTTAGATCATTTTACCATATTTTGAACTTCTTGTGTCCAAAAAAATTATAATATTGACTTACTTAAAAAAAAAATCACTTACCATCCAACTGGCTGTAATCATGCTAATATGCTCTGGGAGATCGGTTTCAATCCACACATTATGTGCACTGAATTGGTCAGGAGCAACGGTTAGATTGTAGACCGTCGCACCTCCACCTCCTCCGTATTTAATATTTCAACCATGATGTCTTTTAGAGAAACCACTTGCAAATGATAACTTGTAACTTAGACTTCTAGAAAGTGAATAGGAAACTAAGGGTCTATTTATTTGAAGGAAAACTATTTTCGGGAAATTATTTTCCGACTGTCCAGTGTTTGGGTGACGGAAAATTAATCGATGTGTGGAAAACGTTTTCCATGGACTGAAAATAACAATTTTAGATTGGGGAAAAATAACTTTTTCTTATGGCAATAAGAGAATCATGTTCCCTAAACCACCAAAAAAATGAAATCTAATGAATTTTTTTATTTATTCATAATGAAGTTTTCAGTGAAACAAACGCACCCTAAATAATCTCCTAATCACCTATGCCTACCGGGTCTAACCGTAAAAGATGCATTAATTTTTCTTTTATACACAAATCATGGGAAAAAAACAGATTTTGAGATCGTCATAACTGGACATTTGACATGTGGTCTCATGAAATTCATAGATAGATAATCTCATTAATAGATTCAGAAAAAAAAAAAATCACTGATGACATTGTATGTGTGTAAATATGCATATGAGCGTGGGAGAGAGGGATAGCACATGTTGATTTGAAGAAAGAGTAGTTTGCCCCATAGCCGCGACTGACGGTATGTTGGGCACGGATCTTGCCCTCTTCAAATCTTCTTTTGTTACTCCACGAATGGGAACCGTTCCAATGGGAGAAAGGTTCTCTCAATCCAAATCTTATCGATTTTGCATCCGGAGAAGTTCTGCGCAAGCGAGTGACATGTAGATTCGGCTCCGTCTACAAGAAGAAAAATCCGATTATAGAAGTATGAGGTATACCATTTCACCGAAATGTTACGATATTGCTCCGTCTATTTATCAGTTGATTTAGGAGAAAATGAAGATTTTTTACCTGAACCCTTTTGATTCTTTGGTAGAGGACGATCGAGTGCTGGTTGCTTGTTTATATCAACACAATCAATTGTCTCTCCTTCTGTAGTCTTGATCAGATCAAACCTAGTCATTCGTCTGTCGAGCAGCAACCGTATTTCAAAGTTTAGCCGGGTAAATTGCAATATCTCCATAAAATCTAAATGAGGCTATTGCGAAAAAAGGGTTGGAATGAAAATTACCATAGCGGTCTTGATGGATGGCTTGTTCATAGTTCTAACCTGTCTTTCCAAGTCTAAATCATCCTCTTCCGAAATATTTTCCATCTCACACAGAGAGAGATTGAAAAATAGCAGCAGCAACGACCCACGTTCCACATTCAGTTTCATGGTGATAAAAAGAAGTGTAAAGCGATGCCCTCTAGCGGGTTAGTCCAATGGTGCAGAGGTTGTACAATTTTTCCTACGAGCTCATAAGTTTGAGCAACGCAATTAGATTTGGAAGATGGTAAAAGATAATTTTTTTTTAAAATTCCGAACATGGTAAAGGATAAATGTTTGGTAGACTCAAAACTGTCTTTGAATAACGCATGTTTGTCACCATCCTTAAAAAAAAAGATGCACGTTTGCCACTTGTCTTGTTCTTTCATGGTCAAAGCATGCATAATTATTGCCACAAGCCAACGTTATTCTCAACATCGATTCATACATATGAACTTCTTCATTCATTAAAGAGAAACGCAGTTGAGGTACGAGTGGAGATTAGAGCATCGAGATGCTAAAGCTTTTCCGTAAAATAATGCATGGTTTCCATTTTAAGAAAAGAGTGCATGTTAGCCATTTTGTTTGCAAACTCCTTCCACGTTCGTCACATGCATAACTAGTTGTAAGGCTCCGTTTGCTTCACGGAAAATGATTTATTTGAAAAATATCTTCTTAAATTAATCTCGTGTAATGCTTACAAAAACGAGTGACCAATTTTTTTTTTCATTTTCTATGAAAATGGTTAGATAAAAATTATTGTCGATAATGATAACATTTTTCATTAACTCATTATTTCAAGCGATATAAGCAACCTTTGTTTAGGAAAATGTTTTCCAAATTAATAATTTTTCGCGAAACAAACGGAGCCTAAGGCATATCTATTCTCCAAGACTAAAGTGTAATGCGATAAAGTGATCTCCCATATATAATTCTTTTTTCATTTTCATTTTCATTTTTCAGCATTTCTTTAGTCTATTAAAGACCCAACAAAATGAACAAAAACGTTAATTTCAAAGAGTTATAACTCTTTAAAATAAGATCAAAATTAGAACCTGTTCGATGCATTAGTGCTCTTGGAACAAACATATTTTTCACTTTGGCATGCAAGTTGTAACTCTATATAAGTGAACTTTGAAAATCAACTTCCTTTTCACTTTGTTTGGCTTCCTTCAATTTTTCATTTGGCTGGTTTCCACATGAAATTAATTTTGTCACCACAAATCAATGCAGAATGACAGAAGTGAGTTCAACATATCAGGCCAGGATCTTCATCCCATTACTAGCAAATTCGTCGCAAAAACCTATGAGTTACGACCGTTGATCTTTAAATTTCACCTTTCGTAGCACGAATAAGGACTTTTGATGGATACTTCGATGCCGCTTATAAAAGTTATTAATTAGTAGCTTGATTTATTTATTATTGTTCATGATTTTCCTTATAACAAAAATCATATAGGAAAAGGAGGAATGCTAAGAAAGTAAAGATGTGTTTGGCATTTGCACTTACATGTATCACATCTATCGTTTTCGTATTAAGTACGGTGGTTGGATATAACACCTAACCTTGCTAAGTACCATATCTAGTAAAACCCTCTTTTGCATTCACATCTCCACCATCCTTTTCTCCAAGGATTTTGAGCAAATCCAGTGACCATCATAGCTTACCAAACATCATAATGAAATTACTGCATAAGAGAGAGAGAGAGAGAGAGAGAGAGAGAGAGAGAGATGCATTTATGTTATTGCCCAAAGTTTGAATTGAAGATCCACCTGACATGGATTCTGCAGGGGAATTTTGAAATTTGAAGGGGGAAAATCCCCATGGCCAAACATCATCCTACGTCCATGTCAATGCCTTTATTGCATCACCAGTATAGTAATGCCCATTTAAGAATAATGGAGCACATCTACTAAAATTGAGCTTTAATTGGTAGTCTCTTCAACATGTCAGCTTCATCTCTTCCAAGCAAATTTAAATGAAGGGCACGCTCAAAATTCCACCTCTTTAATTGTGGGTGGTTGGGCAATTTTGGTTGACTATGAGGGGAGGGGTACTATAGAGAGAATGGGTTTGAAAATAAATTATTAATTTGGTTGTACTATGAGGTGGAGTTTCAGGAATTAGTACTGGTCAAGATGTTCACGAGGCCTTGTGGAAAACCGTGGGCTGATTGTCAGTGAGAGAGTCTACATTTTGAGTAGAATCAACTTGTCTAGCCAAAAGCTAACAAAAACTTATGGGACCAACTTGCCAGACATTGCTTGAAGAAACTGCAAAGGTTCAACCAGGAATTCCTTTGCCTTATATAGAAGGAGCAATTGCTTTTCCTAAATAACATTCCCAATTCATATCGATTTTTTGCTTTCTGTTTTCTTCCATTTTGCCACCAATGCAATTCATCTCATAATCGCTTGATGGTCAATTTTGGAAAGAGAACAGCACCAGTGTAATAACCTTTATACGAAGCTTATTCAAGCGTAGTAATTTTTCGATCAATCATTTGAATATCATGACTTTTACTCGAGTGCATCGTTTTTCTAAAAAGTTATGACATATGGCACTCCAGTGAATGTTTTTGAAAACTCACGATACTCAAGTGAGCGCCGCACGAAATTTGTGGCACTTATGGCATCCTTATCCCGATCAATGTTTGATAATTTTACGAAAGTTAGTATTTTTTTTCTTCAGCCAAAAAATATTTTATTATTTGCTCTTTCTTTAACATCTCTTGTGCTAATAACACAGAAGTAATCAATTTATCCTTGTTGAATTTATCATGTAATAATTTTTTTTTTCACAAAAATAATTACAGACGAGTCTTTTTCTCTCCACTCTCTCATACATAATCTGTTGGCCCACACACACTTGTGTGTCGGCTTTTGCAATTGTCATTACTAGGCACCAATGGCAAATCCCTGACTCTGCCTAGGCCCCATGTGTTACATATACTTGTGAGCAATGGAGCCTAGATCACGCAATAGCCTGCCTCTTGATTATTATTATTATTATTATTATTATTATTATAGGCAGACGATAGGATCTTATTATATAATAAGCCTGCCTAAATACAATTATTGAGCTATATCAAGCTGTGCATTAGGTTAGTCCTTTGTACTAATAACAATTGTTAAATTATCATGTCGGGGACATTGTAGAGCTTAGAGTCTGAACGAGTAGCTGCAGCAATTAAGTCCCAAAACTCAGATTTTCAGACCTTGCAATTAACCAACACTAACAACCGGAAATTAGATAAGACAAGAGGTAAATAAATAAAAAATTAGAAAAAAACACTTTTTGGGTATTGAATGTCATTAATTGGAAGCACCAAAAAGCTAGAATTACAAGACCAGCTTTTATCAATTGCAAGAATCCTGTGACAGCATTTAAAAGTGAGCCCACCCCGGATTGGTAAACAATTTATTATTACTCTCTAAGTAAACCCAAACCGAAAACAATTTTTATTTGTTTTCTGATTAAGTATTTTATTGCCAGGTTCATTTCCAATCATTTCGGTTATTGAAAAATCAATTATTAGCAAAATCTGTAAACAATTTCCGAAAGACTAAAAAGACTATAGTCTATCTGTAATGTGAAAGAAAGAAGGAAAAAATAATATTTCAAGCCTTGAGTAGTTCACAATCAAGGACTTTGAGGGAATATATATATTATATAAATAGTGCACATATTCTATTCACTGGATCACAGAAGAATAAAATTGAAAAATTCAAACAATACACGTGAGAATAACATTGCAAAAATGAATGTAAAAAAAGAAAAGAAAAAGAGAGGGATAATCTCCATGACTTGCGCAAGCAGCTGGGCTCCCATGAGTGCACAGTGCACAATGATTATTATTATTATTATTATTATTTGTGGTTATAAACTGTGGCGTGGTCATGCAAATTGGAGATGATCTTATGGCAAATTTTCTATTTTTTTTACAATAAATGGAGCTGGTTTTGCTTGGTTTGGTGCTCTGAAACAAGCGTACGACACGAATCAAATGCACCCAATTGACCTCAAACAATAACAATCTGAGCAATCTTATTTCTGATTGCTAATTAATAATGTACCATTAAACAAAGATCACCAAATCTGTACTCTTCTCTCTTTCTCGCCTTGAAAAATCTCGTGTTGGTCCGCCCCTTGAAGTCAATGCACCGGCTCTGTGTTCTTCTTCTTCCTCCTCCTCCTCCTCCTCCTCCTCCTCTTCCTCTTCTTCTTCTTCTTCTTCTTCTGTCTTTGGATTGGATCTGAGACTCTCTTTGCTCTTGTGCCGGTATGAAGTTCTCTGACATCCACCTCCATTGTTTCACAAGCACTTCTTTTGTTCACTTGGGTTCTTTTCTTTTCTGGTTTCTTATGCTTGTGACTTGGTTGTGTATGGATTCATGCAGATGCTAAAGGAGAGAGAGAGACTGGTTTGATCAGCCTCTGAGAAAGGACATTCAAAGAAGGTTAAGGTACTTTGCAGCTTCTTTTTACAAACACGATCTTTTTTGCTTCCATTTTTGTTATTTTGAGTGCTAATATGTTTAGTTCTTTACACTGTCACTAGAAATCCTTTTCTGGGCATTTTACTTCAATCTCTCTCTCTCTCTCTCTCTCTCTCTGTGCCTCAACTGAAACTCTGGAATTCGACTGTCTGATTCTGAAGGCAGACAATTGTGAATAGCTCATCGCTGAAAGTTTCTGAAGCAGATGTTAATGCTCAAGAAAATGTGTAAAATGCTGCGATGACAGCTTAATACTAAGAGATATGAACATATCTGATCCCAGACAAGAGGAAGCAACTCTCAGTTTTGTCTGTTGTGGCCAACTTTTTTGACACATTATGCATAGGGATCTTAGGACCATTTACTGGGATCTTCTAATTTTATTATTAGTTTCGAGCCTTAACATCCGCTATTGTCACTTTGTTCCTTAGAATATGCCTCAAGACCGTCGGAGATCAACTGGGTATAGGTCCTTTGTCACATGCGATGATCCTAAGGGAGTTGTAGAATGTGGGACAATCAGAAGATCCAAGACCAGTTTTCACAAGATGGAGCAGAGTATCGAAAGACGAAGCATAATAAAACGCTCGAATAAGTCCTTGGCACACAAGACAGAGAGGGAAGAACTGGTCATGAGACAGCCTGCGGAAGAATTTGGAGGGCCAACCTCCTTTCAGCTGTTAGAGGTGTCCAATGGAGCTCAGAAGCTGAATAAGATGATAGAAACATGGTCAAAGGGGCTAAACTTTGATGGGCGGTACAAAGATAACATTGCAAAAGACTTGTTGAAAGGAGCTCTTGATCTGCAGGAGTCTCTGGTGATGTTGGGGAAGTTGCAAGTCGCTACAAAATATGTGGCTCGGTTGAAGCAAAAACAAGAGAAGTCTGAAGGTGTACGAGGAGATGAGATGGGGTACGGGAAAACAAAGTCTGACCTATTTGGAGATCGAAATCGATTCTCGGGATTACAGAAGCCACAGCTCTTGGGTGATGGATCTTCGGAAAAAGATATTGAAGATCTCAGGAAAGTGATAAGAGAGAGCTTTGCTAGGCAAAATCTGCTGCCGAGGCCAGTGTATGGAGGGGAAGATTATTTTCATCGACGAAACACTGATTCGGTTTCTAGCATGCCCTCTACTAGCTCGAGCTGTTCTTCGACAGTTCACAATGACAATCTTGATTTCGCTAGTTCCTCATTTCCATCTGTGACATCATGGGAAAAGGCGAAATCCCCGAGCGTCATAGCCAAGCTCATGGGTTTGGAAGAGTTCCCTTTCAAATTAGCCCAGAGCCCTCCGAGGAAAAGGTTGGAGCCCCAGAAGTCTTCTCTTCAGGAGAGGCCTGTATTCGATGTAGTTATTCCGAAGATGAAGAAGCAGCCTGAGAATAAAGTTCGAAACATTGATATGACGCAGAGGACACTCAGAGAAATAGTTGATACCACGCAACTTAAAGGGCTTTTGAGAAGCAATTCTTCTAGAAAGATGAAACCTCTTTCACAGCTTTTCGATGAATGTGACTCCGAGGAGCGGCCGGTAATTGATGTTCCTATCGTGCTCATAAAGCCTATCAGCTTACCGTATTCAGAAGTGAAGGAGCACCTTTCACAGAGAGATGGAGTCTTAAACCCACAATGTATACCCAAGACAATGAAATTGAAAGAAGAGTATGCTTCCAAACCAATGGATCCTAAAGGAGGGGCTCGGACTTGTGAAAAGACGAATACTGTGAAAGAAGAGGACAACAGGCCTACCCAGCAAGGAGGAGAAAAGAAGTTCAAGGAGGACGATAGAAAATCAACCAAGGAAAAAATATTAGGAAAAAGTTCGAAGATAAAACTACCTGCCCCTGCAAGCAAGCAACAACTTAAAAAAGAGGCAATTGGCCTGAGATCCAGTGAAAATGGAAAGGCAATGAAGGAGGAGGTTTCAAAGTCTAGAAGTAGTCAGTCTCAGGATACTACCAAGGTCACCAGTGCAAAGTTTGTGAACCCTGTAACTGAAGTAAACAGAAAGAAGAATAAATCTCCTCAACATGGTACTAACTTGAAGACTAAATCAAAACCCATTACACGAGTTTTGCCTTGTAACCAGGATGATCTAAAAAGGGTTCAGACTCAGAGGATGAAGGAAAAGCCAGCGAGGGAGAAGAAAGAACTCAGAACATCCAAGGTAGCTTGCATTTTATCATTGTTCAGCTACAGCTTTATAGCTCATTCGGCTTTTCAGAATAAGTAATCTTTGTTGTACCTTTGTAGGACTGTTTGGTCCTCATGTTCTGGAAGATTACAAGGCTGAACTCATATAATAGGCATAATAGACGCTCAAGCTGAATTCATTATGTAATTCCACATGCTCTTATTTGTGCAGATGAATGACAGAGAATGTAAAGACCATGGAGGGAAGACTGATCTTAGCACTGAAACTCACTCTGTTCAGATTGAGGCTATCTCTACTCATGTGGATCAACACACTATCCTGGAGAACGAAAATGCCTCAGATTTAGAGACTGGAGGTAAAACCTTCTTTATGCTCTGTTTTGTTTTGTCAAACAACACGTTAAATTTTCTGAATGCATTGATTTACCAGTACTGTTTGAAGAAACAAAAATCGTTCAAGACCTCTGTCTAATACCTTGTCCGGGCTGAATTATTGTTTAATGTGTTTTTCCTTCAAGATCTTGACAATTCTGATAAACAGATCTTTGGGGTTGACAATATAAAGTAATCTAGTTCACTTGGATTTTTATCAAAGATTGGACGTGAAAATATATGCATCATGGTTTTTGTCTTTCAGCCCAGCTAGTATTATCTCTGTGAAGATGGGTCTGTACCTTCTGAGATTCAGATTGCTCTCTAATACCCTATAAATGAACTTGCATATGCATAATGAAGTCGCTTATGCTCTCTCTCTCTCTCTCTCTCTCTCAATGCAGAGGATTTCCGCAATGGCCAGAATATTGGTACACTTCCAACCCTCCAATATGAACGAGAAACTGGTTCAGCTGCAAAAGCCTGTGATCACAGCCCGCAAAGTGAACATGAAGAGAGCTATAAAAGAAGATGCTATGTGAAAGCTATCCTATTGAACGACCCATCATTTCTTGCTCATGCAGAGGAGCTCTTTGAATTCGCACAATGCCCCATTGAGGGCTTTGAAAAGTCCTATTCTGGATCAGCTAATGAGAGACTCTATTTGGATTTCGCGAAAGAACTCATTGACAGCAAAAGCCTTCAGGCTTGCCAAAAGTCTTATTTCCTCTTAATAACCCTTCAAGGGACCTCCCGGATTTGCATCTCTATGGACAAGCTGTTGGAAGAGATTTGTGATGGAATCGATGATATGAATGATTGTTGCGAGTTTGCCTCTGCTAAACTTTTGGTGGATGGCCTTTATGATGTGTTGAAGAGAGATGTTTGGAGCAAAGGCATGGCAAACGGAACATGGGAATCAGGATGGAGGAATGGATACTCCTTGCATGATGCAGAACAGGTTGTTAACGACATCGAAAAGGTTCTTTTCAGTTGGTTGATCGAGGAAGTGGTCACAGAACTCAGCAATTTCCGTTGAGTGAAAATTTGATAGGTCAGTCTCAGTCCTTTCTTTTAGACTACTTTCTCTCGTGAAGCTTCCCAAGAGCCTGATCTTCAATTCCACAATGATGCTGAAATCGATTAAGTATGGTCTCTTGAAACCAAAAAAAACAAAGGACGGACAAGTATATACAGACGTGTGCTGAGAGGATTCGGAGTCCTCCGCCTTTGGTCTTTTGCAGAACAATCGAATGTAGCATTGCTGGAAAACGATATGTCCCTGAATGCAATTGTTACCGTAAAAAAGGAGGGAAAATGAAAAAAAAGAGAGTCTGAGAAGAGTCATGTACACATAAAACTAACCATTTAGGATTTAGCCCATTATGGGATGGCAAAAACATATGAGGTTTGTTCTATTGGGGTTCCTGTCCAAGACTCCAAGGACTTTTATATGGATGCGATCTGATACCTCAAAAGAATTACTATCAAGTCAAAGTTTGCTCAAGCAAACTCTCTCTCTCTCTCTCTCTCTCTCCTGTTGAATAATTGATCTGTGACTTCAAAACTAGCTAGGATGGATTTTTGGGCACAAAGTAGTAAATGAAAGCCTTGAACTTTACTTCCATTGAGTTCCAAAGTGTCTTCTGTCATATTTTTGCTGGTCTTGATGAATTAGGTAAGGATTGGCTTCTCCACGTTTCACTTGCAAATTGCCCTATCCCTAGGAAAGTTCTGCTCTGGAAAGTGACTATCTTGATGGTATAAGAGAAAGGATTAATCAAGTACGAGAAGGATAATGCTCGTCATCCTTTAGATTATCATGATCAACGATTAACCAATTATTAAGACTGATGTGGCGGATTTGCATTAGCAAAATATATATTCATTATGTAAACCCAATCTACTAGAAGCAGTGTTTGATATCGGCTTCGCTTCTAAGGAAAAAGAAAATTCTTCCTCGAATATGACACTAAAATTTCTCGTAAGGTTGGACAATAGTGAATTGTGTTTTCGTTGTATATTCATTGTTGTTTAATCTACAGAAGTATTAATTGGATCTGATTAACCGAAAAGGGAATGGTCGAGATGCTAGGTCTATCTTGTCCAAAGTTCTCATGACATGGAGAACCTAATTAGAGAAACTTTTGCGCAACAAGTTACGTGCATTCCGACTCTGGCCTAGTTGGATCTTGCAATGTTCAATAAACCAAAAGGAGATCCCTTTTCATGCTTGCCGTCACCATTCAGCCGCCCGACCAACGATTAAGGTCCGATTAGTTTTGGCATATGTTGTTTTCATTCGAGCATGTGCGCGACTCTCCGATACTCAATACCAAAGCAAAGTTATGATACAAACATCTGTAGCTACAATACCTTCTGAAGCACAGCATC
This sequence comes from Metrosideros polymorpha var. glaberrima, assembly GCA_001662345.2. Taxonomy (NCBI): domain Eukaryota; kingdom Viridiplantae; phylum Streptophyta; class Magnoliopsida; order Myrtales; family Myrtaceae; genus Metrosideros; species Metrosideros polymorpha. The sequence goes on from BCNH02000003.1 coordinate 8,086,544, forward strand.
TGTGAACAAAAAGCAGGGTCATGAATAAATCACAACTGCAACTCTATGACCATTACCATATGATATATACACAAAAGGCCTGATCATAAGCCTCATCATCATGAATCTCTAATCTAGGAATCTGCATAACTCTCTAGATCCATGTATCTCTCTCTCTCTCAAGAGGCTCCTTTGAAGATGAGAAAATTGAGCTTCTCCAAGGAAAAGTAAATGAAAGTCCCCTGCTTGTGAGAGAAGTAACACCCAAAGTTTGAGCCCACCACACATTGCCATCCACTCCCATATTCCCTGTCAAACTCCTGCCATCAAATTCCAATCCAGGAAAAAAAAAAGAGAACATGAGGCCCAAAACCATCTTTCACGAAAAGGAAAAGGAAAAGGAAAAGGAAAAAACAGATGGAAGAAGAAGAAGAAGCTGATTTTTCTGGTGGGTTTTCTGCAAGCGACCTTCTTGATATGTGAAGCTAGAGAGATGCAGTCCGAGACATCGAAGAGATCAAGTGCTTGAGAAGCAGCGGCCATGGCTTGGCTCTGCATCTTCTCCGGCATGTCTGTCTCCTTCACCATTCCTTTACCTTCCAACATCTCTCTCTCTCTCTCTCTCTCTCTCTCTCTCTCTCTCTCCGTAGAACCTTGAAGATTATGGTGATTTTTCCACACGCTTTATAGACCAGAAGCTTCGTTTTTGTCCCAGGTTAGTATTAGAGCTCGAGAAGACCGATTTTATACAAGCGTAGATGACGGGAACAGTTCAAAGTTTCATACTTTTGGGGGGTGCAGCACTTCCGTTTTTGTCCGATTGCGCAACTTCCAATTTCTTTCCCACACGTAGACATTTCTGTCACTTTCTGCCATTATTAGTGTCCATATTCCTGTTTTGATCGTTTCCCATAAAAAAAATTGCCAGATAAATTTTGGGACTCAGTCATTTGATTTCGAACTCAATCTTATTTTCTTTATGGAACTTCAATTTGTGTCGACCGATCTTACATAAAGTGATTAAACGTGATATTTGCTTATTCTTATATCGGACGTAAATCGTTCTTCTACTTTTCTCTAAATCGGCACAGTCATTTGCGTATTGTACCGTGTAAGATTAATTACAGCGTTCCTTGAAATCCCTTTAGTTCTAAACATGATCATGGCGATACTTTATGACCAAGCTTGAGGGTGATTTGGGACCCAACTTGTCAATGATGCCAGCAATTATATGAGCAGCAAACGTATTGAGATTCCACCAGTCAGTTTTATCCTTTTCCCCTTCAAATGGTGATCAATCGACCAAACCTGATTTTCATAATTCAGCAAACGGGAGGAATTGACGTGGGGGACGGTCTGTCCGATAGCCACCGACTACGTGGCGCCGGTTCAATTGGCGGTCGGCAACACAACAAACGAGCCACACCCATCGAGATCAAGGACCAAGAAACCTTGGACTGATAATTTGGATTGTAGCTCTACGTTCGCCATTTGGAAAACCGGATCCCCGGGCCCATTCTAGATTTACAAATTCAAGATGAGATATGCCTTTTTTGATCCTTTTTTTGGAAAATTTGGCACCGGGTTTTCTTTTTCCTTTTAAGCCGAACATCTAAACCAGATCATCAACGAGCCCGCTTGGCCTAAGTATTAGGCCCAAAAGTTCTTGTTCCATCCCTCCCGTGATCATAGGAATGCTAAATTTGTGTACAAACTTGATCGGGCTTGTCCCGAGCCGAAAGGGTCTATTGCTTGCTTTAGGGTGGGTTTGGTTCAGCATTTGGAAGGAGCTTTCAGCTTGAATGCTCCTTTGCGAAATGCTGAACTGTTTGGCAAGTTTTTTTCAAAAGAGCATTCAGCCAAATACTGACCTTAGAAAGGCTGAAATGCTAAATGCTGGTCCCTCCAGCATTCAGCATTCAGCGTTCAGCATTTCAGTTTTTCCAAGGCCAGCATTTGGCCGAATGCTCCATTGGAAAAAACTTGCCAAACAGTTCAGTATTTCGCAAAGGAGCATTCATGCTGAAAGCTCCTTCCAAATGCTGAACCAAACCCACAATTAATCTGTCCTTTTCCATCCTTTGGGTCAACCGGTATCGATCGGGTCTAATATGAGTATACCCACTTCAATCCTTCGAGTGAAAAGTAATTTGCGCGCGGATATTTGCATCATCTATCATTTAGTGATGCGTGCGTGGGCGAGTGATTCCGATTAATTGGGAAGTGGGTCAAAGTGTAAGGTATGTTTAGAGGGTTCGGATAATGAAGTGTATGGGACTAAGTGTATGGATTGATGTTGAAGGAAAGTGCAGGATAGTTATGATCAGAATTGAGGAATAAAGGACGCCCCATCAGCCGATGATCATGATCGAGACTGACGAAATTCACCACAAAGGCTTAAAGGACAAAGCCATCGGTCGAGGATAAAGGACTTTGGGATAGTAGAAGCTTACCAGCAAAGGTCTAAACGATATCCACCTACCTATGGATAAATGGTTTCTTGGCTCACCACCAAAGAAGAATCTACCTTTTGAGGATAAAGACATCAGGTTATGAGTTGTCCACTCTACGAGTATAATTCAACTCACTAAGAGAAATTCTCATTCATTCAATCAGATCTGCATTACAATGGAGAACTCTCCTCTATTTATAGAAAGTATAGAACATAGAAAATAGACACATTTAAGGGACATGAGAACTACTTGAACATTAAAGTCATAGGGAACTAGAAACTAATTAAAGACTTAGGAACTAGGAAATGAACTGAAGACACCTAAGAAATACGAAATGTAATAAATGATATGGAAACTTGCATTCTTGACTCTTCATCCTTGTGAGTTGTCTTCCAAATTCTTCAGCTTTGACCACCAGATAACTACCTTAAAAGATCAGTAATTAATGATTATCAAAGGAAATAGCTTGGATGAGCCTCCCTTCGATATATTGTTGAACCGCTACGAAATCGATAACTTTACCGAGGATTCGGTAACTTTGAACGGCAAGAGAAGTATCGACAACTCCTTAATCTGAAACTTTGCAGTTATTTGACATCTTAATTCTGGACCCATCGAAGTAAGTCGAGACCAAAACCCATCTTTGCTTGAACGAACAACGATTGTGTTGGATTAGGCGAGGGGATTACGTTGGAACTTATGGATTGTTTTATAGAGTCGGATTGCTCCCGCATCGCTTAGCCTCCAAACTTCAAGTACACAATGTGTATGCCCGAGTCGACAAGTAGATTCATCAATGGAAAGGGGATTGAAATGATGATGGGTTTGGTTCTTGGGCTAAAATTCTTTTGCCCAAAACAGGAGCTCTTCTAGGCCTACCCATTTAGAACAGCCACGGGCCTAGTTAGCTGCAAAGCCGAACCAGTCCTATGTCTTTTTGTCTCTTAGTCCTCTTCATACTGACATTCCTGAAACGGTTCCAACTTACCTCGGCACACAACTGCTGACCATTCAACGAGTACGAATGTCAAGAGGGAGAGGGATACTTTTCCGAAGTCAGCTTAACGCGGAGCAGGACATATGAACTCTGATCTAAACCCCTCTCTCTCTCTCTCTCTCTCTCTCTCTCTCCTTTTGTTTTCTTTATTATCCCTTTCGTGTCCTCACGAGCCATGACTGTGGGTACGTAAGATCAGCAACAGCGCGACCAGAACAAGAACCCGCCACTCGATCTCAAATTAAGCCTCCGATTCCAATCCAACGTCGCACTTTGCGATCAATTCGAGTGATTAGGTCGAAACACGGGGGGACCGACGATGTGCTGGCGACCCTCGATTGGCTACAGCTCAACAACTCCCTCCTGACAGCAAAGTATATGCTCCCCCCCTCTCTAAACACATCCCTAAAACATAATTTAACTGATAAATTGTCAAAAGTTCCAAAAAGAGAACCAATGCAAAAACCGAAACTTTGGTTCTTCCGTCCCACAAATAGTGGGCAGGGAGACATTATTATCTCCGAAGTCTACACATGCGAAACCAAATCCTGCCAACATTGTTTTGTATACGTATATTCTTAGTCGCCACTCAACCCCACATTCGAGCTGAGAAATTACAATAGAAGGAAAAACCCAATATCGATAAGCAGAGTAACCCCCGAAAACAACAGAGCAGAGAGAGAGAGAGAGAGGGAGACAAGCGAAAAGCTCACGTCTTTTTGATTCGTGGACTTGGAATTTCTGAAAAATCTCTTCTTGGTCTGACTGGCGATACTGGGTCTCTCGGTTTTTGCTCCTCCTTGCGTGTTTTCGAGTTTGGAGACGGCGTTGCTCCGGAGCTGCGAGTGATGGGCGACGAGAAATTGCCGATGGCGATAGGAAGTAGGGAAAGGGAGAGAGATCGGGAGCTCCTCATTCCGGTGGCCGATGCCGGGGGCGATGAGTCCTCCTCCTCCAAGCCCTCTCCTTCTTCTTCGTCTCTGCACCAGACGGGCCGTGAGGTGCGATGCTTTCCGCTCGATTGATTCGTTTGCGGGTGGTTTTGTAGGTCTCGGTGGTTTGATTTGATGCCAAGATTAGAGGGAATTGAGGGAAAGTTTTGAGCTTGGTCGGGCTTTCAAAGATGGGTGTTTTGAGAATCTGGTTTTGTTGCTTTGTGCTGTCTATTGGAGCTTGTTTTGGTACTTTGCGTTCTTGTTTGACCTGCTTTCATAGTTTCTCCTGGATGATCTTTGGAGCTAGGTTAAATTAGTGCTCTTTCTCTGGTTTTGAGCTTGGATTTTTTTGCTGATTTTGATGCCAATTGCTGTGAGATTTGGTGGAGTCTTTGTCACGCAAAATTCTTGTAAGTTTTGTGATTTCATGCCAATTTTCATTATATACTTCTACGTTCTGTGGCCTTCAGAAATTTGATGTAGTGGATGGACATGATACATATTGGATTTCTTCGATTAACAGAAATTGAATTTTCTAACTTCCTAGTTTTTCTAAACCTATTAGTGAGGGAGATCCCTTTTCCAAGCCTGAGCATAGCATGAGCACTCGTACAATTGCTCTTATGTGTTGGAAGCCAGACCGATTGCTTTAGTACTCAACTGATAGTATCAGTCTGATAGGAACATGTGTTTCTGCTACTGTCTAATTCCTACAATTCTCCTTGTTCTGATACCCTTGCTCAAATTTTGTCTAAGACCTTTAGCCTTCTTCTATTTATTGGGAATTATTTGTTAGGTTTTGTTAGTATCATGTTAGGCGACAGCTGAAAAGTCACCAGTCTCTGTTCCTCTTCCTGCCCCAGATGAGGTGTTGGAAGACTACATGCTCAGTTATCGAGTCCCTGTCACATGAGATATTGGATTTATCTGATGGATCTTGTGCTTGCCTTCCAATTTAGTTTCATTATGCAGCAAGTTCCCTGGGGGACGGGAACATACTAGACAATGTTGTATAGTACTTCATGAATTGACTTATGACTGTAAAGATACTTCCATGTGATGTGCATGTACAACTTCATCATAATCCTGACAGAGTTAGGTCTTTTCATTTTCCTTGTGTAATTCCTTTTTTGTGTTGTTGATTTGATGTACTTTCTTCCAAATACAATCTTATGGTGACATAAATTTATCTTCTTGATGCAGACATTATATAAAGTTGTTAGGAGTTGGTCTTCAAAAAAGTTTATGACTGGATGGTATGTAATTTCCATACCCATATTTTAGCTCCTTCATTCCTATTTTCTGTTCATCCTCTGCTTAAAATAAGTCAATATGTCTATCCATTGAATAAATTGTGTCAGCTATCCTGCACACTAGTTCATATGCTGAAGTTTATGGTGTCTTAAGCTTTTAGTCATAGCATGGATGTCTGACTTTAGTCGTAGCATTTGTTCAATATGGTGTAATAAAGTCATAAGTCGTCATTTGTACGGTTCTTTTTTTCCGGGGGGAAAAAGTCATGAACAAGAGTAACATG
>BCNH02000003.1:8092631-8122721 GCA_001662345.2 Metrosideros polymorpha var. glaberrima
AAGTAAAAATAATCAGTGGGAGGATAAGCCTTCCAGAACAACCCCTATGATTTCACCTTAAAGGAGCCTATACAGGAGTCCTAGTTTTTATATCTTGTGAACCTACTGCTTGGTGAGTTCTCAGTTAGGCACTATCATTGGGTCATTCATCAATTGTGGCGATCGATACCCTATGGTCGTCAATACATATTGCTGCCAATTCATGATGGTATTGACCCTTTAGGCGAGCACAGTTCTCTCAAAACAAACTTGACAGTACCCATGCTGAGCCTTCTAGTAATAAAAAGGTGGATGTAAAAATAAGATAGTCATGTGGTCCGAGTATGTCGACGCACTTTTGCTTTAATATTATTAACCCTTGGATCTGATCATGAGCTTTCTTTTATCTTTGTGGCATCCTGCAGCGTCATCCTCTTTCCCATTATAATCACATTCTATGTGACATGGTGGTTCATACACTTTGTTGATAGCTTCTTCTCTCCAATTTATGCACAACTTGGGATTGATATATTCGGTGAGGTTTTTCGGCTCTTGCAGCATAACAGCTATTACTATAAACAGTTTGGTATCTGTCTTTTTTGTTTTTATCTTGCTGTTAATGAATAAAATATGTGGGTTTACTCCACTCGTATGTTTTTCTTTTTCTTTAGTTGTGAAGGACTTTTCAACAATTCTGTCTGTGTCTTGCAGTTGGTTTTTTTTGTTTGTTTTTTTTTTTTTTGCTTCTTATTCTTTTTAGTTATTACTATAAACCTTTTCAATCAAAACTCCAGTTTCGTTCATATCCTCATTTTTGCTCCCTTTGTGTCTTTAGTTTTGTTGCATGAAACCTTCTTTTTCATAAACTGTGTTTCTGACTGGTCATATGTTAGCTCTTAGATGACCACATCATTTTGACACATAAATGGTTGTTGATCTGCATGTTGACGGATTGAGGAGAAACTTTTTTCTATAACGAGTTTCATGGAGTAACATTTATGTTTTTACTTCTTCAAGAAAAAGGTTATCTACAGAGGTTAAACAGTTTGGCTTCAGAATGCTTTATTCATTGTCATAGAATGAAAAGTATTTTATTTACGTTGATTCATCTATTTAACTTTGATCAAATGCGGGATTTTATGATTGGTACCATAGGTACTTTCATGATGCCTATTTTACGTGTCCAGTTAATGGAACCATCTGTTTTTTGTTAGGTCTTGGATTTGTTACATCCATAAGTTTCATCTTCTTGGTTGGGGTCTTCATGTCATCATGGTTGGGTGCGTCTGTCCTCAGCCTTGGAGAGTGGTTCATTAAACGGATGCCATTTGTGCGTCACATCTACAATGCCTCCAAGCAAATTAGTGCTGCTATATCACCAGGTTTGAGTTGGTGCTTATTTCTTTTGCCATTTACATTTCAGTTGATCTAGGTAGAGCTCATTGATTTTCCGTCTCTTGTCCCACATTCCAGATCAAAACACTCAGGCATTCAAAGAGGTGGCTATCATAAGACATCCTCGAATTGGTGAATATGCATTTGGATTCATCACTTCATGCGTAGTTTTGCAGGTATGGAACTGATGCTGGCATCATGCAGTTATCAATGCATTATACATGGCATAGCGTTACCTAATTTTCTGCATATGTTGTTGCTTACTAGCTCAAGTTGTAAGCTCTTGGTTTTCTTCTTCATGTTGATCTTGAATTTTAGGACTAAACCTTTTATCAATTTTTTAGCGGTACTGCCAAGCTAACTTCTTGCCTTTACAGTAACTAATGTTGATGTTAACATTATTCATTTATTTTTTTGGTGTTTGGTAATGTTTTACCTTTGGGTATGGAGAAGGGATTGGGTTTTGGGTTGATGCTGATGTATTCTGATAGGCTAGCTCTGTCTGGTTTGGTTGATCATTTTGGGGTTAAGTTTTAAACTGTACTTAGGAGGCCTTATCTTTTCTGACATTCCAGCCACTGTGTTGATGTCTCAGAGTTTCAAGGCTGGGTGTTGTTAAGGGCTTGTTTGTCTGCTTCCTGTCAAATTTAAAATGTTATTTAAATTTCAAGAAATTATGAAAAAATTATATGTTAATCTACTTGTCAATGTTTATACATTTTAAAAGCTTCAAATGGTTCAGATTAAACAAAAGTTAAAAAGCGTTGGCCGCAAGATTTTGATTGAGCAAAAAGCAAAAGTAAATATATTTGGGTTCAAATAGTATACCGTTATGGGGTAAGTTATCATTACAGGAAATATTGCATCTCCATTGTCTTGATTTGATTGTCACAAGTGACTCAAAAGAATTCAGAATCTCGCTGCATGGCTCCTGAAGAGAAACTCATCCATCTTGTCTGTATTTCTATTGGAAAACTTTTCCTGTCTTACTCTTGATATTATGCTTAGGTAATTCTTTAATTTATTCTTCTTGACAATTCATGAATTTAGTACAGTATTTCAATTCGATTGCCTGCTGTCTAACTCATGCAGAATTATTCTGGGGAGGAAGAGTTGTGCTGTGTTTATGTCCCCACGAATCATCTTTACATTGGCGATATTTTCCTCGTTAATTCCAGGGACGTCATCAGACCAAATCTTTCTGTCCGTGAAGGGATTGGTAAGGGAATCATGCATAACTTCCCTATTGTCATAGCAAGTCTCCTTTCTGTACCGTGCTTGAGAGATGTTTTATTGACTTAGCTTGCCTTGAAAGTACTTCCGTAACTGCTTTTATTAAGATGGTGGATCCATTTGAATCTCTTGATTTGGGGATATTACTACGTGCCAAGTTAGAATAATCAGCACCATAGCAAGAATGTCAAATACACATTTAGATATGTAATGCTTGGATCATCTAATGTTTTGCCCACTTCAGCATGATGATGAGGCTTCCTAATTAAAGAATATGTGCACTCTGACCGAATCATTTTATATTTTTGACGTCTCCTGGATAATCTAATTGAAAAAAAGAAGAAGCGACTTTTCTGCGACTGCCGCTCTCCGCAACACATACTGGCAGTGGGCTTTGAAATGTAATATCTCTTCTTTGTAAATATTTCAGAAATCGTCGTTTCTGGAGGAATGTCGATGCCTCAGATCCTGTCTACACTGGACTCGCGCATTATGCCAGTTGAAAGAAGTAGACCTGACAGAAGCCAGCTCTAGTTGTGGACGATTTCTTTCTTCTGTAGTTTGCCATCTTTCACATCCGATTGGGTTGGCGCATCAATTGATTCGTGCTGTTAACTCCGTATGAAGAGTTGGGGGTGGGCGTTTCAGTCTCGAGGTCGAGGCGACAAGAGTCGGATGGGATATAAAACACCGGTTTCCATTTAGGGTGTAGAATTAGCGTTCTATCGAGATATAGTGAGGGATTATTGTTAGGGGTGAATGGCTCTTCGGGTTTTCGATTTGATTGTTTATGTCCACGATTAGTGTTTGGTTTGGCGAGAGATCTCTCTGGATTATACTAGTCAACTGTGTGGTGCTGTCTTGCTACACTCATTTTACTTTAGATAACCAACAATGTAGATAGAAAGGCAAAATTGTGGTGTCCTCTGCTGATAAGTTCTTGGTTTTCTGCGTTCAAATTGATGTTTTGCGTGGTCAAAACAGGATACTAGCTCAGCTCCAATGGAAGGTCACTGCACGGTGTCATCATAATCACATTTATATGGGCTATTTCCATTTGAAATTGGGCAAATGTCGACGATTTCGCGAATATGTCGAGTCGTTTCTGTGTAGGGATAATCTGACCGGCCGCAGGAATCGTTTAGAGAGGAAGGCGGTGCACTGGTAAGGGGCATCTCCAAAGCACTGTGAGGCCGGTGAGCTCCTACCGCCCGTGGTTGGGATCTGCCACCAATGATGAGGCCAGGCTTGCGAGTCTTTAGAACTGCAACGGCGAAGGCTTCTGGGGCTCAGCCGCCCGTGCCGGTCTCTCAAGTCTGATCGAGTGGTGATGAGCAGCAAGCAAAGAGTTACTGATATTTCTTTAACAATTTGGTAATTTGGATTGATATATCTACACGCACAAAGAAAGTTCGGTTAATGTATGAAATATTGATCTTTATAAACGAGCCGAGTCGTATTAATTGTGAGAATGATGTATCGTGTTCTTTTGTACACGAAAATCAAACGGAAAAATTACCAAAAAAGTTATAAACTTATTGTAATTGTATTAATTCAGTCATAAACCTTTTTTTTTTTAATCAATTCAATCTTAAATCTTTTGCAATTGTTTCGGTTCAGTTCATCAGGCGAATTTTGGTCGGCTGATGCTGACGTGGACGTCGGCCGGCCAGCGATCGAATATTTTAATATTTTTTTGAAAATTTGAAAAAAAAAATTTCAATTTTTTTAAAATTTTTTTTCCTTTTCTCTTTTTCCTCCCTCCCCTCACCTTCTTCTTCCTCAAGCCAATCACCGGAGCTCAATGATTGATTAACGAGGTTTTCCTTGCCAACCATCCCCTTTCGTTGTTCGCCGAGCTCTGGCAACCGGCTTGAGGAAGAAGGTGAGGGGAGGGAGGAAAAAGAGAAAAAGAAAAGAAAAGAAAAGAAAAATTCAAAATTAAAAAAAATGTTAAAATATTTGATTGTCGAATGGATTGAACTGAAACAATTGCAAAAGATTTAGGATTGAATTAACACAATTGTAATAATAGGTTTATGATTTTTTTGGTAATTTTCCCAAAATCAAACACAATGTGCATGCAAACCTTTAAAGGGAAAAAGTAAAAATTTTCCAAAAAGATAATACCAATAGTTTAAATTATAAAAATTATGGATCAGAATGTACCTTTAATTGGATTTTAAAAGATTTTCTAAATCTCTTTGTTCTTGAAGTTTATATCTTTGCCCATTGGCTCACAAAGAAATTTTTGCGTGTTTTAGTTTTCGTTTATTGCACGAATGAATTTTCCTAAAAACAATAGCTTTTATTGTTTGAAATAATTAAGCAATAAAAAATATTTTCATTATGGATGACAGATTATGTCTTAATATTTTATGAAAGGTGAAATTTTTTTTCGTTCATTCATTTTTGTTAGCGATATATAAACGATAATTTTTAAGAAAATATTTTTAAGTTATTTATTTTTCGCGAAATAAAAAGAGGGTTTATAGAAATCAAAATCGTTAACCCTAATATCTAGAAATATTTATTTTTATCTCAAACCCAAAATAAGGAGAGCCTCCTCCCAAACGCCGACGTTTTCGGGTCTCCCCCAGCACGGCCGAGTCGTCGAATCCAGAAGAAACCCTAGGCCTCAAAATCGCCTATTTATAAGCGAAGTCGCTCGATCCGAAACCCTAAACCCAACGATCTCCTCCTTTTACGCAGTCCCTGTTCATCTCTTTGCAATCTCTCTCTCTTTCTTCTCCACAGCCTCTCTCGAGGGTTTCTCCTTCCGCGCTTCCAATTTCCGCTTCCTGATTAGGGTTGCGCCATCTGATGCTCTCCTTGTTTTCTTGCTCTTCCATTGGATCGGATGGAAAAAATGGTTTATGGTTTTTCCGGGGACGGTGACGATTGTATCGTGAAAGGTCTCGTTCGTCGTAATTGGCTTCGATTTGGGGCCTTGCCGACCATCCTGATATATCACCACCCATATTCTGAGTCCCTTTTCCTCCCCCCAACGAAAGCACCAAGCTCCGACTTTTTTCTTTCTTGTTCTTGATGTTTTGGAAATAAAAGTTCGATCTTTTTTGCTGGGTTTGTGTATTTGATTGCAGATGGCCGATGATTATACAGTTTTTTTTAAGACAAGCATATGTCTGAATTCAACAGTGTCGACACATCTAATCTTCTCTATGAGGCCATTGATCTTCATCGACCCTTTTTTTTAATTTCTTGAGACTGTTATGCATTTGGGTTTTTGTTTAGCGGTTTTATAGATCTCAGCAAGAGTATTTTCCATCAAAGTTTGCGACTTTCGTTTATGTTTGGACGGCTGCCTATGATGAAAGAGATAGCTATCTGCGCTTATGGATGAGAATTCGTGATTTACGCATAAACCTCTACTGCCTTCCTTCTGAGGCCAGGAAATCTTCTTTGGATTGATTTTTGTTGATGGACTCTTCTTTCTTTCTTTCTTTCTTTGTTCTTTTCATGGGTGTTAAGTTTTATAAATTGGTTTTAATTTTGCGGTTTTTTATTTGTTGAGGAGTTGGTCATGTGATGAGTAGAAGCATAGTTCAGATGATAATCTCTGTGATTATAACATTTCAATAGTCTTTCGCTCCTATCTGATGACCCATCCTAGTGGAATTGATATCTGTGCTTTGTTTTTGCCAAACCTGATCAGAAGGATTTATTTCAGACCACTTCGATATGAAAGTTCAATTTTTAATCTCGTCCTGATAATTCTTTTTCTCCTCCACAAATCTCTTCCAAATCTCTTCCCTAGTTGAACTTGTTACAGATATACTTTCTTCACTGACCAAAGAAAATTTCATGTTCCGAGGTTTTGTGTTGGATCTTGTCTCATGCTCTTGACATAAGAGACAAGGATGCAAGAGCAGATTGAACATTAAGCTATGTTGGACCAGTTTTGGCTTTTGTTAAGTAATTAGCCTGTCAAGAGCAAGGTAAATATTTGAGGGCAAGATACTCAAGCAAATGCAACACAGACCATTTTCTGTTTACTCATAGAAAGCGGAGAAGCGCCAGTTAACTCAAATTTCACAGAAAAAAAAGAATCCACAACCAAAACGAAAGTGGAAATTCGATTTTCTTGATAATGCTGCCAGTTCTAGTGGCAGATTCCAGATTTCATCTCAGATTTTTTACTGCTAAATCCCTAACTGGTGGAATGCCGGATGAATTCATTGAGAAAGAAAGCTTAAAAAATGGAAATGAAAAATGAATCTGATCAATCAATTTCGAGTTTTTGAATATGACAATGTTCCATCTTGAACCTACTCAAAATCACCCAACTCAACAGCCAGATTGAAATTTTGACAAAAAAAAGAAAAAAACCAGCCAGATTGAGAGATGCTGTTGTAAATTCTATGGGGACTTCATCAGTATAAGAGAAGCGTCCATTGATCGTCTTTCTACAGTTCTACTGGGTATAGAAACTCTAAAGAGATTAAATGTCCATACTGCTTCAACTTGCCCGGGACATCGTCTTAAGTAACTTCAAGGCAAATGGAATTCCAAGGTCAATGGTGCCTTCAACTCTATCTAGTTGGTGAAGGGGGAGACTGAATGATGATCATTGATAGGCGCCTTTCTGATATCTTGAAACAAACCTTCACATGAGACAAATCGGACTCTTTCCTTGTAGCATATGGGAAATGCTATTTTATCAACTTCAGTAAGCCGGGGGTGGAAATGTTTTCTTCATTGATGAAATTTGCCCGCATTTGGTTGGCTCCTTCAACAATAAGCATTTGGCTCCTTCATCCAAAAGCATCTTTTTCGAGAGACAGACTGCCCGTTGTCCCAGATGTTTGGTAAGAAGCAAGGCAAAATTAAGCAAAAGAACCATCAGATGAATGAGCTGTGTCCTCCTCCAAGTGGAACTCTGGGTTGGAAGTTGGCTTTAACCTCTAGACAAGGGCAGTGCTTGAAAGAAAGACTCTGGAGCAGAAACAACCAAATTATCAGGATTTAAGTTATAGAGCATGAATAGGAAATGGAAAATGAATCAAGAAAAACGAAATATCAGTTTTCTTAAACTTCCATTATGCTTTTTTGGTGTAATGAAACTTGATCTCTCTCAAGTTAGTGTCATTGCATATGGGAGAAAGCGATGCATGAAAGAAGCTTAAGCAGGAGACAACAAGCTCTGGAGAGGAAACCAGTAAGAAGGGATGACTGGCATAGATCACAGGAAGAATTGCTTCGGATAGGGGGGAGTGGAAACATGGTGACTTTAGCATGCAAGTGCAGCTGACATGAACAAAAGAACTAAAAGACAACACAAAAGAAGGAAAAGAAACTATAAGGTCAATACCAAGTACAGAGAAGAACGATATCCAAAAGACAACAAATAGGAAGAAGAGCAATGATGGTATATCAACTTATGGATCATACGAGACAACACTACAACAGAAGACATATTGGAGGGAATTAGCACTCAAAGTAAAAGCAAGACCAAGTCAGAACTGAAAATACAGAAGAAGGATAGGCACTGATCCTAGTAATCTGACTGAGCCTGACATATAATACCGTGGCTTCTCCATGATACAGCTCCCATATGTTGAAAAAAGCACAGAAAAGTTAGGTAATGAAAGAACATACCGGAATGCTTAGCAGAAGTCCCTGAGAATCAACTAGGACGGGCAAGCTTCTTCTCACGGCAACAGGAATAGGTTTCAACAACTGGAGAACCCTTTGTGCAGATACCCTTGCATAATCAAGACATGAGCTTGCTTTCTCTGCAGCTTCCTCCATAACACTACTTGAAACAGCACTATCCAGATCAGATTTGTTCACATTTTGAGATTTTGACAGCTCAGCGAGATAGAGCCAGTCAGACTCCATCATGTGGCGTATCTCAGCTACCATATCATGGCCAAGGTTACAAAACCTGCATTCACAGTCCAAGCCTTCTACGACCAAATCACCATCTTGAGTAAATTCCCTGCAAATATCCTCCTTGCATGGTTTCCATGAGATAAAGAATCTATTCATGAAAAAGCCCATTTGTCCAGGCCGAAGACATTGATTGTGAGATGTACCAACAGATTCTATTGCATACTTTGGTTGATAGTCCGGTGTCACATCAGACTTGAATTTGAAACGATTTGTTTCCTCCTCCTGCAACATGAGAACACTTCTATAGGTGGATTCACTTATGAGGTTTAGTCTTTTGGCTTCGTCTAGAACACATCCAGATGTTACATTCAAAAAATGCACATCTGATGCATCTGAAGATGACAGATTTGAACTTGTATTTGCATTATCCATGATTTCCTTTAGATCATATGAGGTAGCACACTTCTCTTCTGCACTGCTTCCTGAGTAAAACAACTCCACTTTCGAGGGCAAAGGGCAGTTAACAGAACAGCAAACCAAGATTTTGATGCCTCTAGATCCAGGAGCTGGGCAAAGGTAACAACCAGCTGCAGTAAGGGAAGTCTGCATGATTGAGAAGAATTATTACAATAAAACAAACAACTCCATCAGCTTCTTGTGCTGACTAGAACACAAAATTCCCCAAGGATGACAAATTAGTGTCTTACCATGCCAAGATGCTTTAAGAAAAGAGGATTAAGCTTACAGAATATACATTTTCTTCAGGAAACAGAGAACATATAAGAGAGTTGTTTCCACAGAAAGGACATAATAAACTGAGAAGAAATGCAAGTCGATGAAGCAAATTTACCTTGCATGGAGATCTACGCATATAGCTCAGAAGCAATTTCGACGTGTTACCGCGAATAGGTCTCTGTCTTTGTGAGATGTACTGATGGGTGCAGATCAATATTTGTTAGCAAGAGCATCCACATCAGAATAATATATTAAAGAACCATGAAAATACTGCATTATCCACATACAGTGTGCCAAGGATCACATTACCTGCGTAACATTTGCGATGAACTTTGCCAGGCAAATGTCCTCAACTTTTGATGGATTGAGGATCTTCAAATCAATGACAGCATACCCTAGCTGTAATGAGCAACGAAATTTTGATGTTCACACATAGTAATCAGAAGTCAGAGATAGAATAAGGTATCATTCATCAAATAGACTGCTTACATCCATAACAGTCACAGCCTCACGTAGCAAGTTTGAACATATTTTGTCAACGTACGTGCGTGTTCTTCGGCAAGCAGAAATAAGAGATTGCACTTCGGAGCTAAAGACACCTGAAATTTAGGGCCTCATTTGTTGAATATGTTAAAAAGTTACAAACAGCATCAACTCAACCAAACAAGAGAATTACCTAACCCCACAAAATAGGTTCAATGATGTTTGAATGTAATAATAATAAATGTTTTGATCCCGTTTTGAGAAATTAATGAAAAACCAATTCATACGTACAGAGAGCAGTCTGACTCCATGAGATCATGTGAAAGGTTTAGCATCAGCGACAACTCACTTGATGAAAATTTCTGCAAGGACATCCGGATCCGGTTACGGACAAATATGGGACTTCTATTCGAAGGATCTTCCACCCATTTCTGTTCATTCTCTTGACAAATCTGCAGAAAATCAATGGTGCTAGTGCATAAAATGATGAAGTAATATCAAATAAGTTTGTAGATTCCCAAGTTTTCTTTTCATCTCACCATGTACATTTCTTTCTTCGAAAAATCCAGAAAAGGTCGCACTAAAAGAATACCACCGTTCATTGGATCTACACCATGAGAATACGTGTGTTTGGCAAAAAATTGAGAAGTGAATGCCATTCCAGCAAGTCCAAGCACGCCACTGTTGCGTGACAGTCTTATAACCAACAACTCAGCCTGCAAGGTGTATTGGCACTTAATTTAGCACCTAACTCCGTCAAAAGTCTTTGAATGGCAATTTAGTTAAACATCTTCATAAACGCATAAGCCGTGGATTTCATAACAACTCGCTACAGACCTGGTCATCAGCATGATGTGCAAGAAGCAGGATGCCAAACTGCTGTTCAATGCAAACTTTATGGAACATCTCGTACCTGTAGTTTGGAATTAACATCAGGAATTTTAATTTCACAAATGATTTTTATCGGGCTAAAGCATCTTCCTGAGACACCAATAACAAATTAAGTACAAGAAGTTTTCCAATATAGAAACCTCATTTCACGTGCTGCTTTTTGCAAGTTTCCTTGCTCTGGCCTCCCATCCTCCCACTCACAACGGGCAATCTCACATCTGATGCCTATAAAAGCACTATATTAACCATCAATTCCATCGGAACATACTTATGCGTAGAACAAAAACACCATGCCTAATTCAATTTGCATAAAAAACAAAAACAATGAGATGATCGAACATACCCATTGGAGAAACCCGCTCACGCACCGTATTTGCTTCCTCTTCGCTCTCTGCACGCAGCCCGTGGTCGACAATAATCGCCAACAGCCCGTCAATAAACCCACTCTCTTTGTCAGCAGAGTCAAGGCCACTGATTTTCCAATCAGCAGCTAGAACACACAGTGCCATGCTATCAGGACCACCGGAGACTCCCAAAGCTGAAATTTTTTAAAACCCAACATCTTCGATGTCTTGAGATAGCAGCAACAAGAGCAGTTTATGATGTACTAACGATTAGCATCTACAAAATGCAGTCTTGAGGTACTCATTCAACCAAACTCTAGAGGAGAAGGGTTGAGCGAGGCATTTGTAAAATAATGCCCAGTAACGGAATTTGCTGTCAGACTAAGCAAGACATTTCAACAAACACGACGCAGACAATGCTGCAAAATCCTCCAAAAGCACTGAAATTCACATAAGCACTCCAATTTTCTCGTTGTA
Organism: Metrosideros polymorpha var. glaberrima; assembly: GCA_001662345.2. Lineage (NCBI taxonomy): Eukaryota > Viridiplantae > Streptophyta > Magnoliopsida > Myrtales > Myrtaceae > Metrosideros > Metrosideros polymorpha. Next base: position 8,104,025 of record BCNH02000003.1, read on the forward strand.
AAATACAAAAAAGAGAACCAACACGAGGTGGAAACGAATAACTAACCGATACGGTGGTGGGGTTTGAGACCAGCAAGAGCCATCCGCTTCGAGAAAGCTTCCTCGTAAGCTGCCACAGCCTGTACTGGGCGGCGTTCTTGACGAGCACGCTCGCAAAAGAAGCGAGCGAAATGGCTCGAGGCGCGAAAGCTGCGGCGACGAGAAACGAGCGGGACCGAACATGTCGAGAGTGAAGAGAGGAGGAAGGTCGTCGAAGTTGATTTGGCCTGCGAAGTGAGGATGAGTCCTCGCGCCATCAGCACAAGCTTCGAGCATGTTATCTTGTCACCGCGGTATTTATATGTAGCGCTCGGCGTTACCATCGTAGGAGCTGTTTCCAAGAACGACTTCGTTTCATGTCTAGCAAGACAGCGACTGCTGGTTGGCCTTAGATTTGTCTTCGTTTCATGATGTTGGCTTGGCTAGTGTGTGGAGTTAGCCATAGTTTCCATTTACACAGGAATTTTAGTCGATCTCGAGGTGCTGTTACTGTATCTATCGTGTGATCGATGCTTGGGCCGGGGCGAGTCTCGTGTGAATACGGAGTCGTAAGAGCGTATAATCTCATCGTAACTCGATAGTCATCATGAATTTACATTCAATCAAATATATATATATCTTATATTTGATTTGAAGTACAGTACTTGCTGGTACGCATTCACAAAGATCGGTCATTGGGCTCATTGTTTAGCGGGCTCAATGTGCTTCCGGCAACTCCAAGAGCATCTCCGACACTTCGGCATCGCATGGCGCTTGACTATAACTCGCGAGGACCCATTTAGGTACTTACATGTATGCACAAGTACAACATATCAACTTATGCATCAGTCAGTCCCAAGAAAGGTGAACAAGGTCTTCATCTCACCTGTAATTTACAGAGTCCAATAACGAACGTGGCATGAATCTGCTCATTCAACCAGCTCAGGAAAATGGTGAAGTAATGGTGCGTTAAAACACTTCTCTCTCTCTTCACCGGAAAAGCTAGTCAAACTGTCAGTTCCACATACAAGTAAACCAAAACTGAGAACTTTGTATAGGGGTTGGACAGATTTTACAAAACAATCAGTGCAGAGAACTGCTTAAAGAATCGGCTGAGCTTCGGCGGTACTTTCCTGAATGGTTACCCTCAGTTACAAGGTCAAAAAACCAATATGGCAATTCGGAAGCACAAGGAGAAAAGAATCGTGTTAGCCCATGGAACAGAGGCGTCTTTGCCAGCTCTGTCACATGCCTCTTGCTTGCGATCTAGCTCGAGTTAGCGCCCCAAAAGATGAAGTGCACAAAGCTTGTAGCTGAGTGTAAAATATCGTCAAGAGCTTCCATCGAAACCTTGGGTGCTTGGCTTCATCATTCGCATCTCCATTTCTCTGGAGGAGTGGGCTTCGCCACTCGAGCCAGATCGGTAAGCGCTGTATTCTCCTGTCGATTCACCATATTCACTGCTCAAGTTGTCTTGGTTCCCGAATGCCATTTTTCTGAACTTTCTCAGGTCTTCCGAGCTTGTGTGCGAACCGTGGAGAGTGCTGTGTCCGGGCCTGACCCCCTCATGAAGATCTGATAAGGACATCTCGCCTTCTAAAGCACGGACAATCTGAGTTCACAGTAATAAATTAACCTCATGCCCAATTCTGAAACTTGAGCAGTGTCAAATTGACCTCTTTCTAGATCCAAAAGCCAACTAAAAATTGACTAAACCCAATTCTTGCTCGACTAACCTCATTGATTAACTAAGTTGGCTAAGTAAAAGCAAAGAGCTTAGATTATTTGAACATTACCTGGCTCATTCTTGGTCGACGTTGTGCTGAATGACGTACACAAGCGGCGGCGCAAGAAACCATACGAGCCATCTCATCATGATTGTAGTCATTTTGCAGCCTTGGATCTACCAAAGAGTCAAAGTTTTCATCATCCAGAGCTCGTGTCAACTGGGGCCTTGCCTGTAATTATACAAAAATATTGTCCTAGAAAATATTAATTCCCAGAAAAAAGAATATCGACGACTTCATGACACTGAACCTATTGGATCAACTACCATGAAAACAAGGTTAAGACCGAAAGACTCCGGTCATGTTGAACTTTTAGCTATGGGACACAGCTGATACAGAGGAAAACTACCGCGCCTTTGCCAAATGAGATACATATCAGGCAACAAATAACTATAACAGTATAATTGTCTATTACATATGTTCAGCGAAATAATAGATTATATAAAGGAAAAGCACATTAGTAAAAACTTGTTTTTTCCGTATCAACACTCGAAGACCTTCAACAATATTTATGTCCTTGCTGCGAAAGACGGCTGAGACAATCTGTTGCTTACCCAGTCAACCAAGCTCTCGTGCATGTCGGTAGTTTTGTCCACTGGTGCGCGTCCCGTGATCAACTCCAAAAGCATTACTCCAAAGGAGAAGACATCTGATTTATCTGTGAGTTTTCCACTTGATGCATATTCTGGAGCAAGATAGCTGCAAGTTGCAAGAAATGTAAGGCCTCTTCTTATTTCATTGCTATGTATACAGTCCCGTGCCAAAAACACCGGGTAATGTCCCCGACGCTGTCTCAATATGATCCTATATATGTGCAAATTTTTAATGGTCACGAGAAGACAGAAGAACCCAATTTTTAATACATCCACTGCCATTTATGAGGGCATGATTTGGCATTGTGCCCTTGTCACATGAATTGCGCTAATCCAGATTAAACAGACAATCGAGAATATGATTTAGTGGGACAAAGTGGCAAGAGAAAGGTAACTTTTCAAAGCTGGAGGATTAACTGAGCAATTAAAATGTACAACTACAAATCTTACCCAAATGTTCCCATCACTCTTGTAGAAATGTGAGTGTGGACATCTGAAGAGAACTTTGCAAGTCCAAAATCAGCAACCTGTGAAGCAGTATTCGTATTCAAGTTCTAAATGTGATTTTTAACTTAATACAGACGAATTTGACCATCTTCTTAAGGGCCTTTGAGAATATAGGGTTTAGCACAATTCTCACCTTAGCCTCAAATTTGAAATCCAGCAAGATGTTAGCTGCCTTGATATCACGATGAATGATCCTAGGATGACCTGCAAAACAGAATCAACTCCCGCATCATTAAGCAACTAATTGCCTTTTCTCTGTGCTAAAGTGATCATGCACAAAGATGAGAAAGCGGCTCACAGTCCTCATGAAGATAGGCAAGTCCCTTGGCAGATCCTAAACCGATTCTCAGTCTTGTCGTCCAATCCATGGTTGGTCTATCATTTCCTGCAACAACGCCATTTACTTTTGTCAGATCCTCTTAGCAAGAGCATTGCCTGTAATCAAAATGTCAATTTGCCAATACGCAAACACATTTATGCAGTTTTGAAACAGCTTCATTTTTATTATATTGCTTATGACAATTAGACATTTTACATCGATGTGACCACAGGGACTCGTTATTCAATCTCTGGATATAGCACAGCGTGCCAAGCATAAAAAGAGTGCTAATCCAGGTAAGCAAAATAGTACACGGCATTATATCGATCAATCAGAATGTGAGATACTACAACACATACATACCATGCAAGTGGAACTGCAAGGTGTTGTTCGGGATAAACTCGTAAACGAGCAGTCTCTCAGACCCTGTGATGCAGTATCCAACCAAGGTGACCAAGTGCTTGTGATGTACTCGGCTGATTATTTCCACCTCGGCCTGGAACTCGCGCTCTCCTTGGCCGCCCCCAGCTTTAAGCTGCTTCACTGCTACTTCCTTCCCATTTGGAAGGACCCCCTTGTGCACGTAACCGAAACCACCCTGTCCGAGAAGGTTCACGTCTGAGAATCCATTTGTGGCCATCCTTAACTCCTCGTACGTGAATTTGCTCTTGGAGAAATTTAATCCAATGCTCGGCAATGCAGCGGGATATGGATTTTCAGGACCTGAATTGGTGCCTGAACCTCCACTGCTGCTCATGAATGGTGGTGGCACTGTGCTGCCGACGGGCGAATGTGGTGGACGCGAGTCAAATGCAGGCGGAGTAGTGGGTAATGGGGCATTCTGTTGCCAATGTCGTGGCGTGCCGCCAAATGGGCCATCTGATCAACACTGAAGTCATCATACAGAATCAATGAAGAAATCAAAACAAATTCTGAAGCTATCTGAGATTTGCGCCTAAATGCCATTCCAATTGGAAAACCTTGATTGAGAATAGGCCTGCAGAGAAATTAGAGAAGACCATGTTCCAACTATACGAGTTCAGTAAAAAGACAAATGGAAAAGAAATGGAAGAGATGAAACTATTTAATCTCCTCATCATGTCAAGCATTTCATTCACGACTCCCTCTGCCTTTATACTTTCGGAAACCCAGAATCAACACCAAGGTTTTGTTGTTTTTATGGCCATCCCATCGAGATGAACTTGGAGACTTTCATCGAATTTACACGATACCCTCCAACAATCAGTTGCAGAAAACAAATCCTTCATGGTACTGCTGTACTACACACACGATGAATTTCCTGAAAGGATATGAAAGATAGAACTTGCTCAAGTTCATACCTTTGGGCCCTGGCGGAATATGAACGGCACCAGGGTCTCTCCTCCTCTTCTTCTTCCGACAAAACAAGACCAACACAGCCAACACCGCGAGCACTGCCACCCCGCCAATCGCAATCCCCACCAGCAAACCAGTTGGCGAGGAGCTTGGTGAGGAGGACGACGAGGACGGCGGCGGCGGTGGAGAAGAGGCTGCAGGTGTACTGGGCGGGGGCGGCGGTCTACCTGCTGTGCTCGAAGGTGGAGGAGGCGGCTGGGAGCCGCCGGTCGCGGGAGCTGGAGGGGCCTCTGAAGGAGAAGTCGGCGGAGGCAGAGGAGGAGAGGGAGCGGGGGGCGGCGGGGTCAGTGTCTTGGGCGGAGGCGGAGAAGGGGTCGTCGCTGGCGGCGGTGGAGGAGGAGAGAGCACAGGCGGGGGCGGGGTGGGCGGCAGAGAAGGAGGGGTGGCCTTCGGAGGAGGAGGGGGAGGAGGGGTGGACGGCGGAGGCGCGGCGGGAGGAGGGGAGGGAGGGGTGCTGGGGGGCGGGGCGGAGGGAGGAGGGGCGGTGGAGTTGGACGGCGGCGGAGGCGGGCCGGCCGGAGCTGGCGCTGACATTTTCTTGCTTCCGTGACGTTTTTGACGACTTTGACGACAACCCAAAAGGAATCAAGATCAGAAAATGAGAATGATCGTGGGGAGAAAGAGAGAGAGAAGAGTGCGAAAGCAAAGAAGTAGGATCGGTTTTTCAGCTGAGGGAGAAGAGCTCGTGTCAGTTTTGGTTCGTCATCCCCTCTGCTGCTCCCTCCCCCTCGGAAAGATCGTTGGGACCCATCCCTGCGCACTTGCGTGCACCATCGTGTGAGCGCGTGCGTGTCTGATTCGGACAGAGGACCCGAACATCGGATCGGTGGGGCCCGCCCGATTGGCCATATTGGATTCGGTCAGTCAGCAATGGCCGTTAATCCAAGTAAAGACTAAAGCGGGAGAGTTGAAGGAGAATATATCGGGTAATGATATTCTATTACCAAATTGATAGTACCAACAAAGTGAACTACCTACGAACTAGTTGTCACGTAGCATGCGTCTCATTCGTCTCGTTTTCCGGATAATCAACAAGGTTTTATTGACTTAAAAAGTCATTATATTCATCCTAAGCCTATAAGGAATTCGCAAATCCATTTGGCGATTGCTTCAAGAATTCCTTGATTTAATATGGATCTCGTTAATGAGTGCTCTTGAGACACTTGTTAAATATACATAACACAAAAAAAAAAAAGACAATGCATTGTGTAGGTGCGTATATTTGTGAAAAAATTACCAAAAAAATCATAAATTTATTACACTTTGTTTCACTAGAATTTCTCTCGCAACCAATATCCTTCACCGGAAGTAGTTCTTCGATTTTTATTAAGGAGACCGGATTCTGCGCTAGTTCCGGACAAAAAGTTTCTAAACCAAGTACAAGGAACTACTTTTTTATACGGTAATATTGTATAGACGCAAGCCTTATCGGAATTTTATTATTATAGACTCGATGAAGTAATTAGGTGTAATCAAATTGTGCCGGAATTTAATCAACGACACAACTTGAGAACATAAAAGAACTATGCCGAAATTTAATCAATGACACAGCCTGAGGATAAAGAAACATGCTAGAATTTAATTGACGACTCAATTCTGAAAATTACAACTAAGGAACGTAAAGAACAGTGTACGAAAGTAAATGTAAAGATAGTAAATTTGCTAATTTGTATGGGGGTTTTCAAATGGATTACTGGGGTATTTATAATGGTCTTGTGACAATTGCTTCTTGGCAGTTTCCAGCAGTTGCCTTTTCTTTAACAACTTCCGTTGATTGCTCCCAGTTCCTTTACTTCCACAAACTTCGCTCGTCTTCGAATGATTGCCCTTGACCTATGTGAACTACCTCGTCGTAGTTGTCCCACGATGTTGTCTTCAGATAGTAACTGCTCTTTTCAGAAATGTTCGTCTCCGACTTCAACTAACCAGTCGATCATCCTATTTTTAAGTGGTAATTGCTCTTTCCAAGAACACGCGTCGTTGTCCAATAACTGTTCCCTCCAAGAATGCACAGTTTCGTCTTCAATCGTTCTTTGCTAATTTCGAGCCATTAGATGGTGTTTGACATCTCTCTGATAATCACTATCAAAATCGATGGCCACTAACCATTAGTTATCGTATTTTGACAACTGAACGTGTGGCATCAAGGCACCCTAGCATTGATTCACACTTCGTAATCGGCGTGCAGCTGGCCAGCTCATGGCACCTTGTAATTCTTTGACACGTCTTCTCGATCGCTATGGATTATGAATCATCGTAATTATGGATCGTATCTTTTTGAATCATCATCCCTTGATTCACCGTTCATCCTGGGAAAACATATATATATATATATATGTGTGTGTGAAAAATCCAATCTTAGGGTGCGTTCGTTTTGCGAAAAATGAGCGATTTGAAAAATATTTTCCGAAAAATGATTGCTTATATCAGTTAGAAAAATTAATCAACAGAAAATGTTTTCATCATCAATAACAATCTATGCCTAACTATTTTTGTAGGTGATGAAAAAAAATTTCCATTAATTTATTTTTGTAAGCCATATAAACAATTTTTTTCAGAAAATATTTTTTAAATTACTCATTTTCCGCGAAATGAATGCACCCTTAATCTTCTCTCACCTTCTTCTTTGAACCCTAGCCTTAAACCCTGGGTCTTTTCTCCATTTCTAGCTTCATCACCGTCCATGAAAATTCGGAAGCACAAGGAGAAAAGAATTGTGTTAGCCTATGGAACAAAGGCGTCTTTGCCAGCTCTATCACCTGCCTCTTGCTTGCGATCTTGCACGAGCTGGCGCCCCAAAAGATGTAGTGGGTTGAGGACACTTCCTCATATATTTTGAAGTTGACAACATTACCATGGTTCTTTGCAATGTTGATATATGCAAAGAAGTCTTATTGTTTCAATGACTTAAAGACCAACACGAGCAAGTCTAGAAGAAATGGAAAGTTTGCAATGACTTGGAAAGTCAATCTTCATTGTTATCACAATATTCTTGGAAGAACGTCAGTAGAAATACTACTTGGATATCACTATGGACTATCACTTGAATATCATCAGAGTTTATACTTGAGTATCACCAGTTATTATACTTGGATATTGACAAGATTTGCTCTTGGATATTATCAGAGCGACATATATTATCAGTAGCTAAATATCACCAGAGCTTTATTGGTACTCGGAATGAAACACCTTCTACGATCTTCAAGTATATTATTTTGAGATAATTTATCTCACTAACCTACAACTAGTGATCCGGTATGGATTCTTGTTAACAAAATCATAACATCGAAACTCACGCTCCACCACAAAAGGAAAGTTAATAGAATCAAATCAGCAACAATCAAACTCCACCAAATTAGAAACCAGATCTTCCTCCTCTGCATTAATCATCAAATTAGTTATTTAGTTTCCATTTATGATTCCTTAATTGTAGATATTGTTCACCTTGTAAAATCCTATAAATATAGGAGGTTGTATCAATGGAAATACACGATAGAAATTATAAACACACAAAAGATTCTTACTCATTCCTCCTCCTCCTTCTTCTTAGTGGTTCCTTCTTCCTCTCAGCATCATGGCTCCTAATAATTATAACAATTCTCATTATAGAAGATTCAATTGACTATTTAACCAAAGATTTTACGCAAAATACTAATTCTAGATATCTTATTTGATTATTAATCAACTCGGGGACAAAGTTTTTTTCATAATTGAAGAACTCTACTTTTGGAAACCAAAATTTGGTTATATGGGCGATCAAATCTAGGGGATCTCTGATTGATCGATCTTAACGGCTATTAGTTTCTCTTGTCAATTGTCCAATGACTATATTGAATATTGATCCTCATGAAGATTGTCCAACAGGAAGTTTCAGGTAGCGAGAAGTATAAGAGAAGATCAAGGCATAGAAGAGAAAGAGAGATTGAGAGAGCAAATTCCAGAGTTCAAGAGAGCAAATTTCAGAGTTCAAGAGAGCTTCACACATACTTTTATCTTCCTTTGAGCTTATATATTGTAATCGATTAAGGCTGTATTTGGTTCAGCATTTTGAAAGCTCCTTTGGGAAAATGCAAAGCAATTTAGCCAAGGGGCTTTGGGGGAAATTCAAAGACCGTTTGGTAAATTGTGCTTTGAGAAGCAACTTCGAGATGAAAGCTGTTTGGTAAAAATACATTTGAAAAGCTCATTTAGGTAATTAATTTAAGTTTTTTTAAAATTTATTTAAAATTGAAAAAAATGTATGCAATTTTTTAATAAATATTGACAACAGTGTTAGATATAAGTATTAATAATTTTACAAACTAGAAAATAAAAGAAATGAGAAGTCCAAATGAAAAATTGCACGTGCGCACAAATGAAAAATAAAGGCCAAGAAATGGGACGTTCTTACTTGTACATAGCTGATATGTTTTTTACTCGCCCAAACAAAACAAATGTTACATATAAAAGAAGACGAGCATTAGACGCATGCATTCGAGGACTAATAAGAAATACGAACATAAAAGATCACACGCAATTTTTTTCCGGGTTGCGGGTACTCAAAGTAGCAACTAGCTATGGCAAGGAGGGAGTGGCCTCGGCAAAATGGAGCATTCTGGAGCCTCAGGCTCCTTATTCACTTATGCTGTGGCAATGAATACTACGGTGGATAGGCAAGGCCCGTGCCCCAAACCAAGAAAATTTTGCTGCCCAATACATACAAACAACGAAATTGCGCATAATCATCTTGAAGACATTCTCATGTCTTTAATTTACTCACCGTATCTATAGTCCAACAGTGCAGTAGACTAGTACATTCATCAAAATAATATTAAGAATTTGACTTTGGTAGTATGAAAATGAGCTTTGAAGAACAGACTTACTAAATTTCAAGCGAACTCCACAGGCTGGACATTCTTCTTTCTTTCTTTCTTTCCATATGGCAAACACGAAAGCACACGGGCATCACGGTTCAATCGCATAAGAATTCCAAATCACGAAGAATGATGCAGTAGATAGTCGAACCGCGAATCTCTAAACAAATTCTCATTGCTACCATCGCTGCTGCCGCTGAGACCGCGAGCATCGAGCAAGTTCAACAGCGCCACGGCCTTGTTCTTCCCTTTGGCGCTCCCATTCTCGACCACGTCGTTAATCCCATCGAACACGCCCAAACCCATCCGCCTCACATCCTCCACCACTCCCTCCCCTCCGCACCTAGCCAAATTCAACAAGGCTGACATCGAATTCTCCTTTATTCTGATGCTAGAGCCCGTCGCGGCGTCCAACAAAAAGTTAGGTGGGCGGTGGATCAACAATCGTTCTCATTCCTCTAGTCAAACTATCCTACAACATCAGAGCAAACAGAAACAAAAGCACCAAAACGACCTCTAAATAGACCACGAAACTAGGCCGCAAGAGCAGAGCCAGCAGCCTTAGATCCGACATAGAGCCTGCCAAGACAAAAAGCAAATCAACCAATCATAGACAAAACCCATCAAGCAAGCCGAAAACCCCAACGTTTGCAGCACTTTAGCCAAAATCACAAATCAATCGAGCAAAGGAGACAGAGACAGAGAGGAACCTGCGGAGAGAGAGTCTTGAGTGAAAGAGAGTCGACCAACGCCAAGGAAGGACCAGTTGAGCGATCGAGCGACACCGAGGAAGGAGGAAGCAGGGAGCAAGACAAGCAGTTGAGTGACGCAAGGAAGGAGCGAGGAGCAAGAGGTGGGATGAATAAAGAGTAAAGAGACTTTAGGGTTTTGCTTCTCAAAAGGGGCAAAATGGGGTTTCAAATAACTTTTTAGGGCAAAAGAGGAAGCTGGCCATATTTCATTAATAAGCCATTCAGCCTTCATAATGCTTAACTTTTACCCCAAAGCTCTTCCGGAGTGGTTGCCAAACATTCCAAATTTGCCTCAAAGGGTTTTCCAAATGTTGAACTAAACACAGCCTAAGAGGTGTTGACTGAACTTAGATCGTGCCAAAGCTTGAATATTAGCAAGCACTTGTTTTGCGAAGAAGCGGTCGGATATAAGCAGCACTCTTGTATGTAATCTCTTGTTGATTGATTAGTAAAATCCAGTCAGTAGATTGTCAACGTGGAAGAGTGGACATAAGCTTATAACAAAGCCGAACCACTATAAACTTTGTGAGCAGTATTTTCTATCCCTTTGCTAATATATGTATTTTTTTTTTATAGAACACAGCATTGCACTACTTGGATATTATCTGAGTGTTGATAATATTTGTACTCTGTTTTTCTCGATAGACTTGGCCTTTTAAATTATGCTTATTTTAGCCTAAATTCTTGAAATCACATCTTCACCCTTCCTCTAGGTGATACCATTAGCCACGACAAAGTGCGCAAAGCTTATAGCCGAGTGTAAAATATCGTCAAGAGCCTTCATTGAATCATTGGGTGCTCGGCTTCAGCATTCGCATCTCCATTTCTCTGGAGGAGTCGGCTTCGGCACTCAAACAAGATTGGTAAGCGCTGTATTCACCTGTCGATTCACTGTATTCGCTGCTCAAGTTGTCATGGCTCCCGATTGCCATTTTTCTGAACTTTCTCGAGTCTTCCGAGCTTGTGTGCGAACTGTAGAAAGTGCTGTTTCCGGGCCTCAGCCCCTCATAAAGATCTGATAAGGACATCTCGCCTTCTAAAGCACGGACAATCTGAATAGTTTACGGTAATAAATTTAACCTCATACCCAGTTCTGAAACTTGAGCAGTGTTTTATTGACCTCTTTCTAGATCCCAAAGCCAACTAAAATTGACTAAACCCAATTCTTGCCGGACTAACCTCATTGATTAACTTAGTTGGAGAAGCAAAGTAAAAGCAAAGGGCTTAGATTATTTGAACATTACCTGGCTCATTCTTGGTCGAAGGCGTGTTGAATGACGTACACAAGCGGCCGCGCAAGAAACCATACGAGCCATCTCATCATGATTGTAGTTATTTTGCAGCCTTGGATCTACCAAAGAGCCGAAGTTTTCGTCATCCAGAGCTCGTGTCAACAAGGGCCTTGCCTGTAATTATACAAAAATATTGTCCTGGCAAATATTAATTCCCGGTGAAAAGAATATCGACGACTTCTCGACACCGAACCTATTGGATCAACTTCCATGAAAACAAGGTTAAGACCAAAGGACTCGGGTCATGTTGAACTTTTAGCTATGGGACACAGCTGATACAGAGGAAAACTACCATGCCTTTGCCAAATAACAATAACAGAATATTTGTCTATTACAATATGTTCCGCGAAATAATAGATTATATATAGGAAAAGCAGCGTGCAATGTGCATTAGTAAAAACTAGAAGGTATTCACATTCTTTTTTAACTTGGTTTTTTCGTTTCAAGACTCGAAGACCTTCGACAATAGTTATGTCCTTGCTGCGAAAGACTGCCTGAGACGATCTGTAGCTTACCCAGTCAACCAAGCTCTCGTGCATGCTGGTAGTTTTGTCCACTGGTGTGTGTCCTGTGATCAATTCCAAAAGCATTACTCCAAAGGAGAAGACATCTGATTTATCTGTGAGTTGTCCACTCGATGCATATTCTGGAGCAAGATAGCTGCAAGTTGCAAGAAATGTAAGCCCTCTTCTTATTTTCGTTGCTACGTATACAGCCCCGTGCCAAAAACACTGGATAATGTCCCCAACACTGTCTCAATATGATCCTATATATGTGCAAATTTGTAATGGTCACGCGACGACAGAAGAACCCAATTTTTAAGACATCCACTACCATTTATGAGGGTATGATTTGGCATTGTGCCCTTGTCGCATGAATTGCGCTAATCCAGATTAAACAGACAATCGAGACTATGATCTAGTGGGACAAAGTGGCAGGAGAAGGGTAGCTGGAGGATTAACTGAGCACTTAAAATGTACAACTACAAATCTTACCCAAATGTTCCCATCACTCTTGTAGAAATGTGAGTGTCGACATCTGAAGAGAACTTTGCAAGTCCAAAATCAGCAACCTGTGAAGCAGTATTCGTATTCAAGTTCTAGATGTGATTTTTAACTTAATACAGATGAATTTGACCATCTTCTTCCTAAGGGCCTTAGAGAATATAGGGCTCACCTTAGCCTCAAATTTGAAATCCAGCAAGATGTTAGCTGCCTTGATATCGCGATGAATGATCCTAGGATGACCTGCGAAACAGAATCAACTCCCACATCATTAAGCAAATAATTGCCTTTTCTCTGTGCTAAAGTGATCGTGCACAAAGATAAGAAAGCGGCTCACAGTCCTCATGAAGATAGGCAAGTCCCTTGGCAGATCCTAAACCGATTCTCAGTCTTGTCGTCCAATCCATGATTGGTCTATCTTTTCCTGCAACAAGGCCATTTACTTCTATCAGATCCTCTTAGCAAGAGCATCGACTGTAATCAAAATGTCAATTTGCCAATACGCAAACACATTTACGCATTTTCAAAACAGCTTCATTTCTATTAAATTGCTTATGACAAATTAGACATTCTACATCGATGTGACCACAGGGACTCGTTATTCAATCTCTGGATATAACTCGGTGTGCCAAGCATAAAGAGAGTGCTAATTCAGGTAAGCAAAATAGTACATGGCATTATATCGATCAATCAGAATGTGAGATACTATAACACGTACATACCATGCAAGTGGAACTGCAAGGTGTTGTTCGGGAGAAACTCGTAAACGAGCAGTCTCTCAGATCCCGTTATGCAGTATCCAACCAAGGAGACCAAGTGCTTGTGATGTACTCGGCTGATTATTTCCACCTCGGCCTGGAACTCGCGCTCTCCTTGGCCTCTCCCAGCTTTAAGCTGCTTCACCGCAACCTCCTTCCCATTTGGCAGGACCCCCTTGTGCGCGTAACCGAAACCGCCCTGTCCGAGAAGGTTCGCGTGCGAGAATCCATTTGTGGCCATCCTTAACTCCTCGTACGTGAATTGGCTCTTGGAGAAATTTAATCCAACGCCCGGTGATGGAGCAGGATATGGATATTCGGGGCCTGAATTAGAGCCTGAACCTCCACTGCTGCTCATGAATGGTGGTGGCACTGTGCTGCCGGCGGGCGAATGTGGTGGACACGAGTCAAATGCAGGCGGAGTAGTGGGTGGCGGGGCATTCTGTTGCCAATGTCGTGGCGTACCGCCAAAAGGGTCTTCTGGTGAAAACAGAAGTCATCAACTCATCATACAGAATCAACGAAGAAATGAAAACAAATGCTGAAGCTATCCGAGATTTGCGCCTAAATGCCATTCCAAATTGGAAAACCTTGATTGAGAATAGGCCTGCAGAGAAATTAGAGGACCATGTTCCGACTATACAATGTCAATAACAAGACAAATGCGAAAGAAATGGAAGAGATGAAACTATTAAATCTCCTCATCCGTCAAGCATTTCATTCCCAACTTCCTTCTATTTTATACGGCAAAATGACACAAGAAGTGCCAAAACTTGTGTACGGAGATCACTTTAGTGCCAAAACTTTTCACCAGCTCACTTAAGTATCAAAATCGGAGAAAAAAGTGCCAAATTGGAGATATTTCGACCAAAGTGATTATGTGACATTTATAATTTGGCAACTTTAAAAAAAAAAAAACTCAATGCAGTGGATTTTCAAATTTATTAATAAGCTAAAAATTAAATTAAACTAAAAATAAGCTAAAAAAGGAAAAGGAAAAAGTTTCACAATTGGCTGAATAGCGACAAGGGCTGTACAAGCCCTCGTTGTCGCTGGCGTTGTTGGTTCAACCACTTGCAAAGCTTTTTTTTATTATTTTTTTATTTTCAATAGCCCTCGCCGCTAGTTCAACCACCTGCAAAGCTCTTTTTTTTTTATAGCTTATTTTCAAATTAAAATTTTAAATTTTAAAATTTTTTTTATTGTTGACTGGACCTCTGACGAGCCACATCAGCTTCGAATATTAATGAAAAAAAAAAAGGCCACGTCAGATTTCCGACTATCACATCGGGTTTCTAGATACCACATCGACTTCAAATCAAAGTCGACACTTAAGTGATCGTTTTTTAAAAAGTTGGCACTTAAGTAATCAAAGTTTTGATACTAAATTGAGCATTGTACACAAGTTTTAGTGCTTCTGCTGTCATTTTGCAGCTTTTATACTTTCGGAAACCCAGAATCAACACCAAGGTTTTGTTGTTTTTATGGCCATCCCATCGAGATGAACTTGGAGACTTTCATCGAATTTACACGATACCCTCCAACAATCAGTTGCAGAAAACAAGTCCTTCGTGGTACTGCTGTACTACACACGATGAATTTTCTGAAAGGATATGAAAGATAGAACTTGCCCTCTATTGTCAACTTAAAATGTTTCGGACAATGTCTGGAATAGGAATCAAGACAACCTCAATCCGTGCGTCTTCCAGAGATTACAGACGCAATAATTCATTATACATTAGTCACTCAATCAAGTGGAGTGTGAGATGACAATTTTCCAAATAAATTACCAGAACTGAGCAAAACAAATCAAAATAATCAAAAGCTCCAATGATGCCCAAGATCATACCTTTGGGCCCTGGCGGGAAATGAATAGCGCCAGGGTCTCTCCTCCTCCTCTTCCTATAAAACAAGACCACCACAGCCAACACCGCGAGCACTGCCACCCAGCCAATCGCAATCCCCACCACCAAACCAATTGGCAAGGAGCTTGGTGAGGAGGATGACGAGGACGACGGCGGCGTTGGAGAAGAGGCTGCAGGTGTACTGGGCGGGGGCGCCGGCCCAACTGCTGTGCTTGGAGGAGGAGGAGGCGGCTGGGAGCTGCCAGTGGCCGGAGCTGCAGGGGCCTCTGAAGGAGAAGTCAGCGGAGGCGGAGGAGGAGGAGGAGGAGAGGGAGCGGGCGGCGTGGCGGGAGCAGGGGGCAGCAGGGGTGGTGTCTCGGGTGCAGGCGGAGAAGGGGTTGACGTTGGCGGCGGCGCTGGAGGAGAGAGCACAGGCGGGGGTGCTGTCTCGGGTGCAGGCGGAGAAGGGGCTGACGTTGGCGGCGGCGGCGGCGCTGGAGGAGAGAGCACAGGCGGGGGCGGGGTGGGCGGCAGAGAAGAAGGGGTTGCTTCCGGAGGGGGAGGAGGAGGGGTGGACGGCGGAGGGTGGGCGGCAGAGAAGAAGGGGTTGCTTCAGGAGGGGGAGGAGGAGTGGTGGACGGCGGAGGCACGGCGGGAGGAGGGGTGGACGGAGGCGTGTCGTCCGAGCTGTCTGGAGGGGTGGACGGAGGCGTGTCATCCGAGCTGTCCGGCGGTGGAGGCGGGTCGGCCGGAGCTGGCGCTGACATTTGCTCGTATCCGTGATGTGTTCGACGACTTCAATGACAACCCGAAAAGAATCAAAGCCAGAAAAAGAGAATGATCATGGAGAGAGAGAGAGAGAGAGAGAGTGTGTGTGTGTGTGTGAAAGAAGTAGGATCGGTTCTTCAGCTGTGGAAAAGCTCGTGTCAGTTTTGGACCTCTGGTGACAGAGGACCTGATGTTGGATCGGTAGGTCCCGCCCGACTGGGACCCCCCGCGCGTTTCTTTTCTCGGACTCCCTCCGAATCTGGATTGGCCATATTAGATCCGGTCAGTCACCGACGGCCGCACGCACCCGCGGCTCGTGTACCTTTGACCACAGTTAACATGGAGGTTTCCATCATCATCATCATCATTATTACTACTATTTAATTTGTTATTTTCGATCGCGGGATTGAATTGGGAATAATACAAAGTTCTTATGTTTATGTCGTGAACTATTGAATCGAACGAGGCTCACACGACACTCGTACAGTCCCGACGATGCTTGTGAATCAGATTCATGAAAATTGTCGCTCGAGACTTAAAAGATGAGTGTGTCCGTGTATATTTATATATATTTTATGAGGCACATATTTACCAACCAAGGCTGCATATGAAGAAGGGGCACACGTACTAAGATTGGTCCGACATCCTCAATCATCGTTGCTTCAAGAGTTCCTTGATATATAATGGATCTCGTTAATGAGTGCTTTCAAAACGCTTGTTAAATATTTTTTGCCATAACACAAAAAAAAAAACAATGCATTGTGTAGATGTTTATATTTGTGGGAAAATTACCAAAAAAGTCATAAACCTATTACACTTGTCCCAATATAGTCCTAAACCTTTTGCGAATTTAGTCCTAAACCTTTTATCGATTTGCCAATTTAGTCATTTCAACAAATTTTGGTGGAAAATCACTAATGTAGACGCTAGCTGTCTTACGCGATACGATTGACATTAACGTGGACAATTTTTGTAATATTTTATATTTCTTTTCTTTTCTTTTGTGCTGCCAGTCGCCAAATCTGGCAAGGTCGACCTCAAGTGAGACTCGACCTCGCTGGATCTAGCAAGGGCAAGCCGTTCCTGAGGTTGGTGAGGTCACCTCGCTGGGATACCTTATCGAGATACCTCACTAGAGGTTCACGAGGTCAAGCCTTGCCTGAAGCTGGCAAGGGCAAGCCTCTATTATGGTTAGTCGCCTCGCTTTGCCAAAGCTTGGCAACTGGCGGAGGAAGAAGAAAAAGAAAAGAAAAAATTGAAAAAATTATTCATGTTAACGTTGGTCATCCCTCAACCAAGATATGTAAGACAGTAAGCGTCCACGTTAACAATTTCTAGTCAAAATTGGCCGAAAAGACTAAATTGACAAATTGTTAAATGGTTTATGACTAAATTAGCCAAATTAAAAGGTTTAAGACTGAATATTGCACAAGTGCAATGAATTTAAGATTTTTTGATAATTTTTCTCCCATTTGGGTGTTTTAATGGGATACTAGCTCATAGAAAATCGATCTTTTGAAGTAATGACGCAATCTTATAATTGCACTTGAAAAATATGTTTTGGTACCCCCAAAGCATTGTTGACTTCTATGATTTTCCCCCCTTTCCATTTGACTTGAAACTTATGCACAGCGTGCATTCGTTTCGCAAAAAAAAAAATGAAGGATTTGAAAAAAAAATTGAAAAAGTAATTACTTATATTATTTAAAAAAATTAGTCAACAAAAAATGCTCAGCATGTGGGAAATCACTAAGAACTCCAAGTCACTACTCTTAGGGGTGAGCACTGAGGATCGGACCGAGTCGGTTGGTTAGGTTCGATCTTTAAGGATACCGATCCAATCCCCGGTTCTTAAAAGTGGAAACGGTGGCCGGATGGTCCAATTCTCAATTCCAAGGGGATGGGATCAGACCAGTCTATTTATAAATATATATTTTTAATTTGTAATGTCCCTTCTCTCTCCTTTTTAATTCCCACTCCCCTGTCCATCTCTCTCTTTCTCTCCATTAACTCCCTGCCCCTCTCTTCTCCCATCTATTTCTCTCTCCATCAACTCCTACAGCCCCCCTTGGACCCCTCACCCTCTTGTCCCATTTCTCTTTCTCTCTCTCCATTTATGAATGTGAATGTTAGTTGTCTTACGCGATACGGTTGACATTGATGTGCACAATTTTGTAATTTTTTATATTTCTTTTCTTTTCTTCTGTTGCCAGTCGCCGAATTTGGTAGGGCCAGCCTTGGGCAAGACTCAACCTCACCAGATCCAGGAAAGGCAAGCCTTACTTGAGGTTAGTGAGGTCACCCTGTTAGGATATTTTATCGAGATACCTCACTAGAGGCTCACGAGGTCAAGCCTCACTTGAAGATGGTGTGGCCGACCCTTGCAGGCCTTGGGCAAGTCTCTACCTTGCCCGATCTGGCGAGGGCGAGCCTTGCTTATGGTCAATCACCTCGCCTCGCCAAGGCCTAGCAACTAGCAGAGGAAGAAGAAAAAGGAAAAAAAAATTGTCCACATTAGCGTCACCCGTCCCCCGATCAGGATACATAAGACGATAAGTGTCCACATCAATAATTTCTAGTTAAAATTGGCCGAAATGACTAAATTGGCAAATTGTTAAATAGTTTAGGACTGAATTAGCCAAATTGAAAGGTTTAAGACTGAATTAGCACATGTGCAATAAATTTAAGATTTTTTGATAATTTTTCTCCCATTTGGGTGTTTTAGGGCCTGCATGATTTCCATTCTTGCCAGAATTTTTTATTCCGGCAAGAATTTATTCTTTCGAGAATCAATTCTGGCAGAGAAT
>BCNH02000003.1:8122940-8154858 GCA_001662345.2 Metrosideros polymorpha var. glaberrima
TTCAGAAGTAGACAACTGTTCCAAAAGTTATTCTTTACCAAACGCATTTCTCTTCCAGAATCACTTCTGGCAGAGAATTAAAAATTCTGGCAGGTTATCAAACGCGCCCTTAATGGGATATTAGCTCATAGAAAATTGATCTTTTGAAGTAATAAGCAATCCTATCATTGCACTTGAAAAATATGTTTTGTACCCCACCCCCCTTCGTAAAAG
This sequence comes from Metrosideros polymorpha var. glaberrima, assembly GCA_001662345.2. Lineage (NCBI taxonomy): Eukaryota > Viridiplantae > Streptophyta > Magnoliopsida > Myrtales > Myrtaceae > Metrosideros > Metrosideros polymorpha. The sequence goes on from BCNH02000003.1 coordinate 8,123,154, forward strand.
CATTGTTGACTTCCATGATTTCCCCCATTTCCATTTGCTGAGCAGAGGAGCCTTGTATGACTTGAAACTTATGCATTGTGTGCATTTGTTTCGCGAAAAAAATGAGCAATTTGAAAAACATTTTTCGAAAAGTAATTACTTATATTATTTAAAAAAATCAATCAATGAAAAATGCTTAGCATGTGGAAAGTCACTAAGAACCCCAAGTCACTGCTCTCAGGGGTGAGCACTGAGGACCGGATCGAATCGGTTGATTGGGTCCAATTCTTGAGAATATCGATCCAATCCCCGATACTTAAAAGTGAAAATGGTGGCTGGGCGGTCTGATTCCTAATTCCCAAGAATGCGACCGAACTTGTCCATTTATGAATATATATATTTTTTAATTTCTCATGTCCTTTGTTTCTCCTTTTTAATTATCGCTCCCCTTGTCCCATCTCTCTCCTCCTTCTCTCTCTCTCTCTCTGTCTCCATTAACTCCCTACCCCTTTCTTGTCTCATCTATCTCTCTCTCCATTAACTCTCGCAACCCACCTCGGACCCCTTGCCCTCCTATCCCATCTCTCTCTCTCTCTTTGAAAATCCGACTGTGAGGTTGAGGAGTTCCGCAAGTTACCCCCACCAAGGGCTCCAAGTCCAACGACGACCCCGAGGATCGTCACACCCTCAGCCTCGTCGTCCTTCACGGTGAGAAGGTCGTCTCCATGACCGTCGAGGGCCCCCTCCCCTCAATGAGTCCCATGCCAAATCTGTTGCCGCCTCTGGCCCCGGCATGGGTCGCGTTGCCAGCCGAGGTGTCCCCACCGCCCCCTCGTGCAGGTGTAGCTGAAGCTGGCTGGTCCTGTCTATGGTGTTGGTGGCTCGGCCTCGAGGATGATGTAGCTGCAAATTTCACGGCCGCCTATGCCGCAGCTCTCTATGCTGCCGGTCTTCTCTCGTCCCATCTCTCTATGAAAATCCTTGTTCACCAGTCCCACTGGAACCAGATCGGATCGAGACCGGACCCGGTCTCGGTCTGGTCCCTGGTTCCAAAAATACGAGGACCAGAACCACCAGTTCGGTTCTTGATTCCATACGGGGACTAGACCATGCACATCTCTAACTACTTTGCGCCTTGCCTGACCCCATAATCCATCACATCTTCTCCTTCAAAGACGACGTCAAAACCACCGTCTTGACCAGGGCATGGCGTTTGACTTGGGCCTCTTCTCCATCCATCGCTCTCTTTCTTGACTTGTACAAGTCAGGATGTCCCCGAACGAGAAAACCGCGCACATCATATTAGAGCCGTTCAATGTCATGATAACGAATGCGTGGAATTTTGTGTTAATGCCTAACTTGTCTTTTCTTCTGGCCACACATGATATATTTCCATGCCCGACTGACTTCTCCAATCTCGTGCTTTTGAGCCTTTTGATTAAATACAAAATCCGACGAGAAGATAGCAGCAATGCAGCATAACTTTCTTCAGCATGAGAAGGACAACAGGTGCTCTAGGTATTTATTTAGCTATAATTAGTGCGCTTCAGAAATTATAGTAGTGATTAGGCTTTCATTAATTCACTGTCCATCCAAATCGACCACGACAGAGCGTGACTAGTGTGAAAAAATGACAGCTTAAACGAAAGTATTTCGTCGAAAAAATTAGAGGAATATTGTGGAAAAGTAAAAGATGACAGTAAAATTAGATTTCTACAATTCAATGGCTATGGCTAGCTACAGAGCAATATCTTAGGGCCTGTTGAACCTGTCGAGGGATCTCGGAACGTGGGTCGTCAGACACCTGGGCCCTCGATCCAAGAAAACTGAACAAGTTCAACGATCCATGAGCAAGCAACCAGATATCATTCGAAGAGCATATGAATGCTGGATTGAAGACAATAACACCAGCTGTTTGCATGATCCATATGCTGCTCTTTTGGACAGAGGCACTACATCACTTCTGTTTTCTTGTCGGCTTTCTTGCTGCAATGCTTCATTAGAGCTCATCATGTGCCTGGAAATGAGCTGCCTGTGGTGGAAAGAATTATGAAGGCGCAAACGACGGAGAGCGAAAAAACCGACACCCAAGTGTTCTCAGTGTACATCTCCATTGCGTCGGTGAAAGAAAACCTAGTGCGATTTTCGGCCCAGTTGCGAAGTCGGTCGGCCTCTGCAGCGTACAATGCCCTCCCCTGCAGCAGTAATAGCGTGCGTTCAATTTCTCTAGGTCGACAGTGGATAACTTAGAAGTTATGAGACTATACGATCAGCAGACTTCTCCAACAATAATGACGTAGTTGATGGCGCAAGTCTGGTTAATACACTGAATAATGCTTGCATGATTTTCATTACGAGAACCATCAAGACCAATATTGCCTAGCAGCCACTCTATTTGACACACATCCCTCGATCTTAATATCTGCAAAGAGGTTGACAGTGCTTTCGCAACAGATTCTATTCTTCTAGGTGATACGAACATAATTTACGCAAGCAAATTGATGACGCTCAAACTCTGTTATTGGTTTCGTAAAAGAGAATTCGAAATAAAATATTGCAGTAACACCAAGATTTGTAGTTGTCACTATGTGCTGCAACATTCAGACCAAAGCTTTCACTGAATAGATTACCTGATCATCGAACCAGCGACCTCGTCGCAACCACGCAGTGATTAAAGCCAGTAAAATTCTAGGAGGGGTTAAATAATTGATCGCCTTGCCCGTCCCTTTTACAACCCGCATCCGAGGAACTAGACTTCTAGCAACCGTTTCAGGAAGCTCACAAATAATGTTGAACATTTGCTTGTTCTTTATTGTTGAGCCACTACAAATTACAAACACATTGAAAAGGTTAGACCATCACTTAATACTGAAAACCAAGTCCAAGGAGACTAAATAAGAAATGATGCATCTGATGCTTCATTCTCTACTATTTATCAAAAGACTCTGATAAAAAGTTGTTTAGCATGATCAAATAAACCATATCCATTGGAGAGCCCAAGAAATGTATATAAGACTGCAAATGCATGGTATAGAAGACAAAGATTGGATTCACGACTACCTCAGAAGTAAATCTGTAAGAACCATGCCAGGAGATGCAGTATGAACTCCCACCTTGGACCGCTTGCACTCCTTAAGGAGTGACGACTGAAGTTGCCGCAGACCACACTTTGTTGAGCCATAGCTACAGATAAACAGATGAACTGTCACAATCAGTTCCTGAGAACCCCAGCCACAAAATCCTTAATAAATCCAGAACAAAGAGTTAAAGTTGGTCAGAGTGTGCATAAGGGCAAAATTCAATGTCAGATAGAGAATAAAACTTACACAGCTGTCAAAGGAGTACTTGATCCGCCAGATCCCGCCCCATCCATGTTAAATACATGGCCCCCCTTAGCCTGGTTTTTCATCACGCGCATGGCTTCTCGAGTACAAAGTATTGAGCCGACTAGGTTTGTTGATACTATCTATTATATGTCCACAATGGGAGAGTTCGCATCAAGCTGACTTCGTACATCAACATGAGCAAGTAAAGGGATTTTCTTTGCTTTTCGCTTTTCTTGACTTCATTTAAAATGCATGAGATTTTCTGAACACTGGTCTCACAGTTGAGTAAGGCCACTTATGAGGGCTAAAGCAAAACCATTTTAGAAAAATGAGACCCAACAAATGTCTAAAAACAATAAAATGTCTGAGTAGTACATACATTCATAAGAGCCACCACTCAACAAATGAAAGTTGAACAGAGCTACCTGTTGAATATCTTCATCAGAGAATTTCATCAACGGTCTAAATCCTTTGTTTATGCCAGCGTTGTTTATCTGAAAAGTTGAAAAGCATAATGTTGAAACACCTAGTGCACCACATGGAATTTGTTGAATACAGACTGAGAAACGAAAGTATTTATCGTACAAACATAATTAAATTTTATGTGGCAGATTCTACGTCCTTAACATGTTCAGCACCCAACAATAGAGAATAGAACTGTACCGCCAGGAAGAATACGTATTTCTTGATTATCAAGAAGTAACCAAGCTGAAGGAAGGGAGTAATAATAGCCAAGAGATTTCCAAGAAGATTAGCTTCATGGGTAAAAGAGAAAAAAAGGAATCATCTGTTGCACTTTCCTACCGTGTCATTCCTAATTGAGCCTAGTCATCGAGAGTTTTGGAGGCTGCAATGATAATGCAAATTTCTAGTGGTGCATTAAGAAGAGAAGCCTGCAAAAAGTCACCACTTGGATAGGATATAAGCATAACAAACTAAGAGCACTCACCCAAACGTCTATAGAACCAAGCTCACTAACAGCAAAATTTGCCAAATTCTGCACATTTTCGGGGTTGCAAACATCACATGGTATTCCCACCACTTTTGCATGTGTCAAACTTGTCTTAGATGAGCCACTCGCAGCCTGTTTCACTTCCATTAAGTTCTGTTCAAGCTCTTTGACAGTCATGTCCACAGACTCAGGGCTGTCTTCAAAAGAATCGAGCTGTGATGAGGACCCGAGTAATATTTGAAAGCATTGCATAGGCTATAGAATTGATAGTGGGTGATAAATATTATCGTTTCAAAAGGATCACCTTCTAGAAGCAATGATGACACGGTCACCAGAAAGAAGAAATTCACGAGCAAGTGCCTTTCCCAACCCTCTCGTACTGCATCAGCCAGTGACGATGTTTTAGAAAGATGTTCAAAAACAACAGTTAATAATTGTCTCACAGATGTCACAACCAACTACATACAGATCTTTCTTCTGAAAACGGCAGGAACTGGCCTAAAGACCAATGAACCAGAGGTCGCTGATTCATACAGCTCTTATTAAATAAAACACTCAACAATTTTGCTACAGGGACTGAGAATAAACAACAAGTGAAAACGCCTGCATTGCAGAGAGAGAACTACCTTCCAGTGATGACCACATTACGTGGACCAGCTCGACAATGTTCATCTAACACCATGTTAGCACCAATCATTGTTCCAATTATAATCCCTCCAAGCCAGCTATACCAGATCAACGTATCTAATTGACTATCTCCACCTTTAAAAGATATGGACACAATTAAATAACTGCATTGCCATACATGGAGCATCAACTTAAATGATAACACTACAGAAGACATCCATCATCTGTGATAGTCAATGCATTCAACAAGATGGCGAAAATTGCATTTGGCTAACCTGACATCTGAAAACCAACCACAAGAATCACTCCAGTGCTCATCATGGTTATGATGTATCTTCCAATTTGAAGAGCAGCCTGAGAGAGAGAGAGAGAGAGAGAGAGAGAGAGGGGATTTTCAATTAGACAAGGAACTTGATGAATTGAAATCATGCACATAACTGAGATACAATTGATATAAGTAGATTAACATGAACAATCAAAGCAAGAAATGATTTTGTCCCTTTATAAGCCAAAACAAAAGGAGCTGTAAATCTTCTCCCCACCCATATTGTTCTGAGGCAGCTGAACTACAAATTGTGCTTACATTGAGCTACTTGCCATGGATTTCCTGCCTATTAATCATCTTAACAGAATCAAATTAGCAATAACACTCCACAGTGGGTCCTCATTAGTTCTTCCGGAACTCCAAATCACAAATTAAGTAAAATATTTCGGAAAGACGAGCGATGCCCAATTTTGCATACTAAAAAATCTCTATTTCCACCAAATTACCTCATCCAAAAGCATAAAGAGAGCTCTCAAACTCAACCAATGAACGCACAATTTACTTTCGAAATCCTACTTCATGCCGATGAGCGATTCACAACAGGCAATTTATACAACACCAGCATACAAACAAACAGTTCATGCACACTCACAGCGGAAAAGATCTCCTCAAGCTTAGTCACTGATTTGCTGTAATCATCCTTCCAATTCGAACCCAATTGAGAACAACCCACAAAAACAGTCCTCATCGACTTCAAAATCCCACTTCTCTCACTCTCCACCTCCACCTCACCTTCCTTCGATTTCTCACCATTCCTCTCTCTGTCTCCATCTTCTTCGCTCCTGAACGACCTGCACTGATGTCGCCCGCTCAACCTACTCCGCTTCCCGAACAATTTCGAACCCGAACAGCAAAAACCCGGCAAGAACACTCGTGGGTTCTCTCTAAAACTAATGAATTGATGATCAAACCTTCCCGGGCACAAGTGAAGCTTGGTCACTGTGGCCATCGATGAGCGAATGCGAGGAAGAACCGGGAGCTCATGCAAAGTGTAGTAGTTCCAACTCTTTCGGGGGACTGATATTTCTCTTCTCTCTTTCCCTATTGCCTACAAATTACGTGAGGCTTTGGAAAATTAATGATTGGGCGAAGAAATCAAAATATCTACGGGAAGAGAAGAAGCTACGAGGTGGATCCAGAGACAGAGAGAGGAATGTGACGACCACACGTTAAAGCAGCCCAATCCTGTACGTGCGTGCGTGACACGTGGCGAAGTGGGTCTGGTTTCTTGGAGTTGCCTCTACGTCTGATAAAGCGAAAAAAGAGGAAGGTGGCTGTATCTGTCAAGCAATTTGAAGGCAAATCAATCTGGTGTTAGAGTGATCGTTGAAGCAACTGCTAGCGTATATAGTGATCCACTTTGAATAAAACAGAAATAACTACCGGTTAGGCTACGCAATCAGTGCGGGACAACTAGGGGTGAGCGTGATTTCAGGGACGGAAGAATTGGATCCGATTGGATTCTAAATGGTAGGTTTCATGTTTCAAAAATTAGGGAATCAATTCCGACAGGTATTTGTTTTCTATGGTGTCCAATGATGTATGTATAATCTGGAACCATTAGTTCGAATTTTCATTCTCAACGATATCCATGATAGAGACTTTTACTTTGTTGATGTTTCATATTTTTCGCGTGTCTACATATGAATTATGGTCAGTAGATTGTGACAGCAAATAGTAGTCATTAGAGGTGATGATTTATTACAATCGTTCAATTAAAAATATAATGGAACCTAGATAGACCCTAAAACCGATCCTAAAACCTGTAACAGGTAAGTTTCAATGTATGTAGGATAGGTTTCGGGTTCCAAAAATTAGAAAACCAGTTTCGACAGATAGGTTTCAAGTTTCAGGTGAAACTTGAACCGATCTTGGAATCGCTCACCCCTAGGGTCGAGGGACGTGCCTTTGGCAAAGTGAATCATGGTGCGATTTCAAGAAGAAGAAGAAGAAAACAGTTCATTTCCAGCAGAAAAATTGGAAAAAAAATTAGGCAGAACCGGTGGAAATAAGGTGGAACGCATGTGACTTGAACATAGGTTGGCAATATTGGAGATTTTGTTTCTGCTTCTTTTCCCACTATGATTTGACCGCTAGAGTTCGTTAGCATAACTGTAAATTTATGTTACGATTTCATCCCCGTCGAGCAGATTAAGTTGTTTTTCCATATTAAAGGCGTAGCCGTCGTGCGGTATTAACTTACGATAAATATAAATTGCCTTACGAAAGTTGGATTGCTTCATTTCCCCGCTGTAGCTACTATTTTTTATTTTTTTTTTGGTCGAAGTTCTAGCTACTATTACAGAAGGTGAACGAAACATTTAATCATATAGGAGTTTATTATTATTATTATTATTATTATCATGTGAAGGTATGATATAATAAGCCAATTAAAAGCGAGGTGCATAACACACAGGACGCTCAAACACAGTGATGGAATTAATTAATTAAATTCCTAATTTACGCCCATGATGCATTTTTAGTTATAACTAATAAAGGAATGTAATCATGGTGATTGATTGCAAGGGTTATGGAAAAGAAAATAAAGAAAAGCATTATCTTTTGCTTTTGGGGTAAATTATGTTAAAAGTTGTTTTCTGACAGACGAAGAGATAACGCTGCGATTTCTCCGGAAGAAGAAGAACGTAGGTTTTTCTAGAAGAGGACGCTCTTCAAGTCTCTCTCCGAGAAACGCAAAACTGGGCTCTTAATATGTGGCTTTCAAGATATGTCCGCTTACGTGATATGCCTTTGATCGGTGATTCATAGCGATGGTTATTAGACATGTTTTTCCGCACTTTCTCAAGAGTGAGAATTAAAATTTCCGTTTCCTTCACACGGAAAAATGACGATCGATTCGTTACATGGGGGCGTGATCCTCACATAGAGTATTTGTTTCGCATCATAGACCTTAAATCGTTGTGTGCAACCCTTGTACGTCTCAACCTCATACGCAATACATCTAATAATGACAAAGATATATAGAACACGTACCAATAGTATCTAAAAGGCCAAATCCAAAACTTCACCATTTTTATTCCTAACGATTGCAAAGTTAGGAGTTTTTTTTTTCTAATTTCCTATTTATAACCTGAGAACAAAAACGACCCCAGTTTTTTTAATGATCCAAATAATAAAAATAAAAATAAAAGAGTACTCTTACTAATGCGATTAAAATTGCCACCTTTCTTAACTCAATTTAAATGGTCTAACGTGGCAACCGACATGGCAGAAGGTGTGACGTTGCGCGCTAATGTGTGAGCACATGTCACCTCTGCTAGTCCCCCTCATTAGATATGTAATTCATTTCTTTTCCAATTCTTTTCTTGCTAAGATTTCATCTTGTTTGAATCCTTTTGCCCACTTGACCCCCCCAATCAAATTTGTTAGGGGCTTAATCCGGCCTCCTAGAACCACCCAACTATTAAGGAAGTCTTGCTCTGAAATTTGAAATTAACGTATATTACCCTGTGCTTTGCCAAGATTATGTGTAATCATAAGATCCCGAGATAGTGAAAATGCGAAAAATATGGAGTTTCAATTGCATAACCATCAATCATACTAAAGCCTCAATGGATATTTAGTCTGAACAAACGACTTAATTGTGACGGAATAATAGATTTAATAATGCAAATTTGTAGGCCAAAATGATGTAAGAATGTAATTTTTACAAAAAGAACACCAAAATTGTCATAACTTTTATACGACGTCCACTTTAATGCTAAATTTTTTTTTGAGAAATTACTTGAGTGTCATATAAGTGAAAAGACCACATTTGAGTGTCTCCAGCAACAAACTCAGTGATTCGTCTTACGTGATTTTATTAATGAAACTTTAATTCTTATTGGCGTTCTTAAAAACAATTGAAGTCCACGTGGACGATGACTTGTCCGGCTGTCCATTCTTCTCAAAAAAAACGACGCCGATTTGTGTTAAAACTCTCTCTCTCTCTCTCTCTCTCTCTCAAGGTGAAGCTAAGCAGGGGCCATGGCATCGCTCTCCGCTTCGATCTCCCTGTGGCTCCTCTCGATTGGTCTCTCTGTACCCATTGCTCGATGAAGTAGAGAAGCTGAAGGAAGGGGAGCCATTACCCTTACTTCTCATCGCTCCGCAACGCAGCAGTCGATGGACGATGGATGCGGCCAACGACCCCATCAGCAGCAACCGGGGGAAGCTTACGTAATGCCTCTCCGCCTGCTCTGCTTCAAGAATCGCCTCGAACTAGAACACCAATCGCTCAGCTTGATCTTTTCTGTGCAAAAACAAAGGGTAGAGACTAGCGTAAAGTGCAATTTCTTGGTTTTTTCTTAACGTCTACATAGTCCTTCAAAATCATCTTCACTAGGAGGAAGAATTTACCCTTAGCTTCCCTCTCTGGTTCATCTTCCTCCGCCCACTCCAAGGTCTTGCAACTCCTCTTCTTCAATGGCCTCGACTTCGCTTCTTCTCTGGGCTCTCTCGCTCATTCTCTTGCAGCTGCAATTTTACTAGTAATTTTAGTGGATTAGGGTTAGGGTTTGCTTCTTAGCCCTAATTTACCCTAATTTGTCAATTTGCGGCAAGAACAACGGCCAACAACATCTCTCTCTCTTTTTTGTTGTTGTTGCTCATTTGTGTTTCTTTGGCAAGTTACGTTAGTCGATTTATAATATATTAATGGCACGTTGGATTTTTCGACAAAAGAAATCGAGGAAGGCATTTAAGTAATCATTTTTTTTTTTTTATCAAAGTGACACTTTAAATGATCGTTCGAAAAGTTTTAATATCAAAATGAGAGTTTTAATATCAAAATGAGCGTGGTACAAAAATCATGACAATTTAAGTGTCCTATTTCCTGCAATTTCTCCTTACTAAACAACATTATCGGATTCTTGCCCAAAAGCAGACAACATTATTGTATAAACGATGGATGTTGCGAATGTGCATTAGTTGGCGCCAGAATGTTTAACGAATGTCATCAAGGAATGAATCACAAAGAGCCAAGGTTGCCTTACGAGATGAAGAGAAAATGAATTTGGCTAAGATATATGCATTCTAATTTTACGAGCCTACAGAATATTTTAGGATCTTCAAGGGGGAGAGGGTAAGAGAATCAGTAAAGACTACATTTTTACTCAATTGGCTTCACACTTTTAACTTGTTAGAATCAAAAGTATTTATACATGAAAGAAAATAAGCTATCTTATTATTCCAAATTTCCAAAACCCTAATTACCGTTCTTTTTCGGCTCAGACTCGTTCACGCATGTTCGTCGCTCATGCATCTCACTCCCAGTTCTCTTAGTCTCAGTCACATAGCACTCATGCCTCTCTCACAGCTCGACGCCTCTCGCTCACGCCTCCCTCACGCTCATTATAGCTTTTTTTGTGGAGATGATCATCATGTTTAGCTTATCACAAGCTTGTTCTATTAACATCACTTGTATAGCATACAACAACACTTACAACAGTCTTATAGGGGAATAGGGAAAAAAAAAAATACCGTCGGTTCTAACTTCCACAAACTAGAACCAGTCACCCCTATGTAGAATATTCTAGGATTTTCAAGAGAGAGGGAGAGAGAACAAGTAAAGACTTGATTGGCTTCGCACTCTTAACTTATTAGAATTAAGGTCATTTATACCCAAACCGTATGCATAGGAAATGGAATAAGCTATTTTAGAAAACACTCAATATTAAATAATATCATTAATATCTAATAATATCTCTAATAATATTTTTTAATAAGGAAATCTCTAATCGCCGTAAATATACTTCATCGGAGCCACTGTAAAAGACATAAATCCCCTTCTCGGATCCAATAGCAATGTTACAGTTGAGGAAGAGCAAATCACGATCTTCCACTCCTAATATACAAGAATCTTTTAATAAGCTACTCAATTTAATCATCCGCAAGAGACCATAGTGGTAGCATGCCGGCGTGCCGACAGGCGCTACGAACTTTTCCCAAAATGCAGTTGGCAACAGCTATTGATCCTCTCCTCTTCTCACTCCCCTCCATCCCAAAAAAATAAATAAATAAGAAAATTAAATCGAATTAAATTAAAAGCGAGTCAAGAACACACGTCCCACGCACACCCCACAAGAAAAAAATGAATAGATAATTAGAGAGAGAGAGAGAGATGGCCATGGATGTTGAGCGATGATGAATGTTAGGACATATACATAACAAACGTTGTACTGCTCTATTTGCTCATTGCCAACGCGAGAGTCGGGAGCGGAGCAGCTTCCGTTGCGAATCTTGATTCATTCTTGACCTCCCAGAGACTCTTCCCATTTCCATTCTCTTTCTCTATCCAATCTTTCCTTTCCTTTCCTTTCCTTTCCTTTCCTATCTTTTCTTTTCTGGGTCGTGCTTCTGTTTTGAGAAGGCGAATTTGACTAAAAACGAAAAGAAAAAGAAAGAGAAACGGGGGAGAAATGCAGAGACCGCAAGAACAGCGTTCAAGATCTGTGAAATCGAGCACCACCATCCACGGCTGCGCCCAGTCTGGAGACATCAACGGCCTCCAGAAGCTGCTCAGAGACAACCCTTCTCTCGTCAATGAAAGAAACCCCGTCGTAAGATCTCCCTCTCTGTTGAATCCTGCTCCTGAAACAACGTGTTTCTTGCCTGGGTTGGTCGACTATTTTAACATTTTGCGAGTGGAAAAAAGTACGAACTTTAGCTGCTTGCGAATGGATGGATCGTGCTTATGCATTTTTCTGCAATTGGGTCGATTCAATTGTGCGAATTTATTGAAAGGTTTCTGTGTTGTTGGGTTTTTCAAAGAGATGTGTCGTTGGGGTGTTAGATTTTAGGGTGTAGGAACAACATTACCATTCAGAAGATTTATGGGCGCTGCGAAGTGAAAAAGAAGAAGAAGATTGGATTTGGATCCAGTGATTGTTTAAGCAGGCTATTGGTTTCAAATTTTGCAAGTCATATCGTGCGGTGACTCTGTTATGATCCTCATAGACGCTTTTAGTAGCTCTTTTGTGTTTAGGAAGATCGGTTGAGCGAAAGATGTGGCTGGTTTTGTTCGAAAGAAGATGGTTCTTAGCTGTTTGAGCTGTGATTGTGAGTGTTGACTGTCTCGATGAAACTAGAATGAAGCGAAGTTCAAGGTGATCGAGGTGCATTGTGGAACCTTTCGAGTATGTGAAGAAATAAGATGCAACCTGTCTAAATATTTAATTTTTTGTTATGCATGCTTGTGCTCTTCGACGAAGTGAAGGGCAGGTCTGGATCCTGTTCTCAGCTCCTCACGCTTCTGTTTCGTAATCTCGTTGAACATGTACTTTCCATGTATCAAGTTTTCACCATTCCATCATCGTGCTGAACACGTGGTCGAGTGTTGAGGATTATAGAACTGTAATTAGCAATGTTGACTGTAAGTTTAAACTTGCGGATTAATTGGCTCCACAGTCTCTGACAAGAACACAGGGGTATATGAGCTAGAATGTCACCGAAAGTTCTGAAATATGGTATGTGGCTTCTATAGGACCGGATTACAATGGTTGGCGAGGAGTGATTTTGGTTTAAAATTAGTTTAGCCTTGACTGTTCATAAAGGCGAGCTTGTTGAGACGTTAATATGCAGAAAACATCGGTGGGCTAGAGAAGATACAATTAAATACTTCTTTTAGAAGGGAATTTACCTGCTAAATGAAGGATCCGTCACTTGCCGTGTCCTCAAAGACATCCTTCAATACTGGCAAATTTACTCAGTATACCATCACCTGTTTTCTCGTTTCATCAGCAGAATTGTGGAATAAATCTTACTGTTAACTTTTCACTTTCATCGTCTTTTGATAGGTAAGTAGGAGATAAAAAGTAGGACTCAAACCCAATAGATTTTTTATCTTTGTATAAGTGGGCCACGACTAGGCCAATTCTTTCCCTTTTCTGCTTTGTAGAATTAGGATTGACGATCACATATAAGAATGTCTGATATATAGTTACATACTGGTGATATGAGGTTAAGCTTGTGCTCCCTGTATTCGACCATGTTTCTGCTTGTTGTATCCTTTTTGATTGTGTATCGTGCTAAAGAAAAATAAGGACTTTCTTTTTTATGCAGATGGCTCAGACGCCACTCCATGTTTCTGCAGGACACAACAGGTCTGATATAGTTAAATTTTTGCTCAACTGGCAAGGACCTGAAAAGGTTGAGATGGAAGCCAAGAACATGGTAAGTTGTATTGTATGCCTATCTTTCTCCTAAATTCAGGAATACTCTCCCTCCCTGTGAAACACTTTTCTAAAAGTTTTTATATCTTCTAGGTTTACCGATATTATACAGTTTTACCTCATTATTAATTAGTATTGATGTCACACTTTGCAGTATGGAGAAACTCCTCTGCACATGGCAGCCAAGAATGGATGCACTGATGCTGCACGGTTACTTCTTGCTCATGGTGCTTTTATTGAAGCCAAAGCAAATGTCCATATTCTAATGACCTTTTTTTCTGGTTCATTTCCTAGAATCTGCATAAAAGACCAGGACTTAGCAAGACTACCACCTGATCAGACTTTCTTGTATGCAGAATGGAATGACACCATTACATCTAGCTGTTTGGTTCTCACTGCATGCTGAGGACTGCTCAACTGTTAAGATTTTGCTCGAGCGTAATGCGGACTGCAGTGCAGAGGATGATGTATGGCATAGTTATCTTTTTCTTTTACCTGGACCTATTCTAGCTTATTTGGTTTGGGCACATTTTCTTTTTCACGGAATGGTTTCTGACATGTCAAGTGTAATAATTAGTCAAAATCAAATGACAGGAGAAGATGACTCCTCTAAATCACCTCTCACAAGGTCCAGCAAGTGGGAAGTTGAGGGAGTTATTAAATAGGCATCTTGAAGAGCAGCGACAGAAGAAAGCCCTTCTAGCGTGCAGCGAAACAAAAGCAAAAATGGATGAGCTAGAGAAAGAATTATCTAATATCGTAGGTCTGCATGAGCTCAAGGTACAATTACGAAAATGGGCAAAGGGCATGCTTTTGGATGAGAGGCGCCGGGCTCTTGGCTTGAAAGTTGGAGCCAGAAGACCTCCTCACATGGCCTTCCTTGGAAACCCTGGAACAGGTAACAGATGGCCAGTTGCATTAATACTTCTAGAGTGTTACTTGTTATCCCTATAATTCATATCTTATCCCTAGGATGAGGTGACAAAGGAACTTAATTATCCCTAGAAGAACACTTAAGTGAGTAAGAGATCAAAGAAAAGTTTTCCTTCTTGCAATCATATTTCGCTAAAATCTCCTCAATGATAAAATCTTATTACTAATAAGTCGGATTCAATTGGTAAATCCACCGGACGGTGGACACATCCATTATTGCCTATTTGCATCTTGTCAGTCGATTTGACTCTTGGAACGATGTCAATGTCTCAGGTAAGACAATGGTAGCAAGAATCCTTGGCAAATTGCTTCATATGGTGGGAATATTAGCCACTGATAAGGTAACAGAAGTACAGCGGACGGATTTGGTAGGGGAATTCGTGGGACATACGGGACCGAAGACCCGGAGAAAGGTAATGCCCTCTCTTCAAGTTCACTTTTGATAGTTCAAAGAGTCATAACATAATATTATGGAAGATGAGAGGCATTTCATCAACCCTTTGCTTATGCTACCCTGAATATGCAGATTAAAGAAGCAGAGGGAGGCATTCTCTTTGTAGACGAAGCTTATCGGTTGATACCGATGCAAAAGGAAGATGATAAGGACTACGGATTAGAAGCATTGGAGGAGATAATGTCAGTCATGGACAGCGGGAGCGTCGTTGTCATATTTGCCGGATACAGTGAACCGATGAAGCGTGTGATCAGTTCAAACGAGGGCTTCTGCAGAAGAGTGACCAAGTTTTTCCATTTCGACGACTTTACCTCGGAAGACCTCACCAAGATTCTTTTCATCAAGATGAACGAACAAGGAGAAGATAGCTTGTTGTATGGATTTAAGTTACATGCATCATGCGGTGAAGATGCCGTAGCAGCATTGATTCAGAGAGAGACGACGGAGAAGCAGCGCCGGGAAATGAACGGAGGTTTAGCAGCAACCATGCTGATAAACGCCAGGGAGAACTTGGATCTTCGGCTCGACTTTGACTGTGTAAACACGGATGAACTAAGAACAATCACCTTGGAGGATCTAGAAGCAGGCCTTCGGTTGTTATCCAAGTAATACCAACCTCGTCGGGTTAGAAAAGCTTGTCATATTCTTTCGGTCGGCCTTGTGCAATTACAGATGATGCGTCACGAGATTGATCGAGTTCGCTTAGAGGATTGTTCGACTTGTTAGCAGGAAATGATTTATTTGATTGGTTGTATCATAGGTTTCAGGCTTGATAATAATTCGATGGTGTTTTTTCCAGGACTTCTGGTTGGACACATTGATTTGCAGTCAGAATTAAGATCAGTCTTCTTGGATAAATCGGCTTCGGTTCTAGAGTTTATTCATGTTCACAAACCGTATGAATCCTTTTCGCATTCTTGACTTTACATAACAGAGAGAATAAGGGTCTAAAATGTCCTTATTTTTTCAAATAAAAGTTTAAAGTAAATCTTGTTTTAAAAAAACCTAAAGTGGCCATAATATTTTCAAATAAGGGCTTAACCTTATCAGTCGACTAAATATTCCGGCCAATCAAGAGCATTTTCGTCCAAAGACAATTTTAATTAAATTAGATTAAAAATTTAAAAAGTTAAAATTTTTTTGGAAAAAAAAAAAACTAGCTCGTGGTCCCACCTATGATGGGGCGACGCCAATAGGCAAAACAAACAAAAAGGAAAAGGAAAAAAAATAAAAAAATAAAAGAAGAAAATGCTCTTGATCGATCACTGAGATGAGGCTCTTTTTTGAAACCGACATGGTTACTTCATGCTTTTATTTGAAATAAGATTATTTATTTTTAAAAATGAAGGTATTTCAACTTCTTATTTAGAATTTTCCCTACATAATGTGATTTTTGTAACCATGGGAGAGATCGTCCCTTCAAAACGTTTAATTACTGAATTTCTCATGTGATCAGTTAAAAAAATCATGAAAAGAAAAGGGTCTGCATTCGACAAGATGCGTGACTTGCCTTGCACCCTTTGCGTGCAAGCAAAATTCAGAATTTTTCCATTCGACGACAAAAAAAGAAAAGAAAAGAAAGGAGACAAAGATTCCAGGAAAAAAAAAATGATTTAAATAATTATAAAGGAATGACATAAGAAAAACAGAGGAAGAAATCCGAAACGCTGTGGCTACCAGAGATAACCAGAACCAGAACCAGAACCAGCAGAGTTGGAGTGGCCTCTCTCTCTCTCTCTCTCTCTGCTGTGGAGTGTGGAGAGAATTATGGTGTCTACTTCTCCATCAATAATCTCTTCAACTCCTTCATTCCCTTCGAGCTCGAGCAGCATCTCATCGTCCACATACGCTTGCATCAGAATCAGACTCTCCGACCGCTCAAAAGACCCTCCTTTTCGATTTCGGCGCGCACCCAAGTTAGCTCCGAGACTGTGCGCTTCGGCTTCGAAGCAGTCGATCGAGGATGGTTCGGCTGACAAGTTCTTGGAGGACAACTCGATAGCCGATTTCATGAGGTTCAAGAGATGGAGTAATAGGGGCAATGGAGAGCTGCAGACGGCCGTCGTCAGCTACCGAAAGAAGTTCCCTTGGTCTCTTCTCTGGCCTTTTCTTCAGGTAGTTTGTGTACAATTCTGAATATCGAATCGTCAAGCAGGGCGTTGTTGTTTTAGTTCGTTAATTTTCTGAAATGGGTTTTCTTTTCTGTTCTTCCCCTTCCCAAATTGTTGCAGGTTGATTTGGTATCAACAATTCATATCGCTGATAAAGAGTATGCATTCTCTTCTATACCCAGTTTTATTAATTTGGTGTTGCACAGGCTCTACCGTGTCCTTAAACTTATCTTGGTGTTAAGAGATTGCTTAGAACACTAATTAAGGAAATTCCCCATGAAAATTCAACTACTATGTATGTGTCTTCTCAATATTACATATTATGTGTCATTCTCTGGCACCAGACTAAATGTGGCTATAATTTGTCTCTCTATGATCCACTGGTTGATGCGCCACATTCACATAATCCATTGACATCTGATTCTGGGCAAGAATGACAAGTTCATGGATTTGGTATCTCTTCGACATATTTGGACTAAGATCGTGAAACCCTTTTGAAGGTACTTTTCCACCCTTCAGAGAGAGCTTGAGCCCTATGATTGTGTGCTTTATGAGATGGTGGCTAGCAGAGAGAGTTTGGAGAACAGAAGAAGCCCTGTAGCCGCGAAGAGACTTAAGAGTTCGCGCACACGAGGATTTAACATCTTGGGATGCATCCAACGACAGATGGCACGGATTCTAATGCTCCATTTCCAGTTGGATTGTCTTGATTATCAAGCTGAGAATTGGTACCATGCAGATCTTGACTTTGAGACCTTCAAGCTACTTCAGGTGTCTTATTAGACGAATCTCCTTGATATTATGTATTTGGCATGGTGATAGACTTTACGTGCACGGCGCTTTAGTGGGGATTAGATCACGCAGCTGGTTTAGTTCCTTAATTGGAATATGTAGAAATGATCGGATAAATGCATGCTAATTTTGATATGTGTATGTGAAGTAACTTGCGCCAGCATGACCATGCTCTTGGGTTTTCTGTCAAAAGCTTTAGTGCCCTTGCACATTGAACCAGTAATCTGATCTTGAGTTTGCATTTAGGCACACTAATTGACTGATGAAGAAAGAATTATCTAAATTTCTAAAAATTGCTGATAGGATAGTTGCATCTCCTGAAAACTAACATGAAGTTATGATGATGGATATTCTCAAGTATATACCTATGTATATAATCGGCACCTCCAAATAAAGTTAGTTGTGCAAGTTTCATGAACTTAAGTTTGGAAGCTTTTGCTTTGTTAAATACATGACTCGAGAATAATCAGATACATTCACTTTCAGCATGAAAAAGGCGAAAGCTTTTTCACCTTTGCGAGAGATATGACCCTTAGATCAACAAAAGCTATGGTCCAACCCTCTTCAATTCCCGAAGATCTGGGTCCCTGGAGATCGAAGCTCCTTTGGGCTTCGAGGGTACTACCGATGCCACTTGTTGGTCTTCTCATCATCGGAGGTGTCTGTGCAGACGTCGGAAGTCAGGCATCAGAATATCCAGAACTAGAAGCTTTGTCAAGGCTCGACTTGGGTGCTGCAATGAAGGTTTTCTTGGCTAGGCGGCTGACATCTGAGTGAGTACTTTTGTCAATTTCTCCTGATATAATAAGTCCGATGATGATGTCTTATCTTCTACTCTACTAAGTTGGTCGTTTTGCTTTGTCACGGCTCAGTGGCACACACCTTCAAAAGATGGAACAAAAAAATAAGTAAATTAGATCCTGGTCTCATTAATAAGAGGTGGATGATAAGAGGGCTGCCGTTGGATTCCTCATAGTTTTGGCCTCCTTCTGGTAATATTTCCCTAAATTCTTGGATTTTACAGGTGGTATGATATTAAATCTAAACAAGGCGTGACTGGGTAAGAAGATCCATGCGATGGACTCTCTTAGCACAAGAGACGTGTTATAGTTATTACTGCTGCTAGTTGAGAGAGAACCTTCAGTGCACTTACAGGATTAGTTTTGTTAGCTCTTGCTCAACTGGCTTGCTAATGGCCGTACCATTGAATGTTATGCATTATGATGCCATTCCCATTATCGTCAAGTTCAATTCCATCTTTTCACGTGCATTTTGGCTATCGTAGGATATAAATCCATTAGAAGTTCTTTTGCATGACAAAGTTGGTTCACTTCATTCCTGGACCAAAGTTCTCGCAAGCAGAGGAAATTGATGGAAAGTTCTGTTCTTTTCAAGGTTCACGCAAGTGACAGCGGAAGTGGAGGAAAAGTCCGTCATCATCGGCGAGAGAAACAAAGCGGCGATTGAGGCGCTAAGAAGGGCAATCGAGGACGGGCACGGGAGGATCGCAATACTGTACGGGGGCGGTCACATGCCAGACTTGGGGAGGCAGCTGAGGGAAGAATTCGATCTAGTCCCTGCTCGAGTGCAATGGATAACTGCCTGGTCCATAAGGAACCGAAACATAGAGAACAGCCCGATTCCATTCTTGAAGACCATGGCTGAAGTCTCCGGATGGCCATTGAATCGGTATCAGACCCTGGCTCTACTGATATTCTCCTCGGTTCTTGCCATAGATCTGTGGTTCTGGGAGCTGTTCTTCGGCACCACAGTTAGCTGGATTTCGGAAGTTGCCACAGAATTCTCTCAGTACATCGATGGTCTCCAGGTAATGTGAATATGGGTACTAGGAATCAAGAATTGACCAGAATGGAGGGATTTGGTGAATGCCATTTGCCCATGTAAATACATTGCGCTTCTGTGATCGAACACTGTTGAGTTGTCTCATCAAAGGGAAAACATAGATAGAATTTGATGGGTTTCAGCCATTTCGTCCCGTCTCTGGGTTTCTTCAAGCGAATTTCTCGTAGTTGTGGTTCTGGTTGTTCAGCTTAGGATTAACTGCTGTAATCTTCACAGTTTGATAATCTCTGTCTTAAAGCGTGTCGAACTCGCAATCAGTAATGCAACATGAAAGAGTAAACAACAACGGTCGATGTACCCAGGGAGAGGAAAAAAGTCTTGAACTTGTACAGACAGTTAAAGTATACAAACTCCATAACTATTCAGGAAAGATGAACAGAAGCCGGCACGAAAGTCGGGTCCAGTAATGACTTGGTCCATCAGGTTTAACCGGATAAAAATCCGGTTTTCCGATCGCTTGCTCAGCCGGTTTCGACACATCAGTTTGCAGTTTTGCCATTACTGAAATCAGTGACGGGTAATATGGCGAGGCCGCTACTCCCTTTGTCCTTGGAGCTGCCGCAGTTCCTGAAACAACGACATCCCAGCAGTAATGATCAGACAAAAGACATGGTAAGAGTGTAGAAAACAAAGCCATACGAAACACCTTCTCTGAAGTTGCTCCTGAACCGGACGGCAACATATCTCAGATACCTCATCCTCCCCGTCCCCGTCGTCCTCCTCTGCTTCGCCTTCTCGCTCCAGTTATCTACCCAACACACCATGTTAGCGCGCTGTCTCGTTAGTGTAAGGAAAATCTTTGGTTGTGTAAGCTCTCGTGAAGTCTCACATCGGAGCATACGGCAGGAAGGGAAGCAGCAAGAAGCGCAGCTGCTCTTCTGGAGGTGGAAGCTCCGGCGGCCGCACTGAACGCAGAGCGTGTGCGTCTTGTTCCTCCTCTTCCCGAAGCTCGCAGTCCCCTTCGTCTACGAAGAGGAAAGAGCAAAGGTGAAAAAAAGGGAAAACCATGCTCATGTCGCGAGCTAATTCGGACATGAATGAACCGATCTGCGAACGGAGAACGGGGTTGTATCATTTCCTGGGCGGTTGATGAGGTGCTGTGCGACGCAGCGTTGTGCAAAGTCCCACAAAGCGGAAGTGATAGGGAAGGTGATGAAGTGAATGTTGAATTGTGTATGTAGTGATTACTCATTACAGTCGTCGATCACCGCTCGATTGTTCTGGGGTGCTTCCAGAGACCGCCGAACGTCGCCGCTTCCACCTTCTATCTCCACCACCCTACTTTGTAATCACATATCGATCTCGAGATGATCGCGCCACGTGGAATTGGAATTAAGATGCAAATCATTTAGCCTCAAAGGCTACGTTTGGTAATTAGGAAAAAATTAAGAATATGATAATATTTATGTTATTCAGTGTTTGGTGCCTTCGCAAGACAAAATCAAATCGGATGTAAGAAGAATATAGCTTGGATAAAATTATCTCATTGAGGAGGTGTAGGTAGATAGGAGTCATAATATCCATAATATAAAATTCATTTTTCTAAAAAAATAAATTTGTTAAATTAATAAAACTGAAATAATATTTGAGTATAAATAATATTTGAATTCTAATATGGAAAATTTCAAAAAAAACAAAGATCTCGTTTTTATTTATTCCTATTTTTATTTATATATTCAAATTTCTCTCTATCTTGTGATATAAATATATATTTTTAGTATTTATATTTATTACATATTTTGGGTGTATTAGTATAGTTTACTATTTAACAAAATTTATTATGGAATGATGGAAGAGGAAAAAGAAATAAAAACAAGAAAAGAATTAAAGAAAGAGAGGGAAAAATAAAAATGAGGTAGGCAAGAGTATCGTGAGAGATTCTTACCATGTTCGTATGTGCAATTTTTAGGTTCATTTACACTGATATGCCGTTTATAGCTAAGAATATACATGATAAGATGTGATAATATGAGCAAAATCTTTAGATTTCATATGCTATCATATCCAGTCATATCCTGGTTAGAAATCCAGATGACTAAATGCAGTCTAAAAGGCTAAAAGGAATTACTTCGTAAGCCGTTCGTCGCAAACGTATCAAGGTAGGATGCCATAATATGACGCGATGCATTGTGATAATGCACATTGAGCTAACGAGTTATTAACGAGCGAAAATGGGACTGCGAATTCATGTCAAACTCTGTTATTGCGGGGCTTCATATCATTCTCGGGATTTGCTATTATCTGTATTGGATTGAGCGTTTAGTTTTGTGCGATATCAAAATTAAATTCGGACACAAGCTATAATAATAAGCTATTTTGAGAATGAGTCGATGATGAGACACGCTGCTCCATGTAACTCCTTCCAGTGTGGGCTGAAGAATAATGGGCTTTGATCTAATGCACCGTTCGTATATTGGCTGATCCATGTTTTTTTCAGCCCAAGACTTTGGTATATTTGTTTTGTAAAAGATGAATGAATTGGAAAACACGTTCGCTTGCATAACCTACAAAACTAAATGAACGAAAATTATTTTCATCGCCCGCGAAGATATTTAGACACAAATTATTGTCAATAACAAGAACATTTCTCATCGACAAATTATTTCGAGTTGTATAAATGATCGTCTTAAGGAAAATATTTTCCATTGATTTTTACGAAACAGATAGAGCCTTAAAAAGAGAAATTCGCCTAATTGGTCGGGTACTTTATTCCAACGTAATAGATTCTTTATTCGAATTACGTCTCTCATTCAAAAAGTTATATTAGAATCATGCTTGTTATCCTACGATCAGAATTTTACTCAATACACGTGAAGTGAGCAATTTGTCTCCATTTAAGGATCTGATTGTTTCGGGAAAATAGATGATTTTGAAAAAAAAAAAATCTTAAAATCAATCGCTTATATCGGTTAAAATATTTAGTTAACGAGAAATATTTTCATTATCGACAACAATTTATGCTTCAAAATTTTCGTGGATCATAAAAACATTTTTCGATTGTTCATTTTTGTTTGTGATGCATGTGATCAATTTTAAAAAAATATTTTTTAAATCACTCATTTTTCGCTAAACAAACGGAGTCTAAATAGGATGTGTGTCATGCATACACAACTTGTGTTATGAGTGCAAAATTTGATGAAAACGATCGTTTGCGAGCGGTGAATACTGGGAATCGAAGGCTGCTTATCTAAATTCCATTTTGCACCAATTTTGTACCAATTACCTAAAAATAAGGACCATTAAAAATTAGGCTTATTACAATGAAAATTTCCAAATTGATACATGTGACAAAATTGACCCAAAACTAATTTTTTTAACCACGAAAAATCTTAAATGGGTACATCTGCGATAAATTTACCTCAAATTTTTTACCACAAAAATAAACTGAGCCATGTCGCTAGAAAATAAGCTAACTGAAAAAACACAAACTAATTTATTATTTATTTATAAAAAAAACTAAATTTTCGGTAAATTTGTTATATGTGTTCTAGTTTGAAATTTTTCGTGGTAAAAAAATTAGTTTGAGGTAAATTTATCACAAGTGTACCAGTTTGGATTTTTTGTGTGTTATCCCAAAAAATAAAATAGTGGACAAATGATTATTGCAATTTGCATATCGAAAATAGCAAGAGTGGGGCCCCCACCGTTTTGAGCTGTATTCACGTTCTTCATCTCAATGGGGTCGGCTTTTCGTGAATCCTTTTCCATGTTTTATTTTTTTTTTCCCTATCAGGAGCCTTTTTATTTCCTTTTTATTTCCTTACAATTAATTAGCGAGTGCTCTCTACTAATTTTTTTTTTTAATGTTTTCTAGAAAAAAAATACTCGATTTTTTTAAAAGCACTTACCACGAATAGCAGAGGAGAAAGTCAGCGCTCCTTGCCGTGTTTGGATTCGCAAATTTCGAGCAAATTTCGTTTTTCTCAAAGTTTGAAAAGAAAAGAGTAATTTTAGGTGTTAAATAATTATGATATAAATTATACATAAACCTACTGGACAACCTCTGTGCATTTTGGATATTTATGAGTTTGGAATTATATAAGAAATAAAACACGTGATTCACAAGATTTGGAGGAAAAAAAAGAAAAGAATGAAAAGTACTGCAAACTAAACGGGGCCGTGATGGACCATCATTTCTTCTTTTCAAGTGGTCCAAAAGATTGGTCACTGAAGATTCTGAACATGCACAGTTTATCCTTGCTTTACAAAACCTGACAAAAGTTTTAGCACATATAAAATAAAATAAATTAAAAGGCTGGCAAAAGCAAGTTTTGAACATGCCGAAGATTCTTCCCCAATAAAAGAAAGGGTGTATTCTTTTCTTTTTTTTCTTTCAAAAAATAATATATATAGTTGATGAGAATAGGAAATTAGAGTGCTTAGAAGGGTTAGATAGCTACTTGACATGTACGATGAGATAGTATTAGAAAAGTTTCATGAATAAAAAGTTAGAGGGGGTTACCTTTATTTTCCTAAGTCAAGCAATAAATTGAATGCTCAAGGCTAAGGTAATGTAATCCAATTTCATTACTAACAGCATTATTGAGCTTGTTGAAATTTTTCATTTTAAGCACAAGGGAACTTGCTAATGCCGAATGCAAAACACTTTTAATGCTTCTTCTCTTTTTCTAGAAAAATGATATATACTACATACATATTTTTTTTTTTGTAATTGGGATAAGTGCAATTAAAGTCCTAAAATTATTTACGAAAATATGATCAAATCCTAAAACTTATAAGTTGTACAATCAAGTCTCAAAATTTGGCTGAAAAGTGCAGTCAAGTTCCCCATTAACTTCATTGAATTTTAGTGACAGAAAATGATGACATTGCAATTTTAAATACTTTTTGAGCAGTGGCCCTCCCCGGATTGCTTGAATGGGTGACGGTGCCTTTTCCAACGAGGGCCATCGACCCGTTGGCTCTCACTAGCCACAATAGTCTAGACGAGGGCTAGCAAGCCCTTCCCAAAACCCAATTACCAAGTATGCCAAATGTGCACTGACTCTTGTACACTCAATCTTTCACATAATTACTATGCGGCAAAACTATCACGGTGAAGATCTTTCGAGAGAACAAAATAATATCAACAAGGAAAGGAGCTTCGAGCAAATATTCGGATTCTATTTTGTGCATCTCTAACATTTTGACCTAGAAGTTCTTTTATTAAATAGTCATCCTCAATCTTCCCGTTGGAGATGCTTCAAAAGATTAACTAGCCATTAGAAAATTTGTTGGTACTGCTAATCTTGTACATTTGCAAACTATCAAAAATAGGTCATGCGGCTACTATTCCGACGCTAACTGCTTTGACATTTTTTACAAACGCCTATTTCCTGTTCCCTGAGAGACATCTCGATCTTCCGTTGTGTAACTCCACCCTTTAACAGTTATAATCTTTTTCTCCAACAAACATCCCCACATGGTCCTTGTTCAAACATCACCAATGACATGATATCTCAGCATTGATATAAACATTGTCAGTAGCTGACCTTTATTGGTGTTGTTTACAGAAAACGTATAAAGACATCTTGCAATCTTCTCCTAGTGAATCACACCATGGATGTCACGTAGTCCTTAAAGATCATCAAAAACATTTGCATACATTAAGGTAGATATTATACTAGGAATAGTTTGGAAATCATCAAAATCATTTAAAGATCTTTCTCTAACACTAACATATGAACCTGGTTTAAGAAATGTATTCTGTTTGATAAATTGAATTGCATAAGCATATATATCTTGGTTTGTGAAACCAATTTGTGAGATGGATTCCGAGTTCGCTTTGTGGGTTATCAGACGATGATGGTAGTGTCTAATGCTCATTGTCATCATGCTCTGAACCCATTGAGGGGTTGTGAGTATGCATATTGTTGTCAGGATGTTTTTTTGGGCCGAAGCATCGGCTGATATAATTGGAGATCTAATCAAGGGGAATCTTGGTAGCCCTTGTCATTAAGATTTAAGCGTGACTGTAGTTTAATTTTAAGCATTAGATTGATCAATAGGATTGATCATTGATATTTGATTTGATATTGTTAATTGGATCAATATTTCTAATACGTGTAAAGTTCTGTTGAAATGAAATGACTTATATTTTATTTTGTACAATGTTATATACTGGATACGAGATAAGTGAGTTTTTGGTATTGCTTTGAATATGTATGGTGATTGATCGATCTGCTTAGAATAAATATATACAATTCACTGAATTGTGGTTGCTCATACCATTCATCATATATCTTTTTTGGGTTCTTCATCTAATGACAATTAGGATGAGACCTCCACCGTGGGGGCATACTTGGCAATTGGATTTTGGGAATAAGTTGAGATAGAGATAGTTGTTTATGTCTGAAATATGTTTTTTGGGTTATATATATATATATGTGTTTATGTATATTTTTTTGGCGGATTTTAGAAGTCTAATTCTGTAATTAACTCCCTATTTTATAAGATACATAAATAAGTATATATTTGATGACATGTTTAATTTGATTTAGTTTGAGGCTGCGTAACTTTTGACTTAGACCTCTTCCGAACACAGTTCAACTTTTCATTGTCAGCACTTAATAGCAATTCTATGTAAAAACCAAGATAAGAAAAAAAAATGTACACTTTTCTATTTGATAGTTTATCCAAATGATGGGTTTGGACAGATACGTAGAAACGTTCACATTCATCTTCCTCCTAGTCACTTTTTTTTCCCTCTCTTTTTCGTGGAGCTCTTATTAAATGCACGTCTTATCGCGACTCTCGTGGAGGCAATAGACGTTTCTTGCCCATTTAAATTAAATTATGTCGTAATCGTATTAAAAATATCCTGCATTTTCTAGATTTTCTTGTGAAAGTATAAAGCTTTGACTCGACTCCGATGAAATTTAGCCTGAGGCTCGAGAGAGAGAGAGAGAGAGGCGTGTGGACACCACGATCCTCTCTCTCTCTTTCCTTGTCTGAAACCGGCTTTTACAAAAGCAAAGTATGGGTACATGACCCTTTCAAATCTTGTTCTTCTTTTTGACGTTTTCATCCTTTTTATTTATTAAAATAAATGGAAGGATTTATTAATTGACTGAAGGTCGATACGCAAACGATTTACGGGCTGGCAAGAGAGCAGCCATTATCGTCTCCTTGTTGGAGTGAATCTTCCAAGTTACAGCAAAAAGCTCTCTGCTAAGGTTCTCTAACACCATGTGCTCCTTTTTCTCCCACGCCGGACCTATATCTATGAATAATTTACACGGTCGGAATTTCGTCTTCTCACGAAAGAAAGGTCGTTTGAGATCCAACCTTATGTGGAATTGATGTTATGAAAATCAAGATTCACTTGATTGAATATGCTTAGTAAATGCTTCGAGACGACACTTGTTTAGGAAGAGCCAATCAAAGTATAGTGTTCGGGTTGAAAAAACATTTATGATGATGCTGATATCTGTATATATATGTATATGCTACTGCCACTTGAGTTGTTCAATTCAAGATATCATTACCTTAATAAAATTGCCTTAAGGAGCAAGGGGACAAAATAATAATTGCGAGGACAAAGGATGAGTTTCCAGGTCATACTTGTTTGGATTTAGAATATTCCTGGGATTACCTTGCCCTTTTGAACCGGTCTTCTTCTTATTCCTGATACCTCGCTGGTTCTTTTAGCCCGAAAAGATCTCATCTTTCCCCCCCTGATGCAAGAACCAGACAAGACCCTCCTTGACCCTTTCCTCCCCAGATCAGAGTCGTGTCGCCATGATCTGAAAGATGAGGGAAGGCAAGAGACGTTGCTCGAGAAACGACCCGTCAAGGTCAGATTCCGAGGAGATGAGCCGGGGAGCGATTCTGCTGCTCATGGAAGTGGCCGGCGGTTCAACAGATACGCTCTCGCAGGGGCCATCTTGGCCTCCACCAACTCCGTCCTCTTGGGATACGGTGAGTCTTGGAAAGTTCTGCATTGACCTGTCTCTTGATTCGCACGATGTCTGTTCCGTAGACTCGACCTGTCCGCGATGCACGCAGTGCTTTCTGGTGTATCGGATCGAAACGTTATTTGTGGAACCAATGTGAAAAGGTCAGACTTTTGATTAGTTTTCGGAGGAGCAAAGAGAAGAAGAACCTTTTTTACTGGATTTGTGAAGTAGGGTTGGTGATTAAATTTGGTTTGTTTGGATGCAAATTCATTGAATGCGTATTGCTGATTTGGTTTTCTGCAGATATTGGGGTGATGAGTGGCGCGGCTATGTTCATCAAAGAGGACCTCAAGATCACATCAACACAAGTTGAGATCCTGGTGGGCTCTCTCAACGTGGTGTCGCTGTTCGGGTCTTTGGCCTCAGGCCGGACGTCTGATTGGATTGGCCGCCGGTGGACCATCGTCCTCGCGGCCTGCACCTTCTTGATTGGCGCACTCCTGATGGGCCTTGCCCCGTCGTTCTTGTCCCTCATGGCCGGGAGGGTGGTCGCTGGGGTCGGCGTCGGGTTCTCCCTTATGATCGCGCCAGTCTACGTGGCTGAGCTCTCGCCGGCGATGACCCGAGGCTTCCTGTCTTCGCTCCCTGAGGTCTTCATTAACATCGGCATCCTCCTTGGTTACATATCCAACTTCGCCTTATCAGGCCTTCCATCTGATGTAAATTGGAGGCTCATGCTGGGCCTGGCCGCGCTGCCAGCTGTTGCAATCGGGTTGGGCGTGATGGCGATGCCAGAGTCGCCCAGGTGGCTCGTCCTGGAAGGGAGGCTGGAAGAGGCAAGACAAGTCCTGGTCAGGACATCAGAGACTGAGGAAGAGGCAGAACTGAGGCTCGGGGAGATGGTCGATGCCGCTTCCCTCAATCCCGGCCCGGCCCATTGGAACGGGCAGGGTGTGTGGAGGGAGCTCCTGTGGAGCCCGGCCCGGCCCATCAGGAGGATACTCGTCGCTGCAATCGGGGTCAACTTCTTCATGCAGGCATCGGGGAACGACGCCGTCGTGTATTATAGCCCGGAGGTGTTCCGAGACGCTGGAATCAGCGACCGGCAGCAGCTCATGGGGGTCACAGTGATCATGGGCTTCGTGAAGACGTTCTTCGTGTTCATATCGGCCCTTTACTTGGACCGGTTCGGACGGAGGCCCCTCCTGCTGTTGGGCTCCGCCGGGATGGCGATGTCCTTGGCCGGGTTGGGCATGGGCTCCACGTTCCTCGAGAGCTCGGGAAGCAAGCCCAAATGGGCGATCGCGCTGTGCGTGGCGGCCCTCTGCGCCGACGCCTCGTTCTTTTCGATCGGGCTTGGGCCCATCACGTGGGTCTACTCATCTGAGGTGTTCCCGACGAGGCTGCGGGCCCAGGGCACGAGCCTGGCCATCGCAGTGAACCGGCTGGTGAGCGGGGCGGTGGCAATGTCGTTCCTGAGCATCTCCAGAGAGATAACGTTTGGGGGAATGTTTTTTGTGCTTGCCGGGGTAATGGTGCTGGCAACCGTGTTCTTCTACTTCTTTTTGCCCGAGACGAAAGGCAAGAGCTTAGAAGAGATTGGAGCTTTATTTGAGGACAAAGATTGACGAATAGACGACTAGTGAGAGCCAGTGAAGAGCGTAGAAAATGTCGAGTTGACGACCAATTGGATCGTTTTGTGCAACTGATTGATTGAATTGTATTCTATGCGAAAAATGGGCAGTGCTGGAACTCAGTTTTCTCTTTCTTTCATAGGGTATCGATCATGTCGTGGTAACGAAATCAAGCTCAAGCTTTCCATTTTGATGTTATATTGTCAAGGGAGAATGACAAACATAGTACCTGAATTTTGATCCAATATGTAATGTGATTCCTAAACTTTCAATTCATTTAATGTGGTCCATAAACTTTCGATTAAAGGTAACATTGAAAATTTTCATATAGTTTAATGATTAATTTGAACATTTACCAAAAGTTCAGGGACTACGTTGGACATATGGTCAAAATTCAGGGACCATACTGAACAAATTGAAAGTTCATGAATCACATTGCACATTTGACCAAAGTTCATAGACTATTTGTGTCATCTACCGTCAATCATGGGGTTTTTCCTTAGGCTTTTCAATAAAAATATATCTTCGGACTGACAAAGCGTGGGCCTTGGGCTTCCTCTTCTCTTCCTGATGAAGCTCTTCTTCTTGTGTGTTCTCAATTGGGTTTCGAAAAAATTCAAAGCTTGACATGAAGAAGCAGCCTCAAAACCAACGCATCGACCGAGCAGCTTCAAACCTAAGGCTCCCCTCGAGCGGAACTCGCTCAATAGATTATAGCAAAACCTGCTGCAAAATCCTGGCTCCATCCTTTTGTCCTGTTGCATTCTTTCGGACACTTGAAGACGAGCAGAGCCGAACTCCAATGATCTCAACCCCCCCTCTCATCTCGACGCAAGTCAACGTGGAAACATTCAACATTTCCACGCCACATTCATATATATATATATATATATATTGTGAAGAAATCACGACTCGGCTAGTTGCGAAAAGAACAGTAGAGGTCCGAAATTTTCAGAGCCATGGAAAGTCGGAATCGTAACGGACGAGCCGTCGAGAGGAGTGCGCGAAAAAAGCTTGAGATGGTAAAAGGGATTTTCGAAAAGAAGGGGGGTCAAGAAATCTATGCGAAGGAGGAGGAGAAGATGGGGGTTAACAAATGGACATGGATCCTCTTGTCGGGAAGCCGAAGTTCAACATGGAAAGCTGAGTAAAATCTGTCCGATTTGGTTGGGAGCATCTGACAGAGATTTTTGAAGCTCCCAGAGAAGGAGATGGTGTTTTCCCCCCTCTTTCGTCCGTTCTTTTGTTGTTGGAAGCTTCTTCGACCTTTGAGATTCTCTCCCCCCACGCACGGACACACGCATTGATTAATTGAGAGAGAGAGAGAGAGAGAGGCGTCGAGGCTTGCTCATGTAGTTTCGACTTCCAAAGAGTTTAACTACCTTGAGAAAGTGGTTTCTCAAGGTAATGAAGTATTCGGGGGGATAGTCGTTAAAAAAGTATTAACATTATTGTACGGCGGCCAATTCAATCTGAAACCTTTAAATTGCGCTGATTTAGTCCTAAATATTTTGACGATTTGCCAATATAGTCCTAAACCTTTTTCACGATTTGTCAATATAGTTATTCCATCTAATTTTGGCTGAAAATCGCCGATGTGGACGATTTTTACAAATTTTGTGATTTTTTTTCCTTTCTCTTTTTTCTTTGTTTCCCTTATTTCCCTCCGCTGATTTCCGACCTCCGTCGGCCACTGGCAAGGGTCCTCCTCACTTGTGGCCAGAGACCTCCGTTGGCCATCACCAAGGCCCGGCAACTGGTGGAGAGAAATATGAAAAAAAGAAAAAGAAAAGAAAAGATTAAAAAAAATTTACAAAATTCGTCTACGTCAGCGCCGTCTATGCCATGTAGGACAGCCAACATCTACATCAGTAATTTCCAATCAAAATTGACTGGAAGAATTACATTGGCAAATCATCAAAATATTTAGGAGTAAATTGACACAATTAAAAGGTTTAGAACAGAATTAGCTGCGGTATAATAGGTTTAAGACTTTTCATACAATTTTCCCAAATATTTGAGTAGTCTCTAAACTTACTGGTTTATGCATGGATGTATTGATCAGTTGTCCTTCAACTAGTGTACGCCTTTGAGACAGACAAGAGTATGGTGATGTTAGAGGACAACTGGTGATATTATATGAATGTATGATTTAATATTTTATTACTCTAACAAAATTATTAGATGAATGCATGGTTTAATATTTAATTACTTTAACAGGTGATACCAAAATTAAATTTCAGTGAATAAGACACTCAACCATGCAAACCATCATAGAAGTCTTGAAAAATAAATTTCTCATTAATCCCGTTGTGCCTAAAAGCATGGAATTTCATAACGAACTTAGCTTAATCAAGTATACGTGCATATAGTGCTTCCCTTATCTTATTCTGGGAGATCAAGGGGAGTAATGTGCGGGATAGAGGATCTTCAGCGTGGTAACCCTACAATATAATTCAAGGGGAAAATTTCGATTAAGGGCTTGAAGTGAACTCGATTTTTCAAATAAGGGCCCGAAGTGGACCCTATTTCAATGAAGGGCCTGAAGTGGCCAAAAAGTTTCAAATAATGGCATGAATATAGGGGCATTTTTCGTATTTTCACTTTATTAATTAAATAAAATATTAAAAAATAAAAATT
>BCNH02000003.1:8161709-8181555 GCA_001662345.2 Metrosideros polymorpha var. glaberrima
TTTTTTTTGCAGTGTATCAGGAAGGGTGTGTCCATGATTAGGCACAGGTATTCCATGTGAGGAAGAGGGAAGTGAAAATGCATGTGGGTGAAAAGGTCCCATAACAAAAAAAATATATATATAGCTATTGCTAGTTCAAAAGTTCCATTTAGTGTTTGAATCCAATTATTTTTATTTTCTCCCTGTTTTTATTAATGTATTTGTCTCTACAATGTTACTTTTTGTCTCACAAATCCCTTTTTTTTTTGCTAACTCTGACAATATTCTGCCGCTATGGAGCATAAACAAATGTTGTGAAAATCCAAGACAGGCAAAGTACATTTGACTTTCGTGTGCATCCTTTTTCGCTTTGAGTTTTCAAACAAATCTTCAAAGCATGCGAAATGCCCTGCTTTAGGTACATTTAGGACACTTTATCATGGGCGACTTCAGGACTTCCTAGGATTTGAAAATACTAGGATATAAATGACTTTCCAATTTTGTATTTACCCATGGAGTAAAAAGGATATCAAGCTCCTAATTGGTTAGCAATCATACACGATGAATCAGCCAATGATCCTTGAAAAAGATAATCATCTCGAGATTCGATTTGAACCTCGAGATTAATAGCTACATCTTAGAGTTTGCCGGCACAAAGCTTATTTAACAGATGCCCCCAACAAATGACGGCCACTCAGTGCTCGTCACTTGCTATTCTAACTCCAATACGAAGAATCGCTAAATATTGTTCGATATAACCGCACCAGATGTTTGGCAAGTTTAATCTCAACATTTCCAAAACTGATCTCTGCCTAGAACAACTATAGTTAGATTGAACATTCTTCCAAAAAGAGAGAAAAATTTGAAAAAGAGAAACAGAAAAAACCCATCGATACGTCCGTTTCAAAAGCTGCCATGAAAGAGAAGACACAACGGAATGAGAAAAAAGAAAGAAAGAAAGGAAAAAAACAGGGGGGTTGGAAATAACAAGAAAAGTCAAAGAGGGCCACAAAAAAGAGGCAATGTGCACAAAACAGAGACTCATGCAGCAACTTAGTGGGGCTCTTAACAGAATGTAGCTTTCACTGCGAGCGTCTGAGCAGCGACAGCTATATGACATGAACACATAATGGATGGTCGTTCCTGATGCACTGCTGTCTCTCCTCTCTGTCCTGTGCTATTGATGCAACGTAAGCAGCCAAGGTTTTTTTTCTTCTTTTTATTTTTCTTTTTGTGGGAATCTAGGACGACCCTTTTGAATTAATTACAGAAGAAGACGGATTTTTTTGCACAAATGGAATGCTGATTAAAGAATGTCTGTGGTGAGTGGCAGCTAAGAGAGGCAGGTGGGCCTTTTGGGGGGTGGCTTTAATGGAGGGAGGTAGGGCTTTAGCTTAGTTATGTTCTCATTGATGGTCGCATAGTTTTGGGTTCTCGAGCCTCCTTTGTGCGATCTCTGCCAATGGCCATTGCTCTGCTGCTTCTCATTAATGGGTTTTGCATTCTCTTGGGGCTCGAGAATACTCTCTCCCTCTCTCTCTCCACATTCAGACAAGCAAGAACGAGGTCACGTGCATTCTCTCTAGGGTGGTTTGGCCTCTTTTCTTTCAAAGGTTTTTGTTTTGGGCTTGCTAATCCCTCCATCTATCTACCAAGCAAGAGATTAGCAGTTAATCTAAAAGTATTTACTAGCCGGCCCGATCCAATATCTGGTCCGCCAAATATTAAAGGGAGAATCGATTTGGGGATTTTTTTTTTTGGGAGGTCTCTGGAGGAAGTGAATAGGCTGGCCCGAATGCTGGTGTCGGTAAATGGGCCGAAATGGTCGAGCCCGCGAATGGCGTGTTTATTGTTCGTGTATAAGCAAGTTCGACCCTTTATGATGCGGATTATAAGTAGATCTTGTCAATAACGGCTAGCCCTAATGCTGGAGGTAGTTGGTTGGTTAGGCAACTCGAAATCATGGCTCGTGAGTCTGGCAAACATGCGTTGGTCGTGCTTATAATCAGTGCCAATTCGAGTTTGTATCACTTTAAGCAAATACAAAAAATATAGTCGAGTTTGTATTGTATTGACGACTTTTATTTAACGTACCAAATAATTAACTTACTAGGAAAACATGCCAATTGGTATCTTTATGTTAGTTAAGCATATTATGTAGTGTTAAAAGTTGCTAGTCATGTTCGAAACACATTAAGCCAAGATGTGCAACTGGGTCACTTCATTAAAACCACGTTATTTAGTTATATTCCAAGTCGATTCTAGAAGAATTAGGTTTTTGTTCTTGGTCCTAAACGCTTGGAATTGACTCAAAACTAATTCGGTTCTCAGTTCCTGGCTTGATTATCAAAAAGGACGTGCCATATTGCAATTTTCGTAAGTTATAGATAACATATACTTATGAAAGAAACTAATTAAAAAAAAAGATAGAGATAATATATAGGGCCTGGTAACCCTAGGCCCTTACTACTCGTGGCACCTATGTAGAGATTTTTTTTCTGGCCAACCTATGTAGAGTTCAGATAGCACAAAATTGGAAGGCCTACGTGATAATAACGTATGCTACATACACATTAGACTAGTGCAAATGTGCTCAACAGAAATAAAAGGACAGACTAGTGCACATGCATCGGTAAGATCATTAACTAGAAGAACTATATTAAACGAGGCTATGAACTTCTTGTTGGGGGAAAAGAACAACATTAAACATGGCAACTCTCTGCTATTGACGGGATCAGTTGAGTTAGATAAGACTTACTTTCATGTTGTTTGAACTCCCTTGGTCACCAGTTTGAATCCCCTTAGTCGCCTCTTGATATGAGGAAATCCCGATCCATTTATATCTTAGATTGGATTTGTGTACTAGACATGGCTTTATTCCATCTTGCATCAGGCGATGCAACGGTGATAGCTAGCATGTATGGAATTCTTGTGATAACGCTCAGAGCACTTCGATGTTGATCACCCTTTCCCACTCTCTTACTTATAGAAAAACATGACCCCTCTCTCTCTCTCTCTCTCTCTCTCTCTCTCTCTCTCTCTCTCTCTCTCTCAAGCTATCAATTAAGTACTTAACTTATTTATGAATCAGGTAAGATGTGACCATCATCTCGAGTTGATAGACGACAATGGCGGAGTTAACTCTTTTCTCCTGGTAGGCGCAACACGATGAAATATTATTTAAATGCAAGAAAAACTACATGTCATTCTAAAATTTGATGATGTTTTCAATTCAATCGTTGATCTTCAAATATTGAAATTACTATCCCTAAACTTTTGCTTATTAAGTGATTTTGGTCCATGACCCTCTTTTGCATGAAAGATGCATCATGATTCATGCACTGTACCAACTTAATCCCTGATAGTTTCTTAGCCAGTGGACAACAGTCCAAAAGCAAACCAACAATATCCCGAGAAATTAGGATATGCACAAGGATTTTAATTCGATTTACATGCAAATATGTGTGGAGAAACTGGAGTCACATAAAAATTTAGGCCACAGTTCTTGCACGGGACTAAAGTATGTCCTATTGTGTTGCAAAAAAAAAAAAGTATGTCCTATCGTAATTATGTAGCTGAAAAGTTATATAAAATATCTTTAAAAGGGGTTACGTGGAAGAATAGTGATTCAAATTTAAATTGAGATAAGTTTATGCTTACATATAAGAAGTTCTTAGCTTAGTGGAGTTATCATATTTAAAATATATATTTTTTCGTGTTTTGGACTTGCTAAATTTCATTGGGGCTCAATTTTCCGTTTGAATTTTTTAGGGGTGTCGAAAATTACAAACTCAAAACTTTTATGGGTATAAGATAATAAATTTCAAACTTGAGTGGGTCAAGTCGCCCCCACAACTATATGTGGCGCCATCACCGGCAGACAAAATATAAAATTGTTTGCATTTACTAAGATATTAAATCTCTATGGTACTTAGCAAGCCATACACGAGATTTTTCTCGGTAATGAGTCCCCGAGTTGGTACAACTTCCCTCTTACTATCTCTTCTTTTGCACACATAGATAAACTCGACCAAATTTTAAGATTTTAGATCCTCCATAAAAAAAAAATAACGTCTAGGTAATTTATGCTAATAATTGAAAAAAAGAAGAAGGCCCAAGTCCTCCCATATAGATAAACGCTCAAGTCCCCTCAATTGGTACAGCATTTTTTTCTTGCCTCGTCCCCAGCAATACTCTCTAATTATTTTACACCCAGGTGATCCTGAAATCCGAACGAAAACCTAGATAAAACCTTTTAGGTTATATTTGGTCGTCAGAAGAAAAGTCAGGATATAATATGTTATATCATATCATGTGTTTAGTAAGCATCCAGAACATGATAAAGGGAGACATAATGGGGATAAAATAATTATGGAGGGTGGATGGGATAAGGTGAGATAGGATTTCACTTTCCTTCATTTGACTAGAATTCTCCTCCCAACCTCCACATTGCCACCGCCCTCTGTTGCCATCGTCGCCCGCCACCACCCACCGCCGACCAAGTGCCTTTAACTAGAATCCTCCTCCCAACCTCCTCGTCACCCATTGCCATCGTCCGTCGCCAGTGCCTGTAGCCGACCACCCACCTTCAACCAAAATTCTCCCCTAACCTCCATGCCGCCACTGCTGCTGCCACTGACCGCCTACCTATAATCAGAATTCTCCCCCTAACCTCCTAGCCGCCCGCCTCTGATCAGAATTCTTCCCCTAACCTCCTCGTCGCCCCCTGTCGCCCCTGTCGAGCCTCCGCTATCGAAGCCTCATCGGCAACTATTCTAAAAAAAGGAAAACTAAAAAAATAGCCTTAATTTGTTCATTCAAAAATGTCCAATTATATATTCGACTTTAAATCCATCGTTCACCAAACAATAGATAGGATATGACAAAATCATAAAATTTCTTATCATATTCCATCCAGTCATATCCTGACCAGAAATTTGGACGACCAAACGCAGTCTTAAGACTTGCTTAGGTCCACTGCACACATAGATAATTTAGAACAAAATTTAAGATTTTAGATCCTCACTTAAAAAAAAAAAAAGTTCTAGGTAATTTATGCTAATAATTGAAAAAAGAAAAGAAAAAAGGACGTGTTGTTTGGACACTCCATTTCTTTTCTTCATCGAATGACATGACCTTTTCCACATTCGAACACTTGGGACCTTTGGGGAGAGTAATCGTAGGGAGCACGAAGCCGTTGAGACTTGCTGGAGCCGCCAATCACCCGCGCGCTTCCCGCTTCCCGCTTCGGAGAGAGACATGTTCCGAACACGTGACACGTGGCGAACGGTCAATGGGCAAATGCTCGTTCATCAAGAGAACTGTCACAGTCTAGTTAGATCCAGCGGTTCCCCGGTCGGGATCACTAGCTGCCAAATAGTTCTGTGTATGCGTATCATTTTCTGTATACACGCATTATGGTGTCCACCAATGCAAATTAAGGGTGTGCACGATCTGGATTAGTCCAGTCCTCTTGGAACCGCAGATCGGACCGGTGGTACCGGTTCCCCTATTTTCAAAACCGGGGATTGGACCCGACCGACGGTCCGGTCCAATTTGATCCAATCCCAATGGAACCGATAAAATCAACCATATACGAAATCAACATTTTTATTTCAGCGATCACAAGTGCATGAAAATTACCCAATATAGTGGACAAAAATTACTCAAGTGCATGAAATTTGCAAAGACAAAGGATTCTGATCACTTTTCTCTCCTTTGAGAGCACCACCTGTTTTTTGTTGCAGTTCAGAGGATGCTTTAGGGGTAGCTTTTGAGGCCATGATACTAACAAATAAGTTCTCAAAAAATAAGTTAGAAGCTTTTCACAGTTCACCGGTTCCGAGAGTTTTAAACTTTCAATCAATTTAGGTTAAGAAATAAAAAAAATTATATATATAAAAGGATTGATCCTGTCCGGACCAGTCCTATCCCCATTGGAATCGAGGACCAGACTGCCTGATCACCGGTTCCACTTTTAGGAACCAGGGACCGGACCAACTCGGCGGGTTGGTCCGATCCCGGTTTGGGCAATCCAAGATGCTCACCCCTAATGCAAATAATTAATATTTAAGACATTCATCGTCTCAATATAATTATTAATCAACACAAAAAATTACTGACAATATATGAAGAAATTGTACACATTAATTCGAAAAAGAGAAAAGTATTTCAAGATTAATTATATTTGGTAAGATTGTACATAATATTAGAAAACAGTAGTTTTAACATCGGAACACGTAATAGATAGAATAAAATTATTCTTGTCTATTGTTGGAATATTTGTAAAATAATTAATTAAGGACATTTGAGAAGAATAAATTGTAATCCCTTCAGAATAAGAAGTCATCTTTGCTTCATATAATAGTGTAGATAATCCAATACGGTTATCATGCTAGAAATTTATCCACGACATTTCATAAAATACCATGCCTAACTTATTATTCACTCAATGTAGATCCTACTATGCAGAGTCTCCAAGTGGGGTACTATCTCCATGTATTGATCCCACCTCATGTTATCATTTTATCGACACATTTGATTCGCCTATCGTGACGATCCAATAATAAGAAAAAACTCTAAGCACTTGTTCTAACTTCAAAGTCCCTCTCCCTCTTCTCCGCCTTCCCTCAGCCCGCTTTGCTTGACTCCACAATCTTCGATTAGCCTATCATAGGACTCCGCGTGCAATCACCAACCCTTGCCTCTATCTTTTTCTTTCTCCCCTCCCCCATCACTCATAACTCAGGCTGGTGAGCGCACCTCCCCTCGATGTAGGAGACAACCTACAACCTAAAAAAGCAAACTCCGGCCATCTCCGACCTCGATCAACCTTGGCATCAAGGGATCCTAAGACTGGAGACCTAGGGCTCGATTCGAGCCCGACCGAGCCCTAGATCCAAGACTAGCACTCGACCTGAGCCTCGATCTCGGCTCGGGCTCGCTTCAAGGCTCCTTGAAATTATGGAACCCTATAATTCTTCAATGTAGCTAGAAAGCGAAGAAGAAAGGGAAATAAAATAAAAAAGGTTAATTTCTAATAAAGTTTTAAAATATCCTCACAAAATGATTGCAACTGTTCGAGGCTGGGATCCAATGGTGGAATGGATCACCTATTGCTCCACTCAATTTCTCCTTACATCCCAATCACATAACTTCTTGGGATCAAGAACACCTTATTAAATAACCGGCCGTAGGTCATAGGGAGGAAGGCAAACTCATTCTTATGTAAAAGATGGCAAAAAGAAAAAAAATAAAATCGACTTTACAGAAAGAAAATCCAACGTTGATGAACGAAAGTTGTAGGCCTCGCAAAAGGAGTATGGACAAGGTAGGAAAACATGCCCACTAATGCTCAGAAAAATGTAACTTTTTATTTATTTATTATCGAATTACAGACTTTTCAATGAGCATATACACTCGGTGCTTCCTGGCAGAAGCGAACCTCTTTCACCATCTTATTTTAATACCCAGCTGCACTAGCTTTTGGTCCAGTTAGTGCAGCTTCAGAGACTGCGTGATTTGCGGGACGATTGGATTATAATGTGGGCAGTCCAGAATCCCATTTGTCACCACCACCACCACCACCCATTTTCGTAGCTCGTGTTCTCTGTCGGATGTGGAAAGAAAAAGGAAAAAAAACAACTCATCCCTCACTACTGAGTGGGGACCAGATGTTCATCATCTGTTGGAGATTTCTCTAATCTTAAGTTTGCATAAAATTTATGGTGTGCTTGAATTCTGTTGCCGATTTGATTTGGTTCTTTGGCTTGGGAATGCCAATCGATTGTGCACAATGACTGGAAAAAAGGCTGGAATAGCTATGAAATTCCTCGCATTTTCTCGTCTTTTAAATTTTATCATCACTTTTCTAGGTTATCACCAAAAATAAAAATAAAAATTCCCCATCTTTCGAGATCATATTAAATCTATCCCAAGACTAGACTTTCTCCTAAAATTGTTTTCTAAATACCTTTTTGCCATTTTCTGCCTTAAGTATTTATAGCATTGCAGTTAAGACTACATTTTTTTTTTTTGAAGAACCTAATTTTTCCTTTTCTCTTTAAACCAAAAAGTTCAAAAATATTTTTAATAAATATAAAGAAATGACTGATACGGAGCCTGACAAATATTCTCCCTTGGATTATGCACGTGTTTAATTATTCTCCCTTGAATAAACTTCCTTGAATAATAAACCTAGATATATCTTCTTTCTTTAGGGGCAAAATCGGAATTTGGGAAGGAATCTAACAAGATATTCCCTCCCACGAATGATGTTGTAGGACCGGGCATAGATTTAAAACAAATTGAAAAAATTAGGTATTTTTTCTCATAGGATTAAAAGGTTAGGAAAAGACAAATTAAAAACCCTTAAAAAGGTTGGGATTTATTTTGCATTTGTCCAAGGAAAAATAAAAGGTGCCCTTGAAGTCCAAAGATATCACCATTGGAAAAAAAAATTGTTGTCTTTTCATTGACTTTTACTTCGCGGCATTCTTGCATCATGAAGATTAATCGGTTCTTATAGTTGCCACTTGTGTAGAAACTTGCCCTATCCAGGAACCAATGTTGTACTCGTAAGTTTCAAAAATTTACAATATGAAACGGTGAAACCTACCATGTGAGCTCTATAATATCCACTTTGAAACCTATCTGATCACGCTAATTTTATGAGGTACAGAGGTTTTCTTGCACACTCCTCTCATCAATTTATCTCTACAATAAGTAGTTAATGTGTAACAGTCATTATGTAAATACTATATACATTAGGGAATCGAATTTATAAAGGCAATAAAAAAAGAGGTGAATAAAAAGTAGTAATCTTGAGAGATTCAATTCAACCACCCACCAGCAACACCCGCTCCCTCTTTCTCCTAAAGGGGCTACACACCAACTCCATCCCCCAAAGTGAAAGTAAAGAAAGCCTTTCTCCATTTTGATTAAACGGTCACAACCTTTTTCACCTCTCTCTCTCTCTCTCTCTCGTCATTCATATGGTTGGAGAAATTATTAATGAAGTGGGGACTCATTAGGAAGCAAAGAAGAGAAGAAGAAGAAGAGGAGGAGGAGGAGGAGGAGCGTGTGAAGGCAAAAGAACCAAAATGAAGTGGAAGCCAAAGAAGGAGATATAAGAACTTCTTTCATTGTCGTCCCTATAAAGAAACCCTTCTTCACCAGCTAAAGAGCAGCATATCAGAGAGAGAGAGAGAGAGAGAGAGAGCGGGCAGATTGGAGAATTTCTCTATCTCCCTTCTTCTTTCTAGTTTTTTGCAGGCGCGAAGGAAAGATCATATCTCACTTAGACACGCAGCGAATCCACCATTGCAGGCAAGGGCATCGATAATATGCTGCTCAGGAACTCCCTTTCCAACACCAAGAAGTTCTTCCAAAGGACCCTAAAGAGCTTCAAGTCCTTCCTCTCCGTCGGCGATTACCAGAAGCTGCCAAAAACACCAAGCACCTTCATCAACCCTTATTCCAACGCCAATGGGGGCACCGTGTGCCCTCCTCCCTCCAAGGACTTGGACCAATTCTACGCCGACTTCACCGACCGATGGGACTCGGACCACGGCAACCATCATAAGGCAAAGACGAGAGGCAAGGACAGGGCCGCCGTGTTCATGGACACAGTTCAAGAAAAGGCGACCCATGAAGAGAATCCTCCTACGAAGTTGTCCTCGTCCAAGCCAGCGACTCCATCGAAGAATGACCACAGAGAGAGGAGAGAATGCCCAGGCAAGAAGATGGTGAGAAGCAGCTCTTCCCATGACAAGAGGAGAGAGGGCTCGTCATGTTCCAAAAGTGTGAGGGAGGCGAGGAGCGGCTTGATTGCACAGAAGCTGAAGGAGCTGGAGAAGATGGACATGAGCAACATTGATCACGTGCTAGACATTGAAGAGGTCCTTCACTATTACTCGCTCCTCACTTGCCCGGCCTATCTCGAGATCGTCGACAAGTTCTTCACTGAGATGTACGGTGAGTTCTTCGGGGTGCGGGCGCCGACGGCTCACGCAGCCCGAGGCCGCAACAGATGAAGTCTCCTTAGATTTTGCCTTTCGGTTACATCGGAAGATACGGCAAGGTGACGGAGAAAGGGGAAATGAACTGGGGTTGGTAATGCTGTTGCCATGGCTCTTTCACTTGTGGTTCACATATTCTCATCAACAGCTAACCTCAATTCCTGGTGAAGAAATTCCATGTCCTCAAATTCTTTCTGGAGTCTTTTCTCCTGAACGTGGTTGTACATTGTAATTTTACTGATCTGATCATATAGATTTGCCTCCATACATGCAATAAGATACGGGATCTTACTGCATAATTTGGTGAAAACCATATTGGAATAAATCGGAATAGATTGACCAAGGAATGTAAAAAGCTAATTGCAACAAATTTCAAATTGTCTCTTGTTGCTATGCCACCGATGTGGACCGTCAAATATGTGTATACTTTCCTAGCGTATGTGTACGTAGATTCGAAAAGTGACCATATATTAATCAAATCCACGACATAGCTAGTCATGGGCATGACCAGTCCTTCGAATCCTAAGAGCAAACGGGTAAGTCAAGCTCGGTGATCTGCTTCCTTCTTGGCACGGCTCGCCCAGCAGGGTCCGCTGAGGTTCGATGATTTCTGTGAGGAATGATGAATACCATTTTGACGGTTCAGGACAAGGATTTTTAGGGTTATCACCTATCAATGTGAGAGAGTATGGTGTCCATCTAAGACACTCTTGGAATGTCTATAAGACTTCTTCTACTAGATATAAAGCACGGTTACGAACTATAAATATGACTAAAGCAATGTCTCTATGCTTAGGAGAAAGTATCACATTCATATAGTTTATATATATTTAGATGCAATCGAATCATTCTATCTGTCAGTCCGCAAAACCCAATTTGAGGTTTCACCGTATTGAAAAAACCGGGGATATAACTAAAAAAAATCGTAAGCCTATTGCACTTGTGTCAATTCAGTTCTAAATTTTTTTATTTGGCTAATTTAATTCTAAATATTTTGACGATTTGCCAATTTTGTCCTTCCAATTGATCCAGTCAACTCTCATGCACCGAAGTTGGTCTAAATAGAAGGAAGAAAACTTATGGAGCAGGTTATACCTTGAGAACATTCCTCGGCCTCACTGGTGTCCTTCTCTTTCTTGATGGTAATGATGTTGCTCTCCGTGCTTTAGGGCTGTCACTTGTGTCCTTTTCTTTCTTGAGAACACGCCAAGTGTTTGTTTTTGTGTTTGATAGAAATAACAAGGCAAAAGGATATCAGAAATGTCAAAACTTGTGTATGGAGATCACCTTAGTGCCAAAACTTTTTATCGACTCACTTAAATGTCAAAATTGGAGATGTCACTTAAGTGATCCGAAAAAAAGTTTTAGCACTAAAATAAATGTTGTACACAAGTTTTGGCACTT
Organism: Metrosideros polymorpha var. glaberrima; assembly: GCA_001662345.2. Taxonomy (NCBI): domain Eukaryota; kingdom Viridiplantae; phylum Streptophyta; class Magnoliopsida; order Myrtales; family Myrtaceae; genus Metrosideros; species Metrosideros polymorpha. The sequence goes on from BCNH02000003.1 coordinate 8,173,112, forward strand.
CTTGTGTCTTTTTGTCTAAATAAAAGCATGTTTTTCTTGCGTGGGATTCGCTAAGCTTGTGTGCTATGAGAAAGAAAGCTCGTGATGGGGTCAGTGTGTGAAATTGTGAAGAAGTTGAAGTTAGAGAGATGTAAAATCGTTCCATGGTCTGAGGATAAAAACCTGGAAACTAAGAACCGTATCAGCAAGAGCTTAGGTTCCAAGTTCCAAGATATGCGGGGTAGGTTCTAGGCTCCAAAAATTGATAAATCTATTTCGACGGGTCGGTTTCAAGTTCTAGAAAGGTGGAACCTGGAACTTGAAAAAATTTTGCCTTTTTTTTAATCTATGTCTTTGCACGATCTCGCGGTACTCGATGACATCCGATGATGAGTGTATAATTTAAAACTACTAGTCTGAACTTCCATTTCCGACAATATTTATAACCAAGACTTTTACTTTGTTAATATTTCATATTCTTTATGTGTCTAAATATAAGTTGTGGTCAGTGGATTGTAGCAGCAAGTGGTGGTCATTAAATGTGATAATTCAGTGCAATCGTTCAATTAAGAATACAGGTGGAACCTGTGACAGGATAGATTCTTGATTCCTACTCTAGAATTTGTGACAAGGTAGGTTCCAAGTTCCAAATTCCAAATTTCAGGATAGATTCTAGGTTCTAAAAAACAAGAAACCTGTTCCAACGGGTTAGAATTGCTTACTCTTATCATCAACTAGTGTTGGCCTTGGAGAGCCATTTTGGCTTATTTTACTTGATTTTATAGGATTTTGTTCTGTGGATCTTTATTATGCAATTCACCATTTTCTTTTTTTGTTCCCCGCCCGGGAGAGAGAGTTTAGTAAAAGTGCCGACGTTCACGGAAAATTCGATTTCTCATTCCATTGATTTGTCTCGTTACTTCTCACACAAAAAACTTAGTAGTCAGTTGGGTTGGTGCTATAGATGATTTTTATTTTATAACATACTTTGATCACATCTTCTACGGTTACTTTTCCTTTACAAAGTCTTTATATTTCCTGTACTTACATAATTTGAGTGAGTTTCTTTTTTGGACCTGCCTCTCACTCGCTCACTCACTCACTCACGCACTGCTACACGCCGAATCACCTCCACTCACCACCTTCCACGCAACCCGTCGCATCTGCGACTGCGAAACGTGGCTTATTGCCATTGGACATTGGGCTGGCAGAAACCAACCTTGCCCAACAGACTTTGCTGATGAAGTTGGAGCGACAAGCAAGGATGATCCTTTCCAGAGGAAGCAATTTCAGAAGCATGGACAGCTGCTGATGAAGTTGGAGCCACAGAGATGTGGACATGAAATTCACCGGCTGCATTATACACATGGAGAATCAAAGCACAAGCTGAAGAGCGAACATGAGGCCGATAGTAGTAGCGGATTCATAAGTGCGTGATTGTTGGTGTGTCGAAAGCTTTGTATCGGCTCCGTTTTGACGGAGCGATGATGGGAATTAGCTAGCAAGAGATCTGGATGAAGATGTCGGCCTCGTATATTCACTCTTCCTCCTACTGTTGGAGGGATTGGTTTTTTGCTTTGCAATGCTACGGATGATTCTATGTCGATTTACGCCTGCATGTGTTATGGTTCTAGATTTTAGCGTGAAGCATTCCCTCAGCGTTTTGATTGAGTTTTAGGATTTGCTGCCATTGCTGTCTTATGTGATTTCTCAGTAAGTGCTTTTCCTCCTCTTCGGCTTGTGCTTATTCTCCATGTGTATAATGCAGCCAGTGAATTTCATGTTCACATCTTTGTCGCTCCAACTTCATCAGCTGTTTCCGAGTGATGCTTTTGAAATTGCTTCTTCTCGATAACATCATCTTTGCCTCATCCCAATGTGATTCCGCAAAGTCTATGGGCTCTATTTCAATCATTGCCCTTTGTTTTTAGCGTATGATTGATTGAAATGCGTGCGTCATGTTTCTGTCGAATATTTGAGTTGGAATGTCTTAGATGTCTATTTTTCACATCAGAAGAATAGGCCTTTCGTCACAAAATTTTCTTTTTCATTGCAAGAGTTAGACGTGAATCTGTCCTAAGAAAGGATTACACCTTGAAGAGCTTCAGTTATGAAATGATGCCGGTTAAAGGATCATAGATCTGAACAAAGAAATTTCTCCAGTAATTTCCGAATATATTTACTGGATACTGTCTATATTTTTGTTCCCAGGAGCACATGCCAGTGGATGTAGTTTTCAAACTACTGCATTCCTCAAGAGAGGACTGAAGAAGGGCAGAGGAAACTCCAACTTTTAGGGCCAAACGAGCCATTAGAGAAGAAGGCATCGCTCTCAAATGAAGCACATCTTCTCCCCTTTGAAAAATCATGATTTCTTTTGTCAGAAAACGACTAGCTCCGATTCATTGCTCTTCGCCTGAAACGGGATTGTAAGGTCCTGAAATTCTTATGTGGAAGCTATTGCTTTGGCTAATGGAGGTGCAGTTGTCAGCGCCGTCCTCTATCCTTGCTAACTTCTACTGGCAAAACACACCCGTGCACATTATTCGTAAATAATAAGGAAATTGCACAGAAAAAAACCACCAGATTGGCAGGATTTTACAGGCATAATAGCCTTGCTTATCATCAATTCCACTATCAGCTTTATCGAGGAATATAATGCAGGCAAGGCTGCAGGCCGAGCACCCAAAACAAAGGTCGCTGACCTATAAGTTGTTCCTGTCAATGTTTAGTGAGCTTAATTGTATAGGGGAGCATACCGAAACTGAATGTTTTTGTTTGATTAACTAAATTTTGAAGGTTCCTAGAGATGGAAAATGGAGCGAGCAAGAAGCAGCAATTTTGGTTCCTGGAGATGTGATCAGTATTAAGCTTGGAGATATCATTCCGGCGGATGCCTGTCTTTCGGAGGGTGACCCTCTAAGAATTGATGAATCTGCTCTTACTCGTGAATTTCTACCTGAACCGAGAACCCTGGACATGAAGTTTTCTCTGGGTCACCCTGCAAGCAAGGGGAAATAGAGGCTGTTGTCATTGCTACCGGGGCTCGTACCTTCTTCGGCAAGGCTGCCTACCTTGTTGACAGTACCAACCAAGCAGGCCATTACCAATTAAGAAGTACATCCTTTTTGAAATTTTCCATTTCTGATGTGTGATCAATGGTGACAATTTAAATCAGGTACTGACGGCCGTCGGGAACTTTTGCATATGTTCCATTGCTTTAGGAATGACAGTAGAGATAATCATCAGGTACCCAACTCAAGGCCGCAAGTACAGGGATGGTATTGACGATCTACTGGTTCTCCTTATTGGAGGAATTCCTATTGCCATGCCGACAGTCTTGTCAGTGACGATGGCTATTGGATCACACCGGCTGTCTGAACAAGGTGCCATTACCAAGACGATGACAGCCATGGATGTCCTTTGCAGTGCCAAGGCTGGGACTCCTACACTCAACAAGCTTACGGTAGACGAGAACCTGATTGAGGTTAGTAACTGAAACAGAAGTTATGATGGTAGAACAGAGTGCAAAAATCCGACATTCAGTACCGATCCTTGAGATACAAATGCGACAAATAGGTTCGAGATACCAAGTGATTCCCGAACTCCTGTTACATGCTCACAATGGATTGTGCTGTTTCCATTCTGTTTTACATTAGATGCCATTGAGGAATAGTACAACAAGAAATTGCCTCCGGGTAGAACACCGGAGAGAACTGTAATGTTCTGTCAGTATGGAGTGCCGACATATTCTTCTCTTCTGATTTCCTCCCATTCCCTCGCCTTCAAGTATCGATTTTCTCCTGAATCAGGCGGAGATATTCACCTCTCATCTATGCATGATCGTTTGCTCCATAGTTATACAGTCTCCGTCAACTCCTACTGCAGGAGCTACTGATTTCGTAGTGTTTTCTTACATGTGAAGTGCGGCAGTGTATCAAGGAAGTTCAGCCGCTGAGAACTTTAGTCTTCTGCTCCATGTCTTCCGCTGATAAATTATTCCGGCCAAGAGTTGGAAAAACAAGAAGGAAAAAGAAGGAAAGGAAAAAGATAAAAATAATAAAAAATCAAAAAATTAGATTATAAAAAAATTTAAAAATCTATCCATGTCAATGCTAGTCATGCCACCACATAAGACAGCCAGTGTTGAATAGACTGCCACGTTAATGTTTTCCAATCAAAATTGACCAGAATGACTAAATTGGTAAATCGTCAAAAGGTTTAGAAGTAAATTGGTCAAGTTGAAATGTTTGGAATTAAATTGGCACAAGTGCAATAGATTTATGACTTTTTTGGTAATTTTCCCTAAAAAAAACCCATTGGATTCAAGCCTCCAAGGTACATTATTATCATTAACAATCTATCACGCTCAACATCATGGTCGGACTAGATATTGTATGTATATAAATATCTATATGTGTTTGCTAATAATAATTGTTGGGAATGATTTTCATATTTTTTGTTACATTTGGTTATGAACATTTTATTTTGGAGGAAAAGAAAAAGACTAACGATTCAATTGGTTGTGAAAGTGACATGATGTCTTTGTTGCATTTGATGCAAGGAACAATTCTTTTCCAAAAGGGACAATGCTTAGGAGCAATTTTGGTCCAAAAGGTGTGATGCACCGAAGAGATTCTCCCCGTGACTTTTTGGAAAAATGCAATTATTGAAGTTATATCAATATTAACAACTCGTTCACTTTGTTTAGTGTTTAAATAGATCAAAAGAAGGCTGAAAAAACATACGATGACAAATTCATAGGGATAATTACCAAAACAATCATAAACCTATTGCAATTGTGTCGATTAAGTCCTAAACCTTTTTTTTCTTTTGTCAATTGAGTTCTAAACCTTTTGCATTTATGTCAATTCAATTCATTTGGCCGGCCGACGCTGATGTAGCATACCAACCAGCTTAAATAATATTTTTCAAAATTTTTAATTTTTTAATTCTTTTTCTTTTTTTCCTTCTTGGCTCTTAACTTGTGTCTGAAAAGGGTCGCCAAAACTCACTGGCCACTGGGCGAGGGCCGCGAAGCTCTTACTGGCAGCCTCGCCCACTGCTGGCGAGGCCATGGCTACTTTCGCTCGCGGCCGACAAATCACAAGCAAGGCCACCTTTGCTTGTAGCTGGCTAGGCCATGGCATGCCTCGCTTGTAGCCTTATGCGCCTCGCCCAAATATGGGTGAGGCCAGGCAAGGGCTTTGTGGCCCTCGCCCAATGGTCGGCGAGTTGTCAGCCCCAAGCAAAAAGCCAATAAGGAAAGAAAAAAATTAATTAAAAGTGCCTTGCTTGAAATATATTTCTCTGCTTTCTTTTTTCTATGTGACTTTCTCCATTTTCTAATTTAATTTTTATGTACATTTTTTAATTTGTAGATTTATTCTACAACACTATATATGATATATATGCAGATTTCTCGCTGCAAGCTCCAAAACTCTTGCCTGCCAATAAAATGATTTGAGGCAAATACCACAAAAAACCTCAAATTATGCCCACTTGTGTAACATATATACACTCTATTTCAGTTTCATCCATGGTATATTTGTCGCACTATTATAAGTTCAGTATTTTTTATGACACAAAAAAAGTTTGGGTATTTGTGTCGCAATGGACAAGTTTAGAGATTTTAGTGACACAAAAAAAAAATTCGGGATATTTGTGTTACAATAGGCATAATTTAAGATTTTTTGTGGTATTAACCTAATCGTATGGCAGAAAAGAAAAGGTTTTTGAAGATGGGCCCAACCATATAGATAACGGGCCTATGCCCGAATGAGAACTGGTGTACAACATTTGAGGGCTCAGTTAGTGAGATTACTAATGTGAGGCCTAATGCACGAAGAGCCCATTACCTTCTCTTTATTTTTTTTAGAGAAAACAAAAGCTTCTTTTCTCTTTTTTTCATTTTTGGTTGGCGTCAGGACACTGATAAGTGAATTCAATTGTCCTTGTCCCCTTTGTGTTCAGTCGAAATAAAAAAGATTGCCTCCTTTTTAAGTTCGTAATTAGTATCATTAGATTTGCATGATGGTATATCAATGAACAAACGGTAAGCTCGCTAAGAAATCGTAATATCATTTTGATTATGTAGGTTTCTCTATTTAACAATCGATGATGACAATCTCCTGGAAAAATGGGGGATCCTGGCAAACTTATTAGGGAAAAACATTATCTATTATCAACATGGTCATGACAATATTCTCTTTTCTTGATCATAAATGATCATTTTCTTAAGCTCAACAAGGAAATACCTGAAAAGCAATTAATGGCATAATTGATCGTGCCTGCTGATGTGGCTTTCTGCATAGCCATAAAGATTGTTTATTTACATTAAAAAAAATTAAGCAAAATGTACTTTTCTGTTCTAAGACCAAAATTTGAAAATTTTATACAAATTTCAAAAAATTATGAAAATATAATATGTGAATTCAGGATCAAAATTTGTGTCTTGTGAAACTTTCGGGAGCTCTAGATTTTAAAAAAAGTCATAGTACACAAACTACATGAAGCAAAAAATAAAATTTAAATTTACACAAACCAGTAGATTTTGCAATCATTGGCATCACCTAAATTATTATCTAAATGATCTCGTATTAGTGATTGTCATCCATACATAACTTTTGAGAAGGTGTAAATGCGAATTGGGCCGGCAACGCCATGTGATAGGATAAATATGTTAACCAATCGGGTTGATCATGACCAGCTATTGGACATAAAAGAACCATATTTGAAGATTCGACTTCTCTCAGCCCATTTTCTTGAGAAGGTCTCAATTCAAATTCCATGAGACTTCATCACCGACACGACGCGACACGACACAACATAGCACAACTATACGTAGAACAAGTCCTGTTAAAGGTGAACGAGATGGCCTAGCTAAGTTGGAGAAAGAGAACTTTAGTTTTTCCAATCAAAGTGGAAATAGTGAGCTCTAATGGGAGAAGATTTTGTTGCTGACAGATCCTAGAGAATTGAAAATGTTGCCTATTGTGGCCTCTTTCTCAAAATGGAGCACAAGATGATGATGATAAACCCATTTGAGATTAACAAGGAATCTTGGAAAGGCCTCAAAGTTTTCTTCTCCAAATGGACCTTAACTGTGACGTCTCTAAAGCATATATCCCGAGAGAAGATTCCCTCGATATTCCTTTGAATTTCCAGCAGCTAAAGGACAACTTCAGCCCGCGAAATCACTCGAAATCCTTTGTACAATCGAAGTCTTTTTCCATCAATCATAGGATGCTTTCCCAAAATTTTCCGTGCTGATCCTATGTGTCTATGTTCTGAGATGGTTGAAAATTTCGAGTAACGATTGAGCCGGAGGGTAAGATACATGATGGCCTACTGTTGTGGACTTCCGTGTAGCAAGCTTACCTACTTTGAAATAGGTGAGTATTGACCGGGACAATGAGATTGTTCCACCGTCGCGTCCATTCCGTCCCTGGTAGGAGGAATTCCTTCGACCAATCAATCCTTTGATTGGTGGGTTACAACATGGACATCGTTCACATTTGTAGTTAGTAAGGTCGTCTTCATAGGTTGTACTCACCAATTACACATGTTCGGTGGATACATTAGAGAGGTTGTTCTTTCTGTGAGATTCCAACCTTTGGTTGGGGGACCGATAAATATCTAAGACCACCATGCTCTATAAGTTGCATATCGGATCATCTCGCATCTCTCTTTTGCTCTACAATGCAAAGATTCTTGCAGTCTCTAAGAGCTAGATCGGATGTAGGTGCACGAGAGGCGAGAGGAGAGCAAGAAAAGAGAAAAGAGTATCTTCGCTGAAGATCTTCCAAACAATTATGAGAGACTCCACAACATGTGGAGCGAAAGATGTTCATATGATTGATGAAAGACGAGTCACCAAAGTGGGTGGTCCAATGGTCGACAATGAAAGGTCATCGAGGTACTGTATAAGGCTGCACTAAAGACCTCCGGTTGATAAATTGGTCCTTGAATCGCCTATTTTATATATACTCCCTCTATGCTGTCCCGCGACATTGCTAAACACATTAACACTATATCATTATACAACGACCTCCGGTTGCATAATGGATTAGACGACGGCTTCTAACGGCTAAAGTATAAGCGGTCCGAGGATTGATGTAACCTTTTTTTCTTGGGTTCATCTTGAGTGTTTTGCACGATCCGAATCAAGTTTATGGTGAATCTTCTGAACTGGCGACGTGCTCTCTCTCTCTCTCTCTCTCTCTCTCTCTCTCTCTCTCTCTCTCTCTCTCTCTCTCGAGTAGTCATCTTCATGCCCTGTTGAAGAATCTCGCGCCTGCATGAGTTGCCCTTTTCAACATGTAATAAAGTTGCACTTTCCACTTTGTACTTACCCCCTTCGTCGTTTTCCCATTTTGGCCGCGATTAGATAGCTCGTTGTTGATTTACAGCATGCTTACCTAATTTAGCTCAAAGATGAACAAAAGCTGTTTGACACGCACTAG
>BCNH02000003.1:8181769-8201284 GCA_001662345.2 Metrosideros polymorpha var. glaberrima
TGTAAGAATAAGAAATATCTTAATTTCCTAATTTTGGATTAAGAGAATATGTGATATGGTATTTCTCTTTATTATTTTTCGATTAGATAGCTCGTTGTTGATTTACAGCATGCTTACCTAATTTAGCTCAAAGATGAACAAAAGCTGTTTGACACGCACTAGCCTTGCCTTCAAAAGGATAACAAAGTTGGCTTCTCTCTAAAATGTAATTTTATAGATTCTGATTAGCCGGTGGATGCAAGAAAACTAATCCCATCAATGCATGCAAGGCACATTACCTATATGTACTAAGTAAGACTCTACTCATTAGGTGACATGAATGACTCTTAAGATTATCGAGAAAAGTACCAAAAAAGTCATAAACTTATTGTATTTGTACCAATATAGTCGTAAACCTTTCAATTAAACTAATTTAGTCATAAACCTTTTTATATTTGTACCAATTTAGTCCATCCGGCTAATTTAGGCTGAAAATCGCTGACATAAACACCAACCGTCCTACGTAGCACGGCCAACGCTAACATGGACATTTTTCTATAATTTTTTAATAATTTTGTTGAATTTTATCCCCTTTTTTATTTTTTTCTTTTCTTCTTTTACTTTCTCTTTTCTTTTTGCCGATGGCTAGCAAGGGCTAGCCTCGCCCTCAACGAGGGTCAACCTTGCCAAATTTGGGGAGGGGGGCCTCGCCGACACTTGCCCTTGCCCAAGCGCGGCCCAGCGAGGCCGACCCTCACCCAAGTGAGGCCAACCCTTCTCGACCATGGCTTGTGGCCACCGACAAAAAGAAAAGGGAAAGAAACAAAGAAAGGAAAAAAAGAAAAAATTCAAAAAAAATTGTTAAAAAATGTCCACGTCAATGCCGTTCGTGCCATGTAGGACGTCTAATGTCCACGTTAGCGATTTTCGGCTTAATTTGGCCAGATGGACTGGATTTGTACCATTATGAAAATGTTTAGAACTAAATTGGCTCAATTGAAAGATTTAGAACTAAATTGATACGAATGCAATAAATTTATGACTTTTTTTTAGTACTTTTCTCTAAATTATCTGAGTGGGAGACGTAGTGATTCAAACAGGAAATATATTTCATCTGAACCCTCCAAGTGCTTAATCCTTCAGCTGGCCTTTTGGGGTTCAGTGATCGTGTGAAGAGTGCACAAGCTATTAGTAAACGACTTATAACTTACATCTATTATATTTATTATCACTACCCTTCGCATTGGAAACATCACCACATTAATACGATATCCTAAGAAAATAGAGGAATAAACAAGCGGGAGAAATTTAAGAGGGGTGCTGCGCCACATTGATTTGATAACAATCTTGTTGAGGTGCACTTGTGAGGGTGTTAGACATAAGAAAGATATGTTGGTGTAAGGTCAAGTAGTTAACATATCCTAATTAGAACATAACACATAGGCTTAAGCTTTTGAGGGTAAGATAGATCCACTTGATGCGTTGATGAACTCGGAATTATGCTTCCTCTTGTTGATCTCACCCGGCAAAACTATTGAACTTCTGTAGTGCATTCCAATAGATCTGAACTCTTATACCAGTTAGGCAACTACTTTTTACAAAACCTAAATTCATCAAGAAGCAAATCCATTTTTTATATAGAATATTTTAAAATGCAACACATTATAGTAAAAGTCGAGGAAATATTTGTTTTTCTCTCCAGATACGATGAGATGGTACCTAAAATAAACTCTCATTTTGATCTAAGTACGCATATTTGGTCTAGTCAAAGGCAAATCATCCATGATGAGAAGTGAGAACGAGTTCACATGGAACTTACTTCCTCAAGTTTTGGCATCAAGAAATGAGACCAACTAAGAATCAAATATGAGACCTCGCCCCCTTTTTAGGCGTAAAATCCAAATTGCTTTACCTAGTCAACTTAACTTCATGGAATTAGATATCATCATGTTGATTGCATGTCATATACGAATATGTAGAGCGCGATCAGTTCCAAAAGATCATGATGACGATGATATAAGACCAAATCTCTCGCGTGGTTTCAATTAAATGGTGATGGTCACGTCAATAGTTGGTCAGTCTTCAAGACCACCTACTTGTTAGATGTGTCCAAACACGATTAAAGAAACGCCAATTCATGCTAAGATCATTATCCTTTACTACTGTCGGTGGAGAATATCCCACAGTCGATCTTGCATTTATTAATCTCCATAAACATGTTTGTTTTCCTAATGGAAAAAAATTATCAAAAAAGTCATAAACCTATTGCATTTTTGTCAATTCAATCCTAAACCTTTTAAGTTTGCCAATTCAATCCTAAATCTATTGCACTTTTGCCAATTCAGTCCTAAACCTTTTAAGTTTATGCCAATTCAGTCCTAAAAATCTAAAAGATGACTTAAAAGGTTTATGACTGAATTGGCAAAAGCGCAATAGGTTTAGGACTTTTTTGATAATTTTCCCTTTCTTAATGAGTAGTTACTTCAAAAACAAGAGGTGCTATTGAAAATTGAGTGTGTATACCTCATCACTCTGGTGATCTTTAGCGGGGAAAGGAAAAACCCTAGAGCCACATCGTGTCACTGACTTGCCGACATTCAACAAAAAGAATATAGAGAGAGAATATAGAGTTCCCATCGTCGCTCTCGATGTCAAGCTCACGAGACGACGCATTTAATCTGCAGCAGCAGGGAAATGGTCCAAGGAAGAAATTATAGAAAAACCCCCAAGATTGGTATGACTAGCCGTATAACCCTAATAAATTTTCTTGGTGGACCACGATTAATAAAAGCACCTCCTGTAGACCCATCAACGTATCGGGATGGACCAAAGGTGAGCTTGAGATGAGCATGAACGCCATATGCGTGCCTGCCTTAAGCCCTCGAGGCCGATGCAGAGCCAGGGCCTCAACGTGTAATGGCGCTGAGGACGGTCACGTGCCCCTGGACCATGCAGCAACACATCTTTTGTAGGGCTAAGAGAGAGAAGGGGGTTGCTTTCTATATCATGGGACAGCTAGGCGTTTTCAAGCATTTTTTTCGACGAAATACACACTAAGCTCGCAGAACAAATGAACCTTGAACTCTTATCTCGTGAGCTTGTTGGACATTTTCTATTATTTCAACGGTGGAGGTGGCATCCACTTTGAAAGAGACAGCTTGTCTTGAGCTCCAACTGGCTTTCGTAGGTCCAGAAGATGATTTGAGGCTTCAGGAAAAGAGTAGGGACTGAGTAGTTTCCTAAATCACACGTATGATCCATCCGCTATTCATGAGCTATCACGTGGGACTTTCGGATACGCCCGGTAGTAAGTACATCAAAACAACATGACCTGCAAAATTGTTACGTGACAACATTTAAATAGGACGACAACTTAAGATCATCTACATATGAGAAAATTATCAAAAAAGTCATAAATTTACTGCACTTTTGTCGATTCAGTCCTAAACCTTTTTATGATTTGCCAAACTTCGGCAAATCATAAAAAAAGCTTAGGATTGAATTGGCAAAATAGAAAGGTTTAGGACTGAGTTGGTAAAAATGTAATAAATTTAGAACTTTTTTGATAATTTTACTGTCCTACTTTCTGCCGACAACTTTAGACTATATGAATTTGTGTACCTATTTTTCTGTAAGAACACATTAATTAGTAAAGTTAACAATGTCTTGAGGTATCTGATTGACGGTTTTTCGTCATATTGCCAAAGTCTCACGAGCCAGCCTAGGAGAAAAAAAAAAGCGATTGAAATATGAGGAAGAAATTAGTGTTAGTGGGTAGAGGCTGATGAAGACGTGGACCCAAAAGATATCTTATGGGGCAGGCAATAATTAGTAGGACCCTTTTATGGTCCTAAATAATGGGATTTTCCAAGTAGAACCTCTTTGATGTTGATGCTCTCTCTCTCTCTCTCTTCCTATTCTTTGGTTGCTTTCATCTCTTCTCAAGCCAATCCAATGATTCTCCATACTTGACTTTGGTAGGGAGATAACTCCCAACAACAAACCTCTTTCAGCTCTCTAATCTAGCTATTCGCCAAACCATTGCAATATGAGACTGTACCATCAATTATGACCCCTCTCTGTCATTTAAAACTTTCTTTTTAATAGTCGGAAAATTCTTGCAAGAGTGTTTGCATTCGTATTTTAAAATCTCCCTGTTCGTGCAAAAGTGCAACGTCACCATCAATTAGTGCAATTTGTGGTGCAGATTGGATCGACTTGCTTTTTGAAAACCTACTTTTTTTTTTAATCCTCGGGTTTATATCCAAACGAGTTATGTAGGGAATAATTAAGAACAAAAGAAAATCTTAAATGATTGAAAATTTTATCCTTTCTTCACATTTTTACTTCTGACAAAATCCTACTTAAAGTTACGTACATTAATATGTACAAAATTGAATATACTTTCATAGCTAATGGTAGGCTCATTATTTTTCAATTTGCAATGATTTCAATTTAGTATCACGTGGTATAATTAGAAGATGAGACGTCAATGCTATGAAGGCTTTTAAGACAATCGAAAAATGAAATCATTGAAAGCAATAGTAGAAAGATGAGAACAATAAATAATAATAAAAAAATACTGGAAGTTCTAAAACTTATTACAGAAGTGCAATTAGGTGCCAAAACTTACAAAAAGTGCAATCTAAGTCCTAAAACTTGTCAAATTTGTGCAATTGAGTCCTTCCATTAACTCCTTACAACTTGACTAACAAAAAGTGCTAAAGTAACTTTTATTAATATACATGAATTAAATTAGAAAATAAGATAAACTATAAAAATTAAAAATTAAAAGGGGGGGAAGAAACCAAGCACGGCCGCCCCTCACCGGCGATGATGGGAGATGGCCGGCGACCCTTGCTGAACGGATGTAGGGATGTCAACGGTTCGGGTTTCCGTGACACTTGAAACGAACCGAAACAATTGTGTATGTGTTCGCTATGACCCATACCGCATCTGACCCGAACTGAAAACGCGGTTCAGTTCAAGTTTTCTTTTTCTTTTTTTCTCAAACTATCCAACCTTGTAAGCCTTCCTTCCGCACGTCGGTACTTCTTTTACTCCACCTCTTTTCTCTCTCTCTCCACACACACACACACACGTGCAGAAGCTGTGAGCGCCATCGGAGGCCAACTACGAGCCCAGATCGAGGTCGCTGAAATGGTGGTTGACGAGCTCGGGTCAAGGTCATCCATGGCTTCTGTGACCTAAAATCCAAGGTTCACGACCCGAAATCGTGGTGGTAGACACGGCGGCGACATGGATTTGAGGTAGCCGAGTTCTTTTGCAACCTCAATGGCTGCGATGACTGCAAGAGAGCGAGAGACGCACACACAAAGCTATCACAGTCAATAGAGAGAGACAGGACAAAGTCAACAGAGAGAGAAAGATGGCCGCTTGGAGGAGAGAGACAATGACTGGGACGATTAATTCAGCGATTGTAGTTTCGTGTTGAATGCTAATATCATTCAGATTGTTTTCTTTGTTCCGGAGATATTTCTGTGAATGCGATTCAGGTCACTTTGGGTATTGTACCCAAACCGAACCGAACTGTCGAAGTACCTTTTTTTGCTGACTAGCCAAACTGGAATAAAACCAAATTGAAATACCCAAAATTTTTAGTTCGGTTCGGGTATTATTAACACCCCTACCTGCAAGCCCTCGCTTAAATTTGGTCGAGGGTCGCCATTGGCAATGGTCGACATCTAGTGTCAATCCTCACCCATTTTGGGAGAGGGCCGTGATTTGGACAAAGGTCGCCAGCCATCCCCCACCATTGTGGGCCCTTCCCAACGATGGTGGGGCGGCAAGGTTACACAACTCTTTTTTTTTTTTTTTAATTAGCTTGTTTTTTAATTTAATTTAAATAAAAATTGTATTAAAAATCATATATGGACTAAAACGACATTATTTTAACCATGTAATTTCCACATAGGATAGAGAAATTTTTTTTTGAAAAATCAAGTTGGCATTTTATGTTAGCCAAGTTGGATGGAGTTAATAGAATGACTCAATTGCACCAATTTGACAAGTTTTAGGATTTAATTGCACTTTTTGTAGGTTTTAGAACTCAATTGCACATTACGATAAGTTTTAGAACTTCTAGTGCACTTATCCAAAAAGAAAAAATCGTAAGTGAAAAAAATAAAAAGAGGAGGGGACCAGTAGCTGAAAGGAAGCTGCTAATTGTATTCGAATTTTCATGTGTCCGCCTGATTTGTGACTGGTTTGATAATTTTTGTGACGAGCCTATATGTGCTGAAAAAATTTCGTTACAACAATTTAAATATTCTTAGGATTTAGTTTGTAATGTTGCGGAGGGAACAAGAAATATCGGTTGTATTTGGATCTAGGGTTTTAAGCAGTTTCTCTCTTTCATTGTACTTCGAATTTAAGTGGTTAATTTCTTCTCCTCCTTCGCTTGTGAACTTCAGCAGACAATCGAATCCCGTAATTCTCGTGTCGGTGTTTTGGTCTCTCAATCTTATCTTCTGTTCGGTTGTGCTTTTGCCAATAGAAGCTATTAGAATTGGATGGGCTTAAATTCATCTTATTTACTTTATTTAAATAATAAAGTAGATGCCTATGAGCACATAAAACCACTGAGGATGGGACATATTGGCTAGATGCAAATTCCCTAAATGTGAATTTCCGTAGTTGGCGCAATTGATTTGGATGTAAGGAAATTTTCAGCTCATAAACTGGAGAGGCTGATTTGACACACACACGCACACAAAAATGAAGAGGCTGTTTAGATCCCACCAAATACATGTAAATTGCTCTAGATCAAGGCCACATGTAAAGACTATAGCCTTGAACTTAACCGATTCATTAGACTTGCAGGGTGATTCATTAGTCTTAACATACTCAGCCCTCTACGCTCGTGCCTCGAGTTATGAAATAACCGCTAATTCTAGAAAACTCGGAATTAGAGGATCTCTTTTACGAGTAGAGTGTACAAAGTGAGTTTATATGAACGATAAATGACACTCCTTGACTTAAACGCAAGTTAGTGCTGAAATTATCTGGGGGCCACTTACTCCTTTGGGACCGTTCCCTGACTCCTAATGGCTTTTCCTCGCCTTCCGAATCACTCTCTCTCGTTTTGTTCCATCAAAAGATGAAATGCGATGGTCCCTAAGGGTATGACCAATGATCTGTAATTCATTTAAAATACACAAAACATTCTAGGTGGGACAAAAAGCACCAGTTATAAGAAATCTAAGCCTTGCACACGTGGCACGAAGAAGCTTCCCGATCGTATGTTGTACGACGTATACATGTGCTTATACGTATAACATAAATATAATGAACATTATATTTATGTTTATGGTGGTTGATGGAAGCTCGACCTAATAGAAGTCCGGCCTGTATTTTGGATGTCGTCTGACTTGGACTTTATGTTCGAGCAAATTCGATGAAGTCCATGGTGGAGCTTGTTCTTGGGTTAAAAAGGTAAAAAGAACTAGGAGAATCAAGGTTCTCAAGTTTGAGTCAGCAAGCTACACAATAACATATAAAAATAAATATTTCTGTGCGGGTTCTCGGTTCAACCCAAATAAAGTGGTTACATTGCTGTATAAGATGACAAAGACCCATGTTGTGCAAAATAAGATCATCTATTTAAAGGGACATTGCTGTATATACACTGCTCTCATATGCTCTGTGGAAGAGCAAAATACTTATGTAAGTACAACCATCTAATTCAACTTCTACAGAAATTTCTAGCTCTAACACCCAAGCCTTCATTCTCATCTATGATGAGTATATCTAACTAAACAAAGGATAGTAAACTTACAACAATTTACACATATGCAAATTTCAGAAATTTATTTCCCTGCACTTCTCTCTTTTTCTTTTTTTTTTTGGAAATCCCCTTCAGTTCACCTATCCGGCCACCAAAGAAAATTACCTTCATGTCACTAACTTAATTAGTTCTTGCAAAATTCTATCATTCACTCTCTCTACCTCTTTTCTAGTCCTTTTTTTTCCCATTTAAATCAGTAATATATTGCTGCTTCCCATCCTAATTACTGAAATCACTGATTTATAATTCCAATTGTTTTATGGAAGAAATGTATTCCTTCAACATCTAAATTCCACAATTGCTCAATGTCTTGAGAAATGCTTCTCGCATCCATGGAAGCACCGAGAAGGCCGCGTTTGGTGAATCCCACCGAGTACAGCCCGTTCTTGCCTTTCCATCCATTTGGGAATGGCTTCCTTGGGAACCCATCTTCCTCGGAGAACATGTCTGCCTCCTAGTTATGGCCAAAAAAAAAAAATATTGTTCTTTCAATGGTCTTGTATCATTCTTGTAAGGAAAAAAAAGGAGTTAATTTCTATATGCGTGCAATTTTAATTTATTTAGGAATAGTTCCTTGATTTTCTAGATTTTGATTTGCAATTGGTGGATAGAATAAAAGTCTTCTTTCTATACTCCCTTAGATATGATCTGATTTGAGGGAAAAGAAAGGGAAAGAGAAAGAGAGAGCCTGTACCGACCTTCAACCACGAGGGTACATTACTTCTATAACCCGTCGCGAGGATAATAGCATCGAAGGTCTCTGATTTCCCATCAACAAAATCCACGGCGTGGTGTCGTATTCTCTTTATTCCATGGAAAACCTACACAATTGCAACCCACGCCTAATCAATGATCTTTTTGCGTCTCTTATCCACGGCGTGATCTTTTTGCGTCTCTTATGACTTTGAGGTAACAACCTGATTTGCTTATCACATCGATGATAGAGATTGAAAGAAGTAAGGAATCTGACCTTGATATGTCCACTTTTGATTTTCGCTAGCGTGCCCACATCCAACACCGGCGTCTTGCCGGACATGCTCTTGAGCTGGAGAGGGCCGACCTTTGGGCGATTAAGGCCGTAGCTAGCGGTGTCACCGAGGATAAAATACGACATTAATAGTAGAAACCGATCCACTAGGCTGATGGGGAGCCACTTGAGCAACCACATGGACAAGCCAAAAGTCGAGCTTCCGAGCATCTCTTGAGGCAAGACGTGCACCTGCAAACTCCAGAAAGAAAGAGTCGCTTAAAAAGCATAAAAACGTATGGTCCAAAAAGATGAGATCACATATATATTATGATGAGCTTGTGAAAGATCTAGGGCAGGACCCTCGGATATTACATCTATCTCACACCCTAACTTTTACTGCAACCCCTGCAAGCTGAACCCTCTTTCCCTGGCCATGCGGTCCATCTTGCGCATGCAAAACAAACTTCAAGAAAGTTTCTGTAGGCGTATTAAACAGACTTGTTTAATGTAAGATCATGCCACACTTTAAGGTTAGTTTGATTGTTTGGAATTGTAACCCTCAAGATATGTCAGTGAATAGAAGAATTACTAATTTGAAAACATAATACAGATGAAAGAAGACACTTCCTAATCAGTTTCTTTTTATGCTTATAGATTGCAAGGAGAAACAGCAATGGCTGAAGTGATGCCTCCTTTACAGCGGCGAAAATGAACTTTGTTTCGTATTGAATTGTTCACCCTAGTCAATGGGGAGCAAACACAAGCTTTGCTAAAGAAAGAGAGAGTTTGTGTTTCAAACTTGATGAAGTTATGTGATGCAAATCATTGGTAGGATTAAAATTTGGTCGAAATGATACAAATTTAAAATACCAAAAAAAGGGAAGACTCTTTTCTCATTGTATATGTTAAGGGTATACAAATCGGCTAGGTTTTTCACAGGAACAAAGAGCAGGATTAGTGCTTACCGAATCTCTAACAGCAAGAGATGGACAAGCATTGAAATTGCAAAGATCCAAGCTCACTTCCATGCCCGAATTCCCGCATCCAATCACCAATACTCTCTTCCCACAAAACATCTCACCGCTCTTGTAAGAGCTTGTGTGCAGAATCTGCCCTCCAAAGTCGCTCATCCCTTCGAATTGCGGCACCAGCTCCTCAGCATTCTCCCCGGTCGCCACGATCAGCCACCTGCTTGAGTATTCTGTCTCTTCCCCCTTAAGGCCCAAGCTCTTGACCCGCCAGCACCGTGAACTTTGATCAAACTCCGCGCTCGTTACTGTTTGATTAAAAACCAGCCTCGGGTCGAAGCGTTCCATGTACGAATTTAAGAAGGCAACAAACTGTTGCTTCGTCGGGTAGGTCGGGAAGTCTTTTGGGAATGGCATGAGGGGAAGCTCGCAGAATTGCTTCGGAAGGTGAAGGTGAAGGCGGTCATAGGTCTTGTGTTGCCACAAAGAGCCTATGCAATTAGTCCTTTCGAGGATCAAGCTCGGCACGCCTTGTTCTTTGAGGCAAGCAGCGGTGGCGAGCCCCGACGGGCCAGCGCCGACTATGACAGGCCCGGGAACCCATACGCAGGTTGCAGGTTTCTTCATGTTAGCTACAAGAGGATCCTGAACTCGCTTCCCTTCCACTTCTCTAAGATAGTCCATTAACTTGTGAAGTGACAGATCAAAGGGTATATATAGAAGAGATCACTATGCTTCAACAATGATTGGAGGGGGAGTGATGTGGAAAACTCATGCACACTTTACACTTGTAGTGAGATTTCGAGACGAAAAAATTCTTTGTCGCCTAAGGAAATCGAGACATGTTATGGGGTATTTCTCTTGGACTTCTGGGGTTGGATTGATTGAAAGGGGCTTGTGAGTCTTATCCTCTCCTCTCAATTCAAACGAAAGGTGTGTGCTCTTTGTTTCATGCACAATTGGAGAAGAAAAAAGAGAACGATGTAAGAAAGACCTAAGAAGCCAAGAACTAGAGAGAGAGAGAGAGAGAGAGAGAGATGTGATTGAGGATGGAAGTGAATAGGGTTTTGAAATATATATATACGAGTTTGGTGAGTGTTAAGTGATCGTATAATTAGTGGGGCATCTCCATTGTAGCAATAACTACCATGAACCAACAACCACCATCGTCTTCAACACGGCGACACCACAGCCCCAAACGCACAGCAATGTACCTAAGAGACTCTGAAAGAAGAGACATTCTTTGGCCAAAAGAAAGTAAATAAATAAAAAAAAGGAGGAGCATATTCTTTTCTTTCTTCTCTTTTTTGGCTTCTTTTTTTTTTACAATGACTAGAATACAGCTAACGCCAGAATCTTATCATTGATGAAAGGAAACTACTTACAAAAAACGGATGGCGAAGATGAAATTGAAAGGTCAACCAATTAATGTTCAAGTTGCAGATTTCTTCTTCTTTTTTTAGGGTTTTCTTGGGGGGGTGATCTTGAATTGCAAGACGATGATCCAACTAATTCTTTGGTTTCCAGCAAGGAGAGAGAATCTATTAAAGAGAAGCAAAGCCTCGTGAGACAATTTCATTCATAGTTCCAAACCGTTCGATTCAGGGCTTTCTCTGGAGCAGCCATCATGTGCTTTTTGACCATCCAGCCTTGCACCTTCGAATTGTGATGGTAGTAGCAAGGTTTCATCAAATTAAAGCAACAAAGATAGAACGCCATGAAAAGGGAAAAGGTTTCGAAATTAGTAATTAACAACGTGTGGGATGATTACTTAGGGTGCATTCATTTCTCAGAAAATGAGTTATTTGAAAAACATTTTTCAAAAATTGATTGTTTATATCGTTTATAAAAATTAGTCAACGAAAAATATTTCCATCGTCAATAACGGTGATGACAAAATTTTCCATTCATTTATTTATTAAACGATGTAAGCGATCACTTTCTAGAAAATGTTATCCAAATAACTCACTTTCCGCTAAACGAACGCACCAAACAATAATATAAATCGATCATGTTTCTCAACACAAATTCTCTGAACTTCTTAACATGGAGTTGGGGTTTAGACATGAAGTAGAATCAGGGAAAGTAATTAAAGCAAAAACTTGAAGATGTGATTAGGAGAATAAAGTTCCTAATTGGGTACTTTATGAGTTATGGAGCGGTTAACTTGCTTAACTTGACCCATAGAATCCGTTATATTAACCGCTCCATATTAGGTCAAGTTTTCAATACGGGACTCATTCTAAGGAATCAAAAGAAATAAATTCAGTCCTATAAAAAGTAGGTAGACCCTTTGAAAAGTTTCGAGTTACTTGTAGAACTGTAGTAAGTGGATTAAGCTTGTCGTAATATTCTGTCTTGACGTTTGCAATCGACATTACAGTTATCTTTCCAATGTTTCCAATGCAAATATATGGTTTGGTAACTTTAACGACTGCAACGGTACATCGGAACTCTTCCTTAACAAAAACGGATATTAATCCAGAGAATGCGAGCCACGCTAACTTCTCCATTTGATGAAGAGGCTAGTTGATTGATATATACTCATGGTTTTCTCAAAAAACTAGCAATAAACTTCCCTTTGAATGCATGCCATTTCTATATTTTTGGTAGAACTTTCCATGCGATTTAACTTTGCCTTAGATTAAAAAATAGGGAAAATTGTCTAATCAGTCATAAACCTATTATTCAAATGTCAATTTAATCATAAACTTTCCAACTTTACCAATTTAGTCCTAAATCTTTACGCAAAATTTCAATATAGTCCTTCCAACCGATTTTTACCAAAAGTCGTTGATGTCGTAGTGGCATGCCATGTAGATTGACCGGAGATGATTGAATCGCCACGTCGGCGACTTCTTGTGAAATTTGGCCAGAAGGCCCATATTGAAATTTCACACAAAAGTCTAGGACTATATTGAAAAGTTCATAACTGAATTGACATCTACAATTGATTTATAACTGATTGGGTAATTTTCCCTGAAAATGGAGGTGTAGCCATCTTGTTTTTCTCGTGAAAATTTCCGTTAAAACGCATATGTGACATGTGTAGTCTAACTCAAAATTGCAAACATCCATGAAAAATCATTGATCTAGATCAAAGAAGCCTTGAAGTTGACTTCACTCCATCTTATTTGTAACACCCGAAATCCCATGTACATCGAGCGAGAAAAAAACTTATGAAGTGATTCGTTAGTAAAAGTGAAGTGATTCATTAGTAAAAGTCCACTTCTGAAAGATAAGCAACTCGAGTACTACCTTTGAAGGAATTGATTCATGTGGATTAAGTTTGAGTCATGGCAAATACCCCAAGTCTCACATAAATTGGGAAATGAATTGTCGAATGAAGAAAGAATAATCTAATCATATGGTCCCCATCTTCAAAGTACTCCTTTTGGACACATGACCTAACAAATCAAGAATAGTTTCATTGCATGCATGTGAAAGATAGGGCAAAATGCAAAAAAAGTCGTAAACCTATTTTATTGGTACCAATTCAATTATAAATCTTTCAATTAGATCCATTTAATCCTAAACTTTTTCACATGGGTACCAATTCAATTCATCCGGCCAAATTAAGCTGGAAATTGCTGACGTGGACGTCGGCCGTATTACGTGGCACAGTCGGCACTAATGTGGACATTTTTAATAATTTCTTTGAATTTTCCTTTTTTTCTTTCTTTTCCTTTTCATTTTGCTGGTGGTCGCGGGCAAGGGTTGGCCTTGCCCGATCGAGGGTGAAGCGCTAAGAGGTTGCCTTGGCCTGGGCGAGGATCAACCTTGCCAGATTTGGCAAAGGGGGCCTCGCCGACACTCGCTCTCGCTGGCCATCGACAAACGAAAAGGGAAAGCAAAAAAAAAAAAATTAAAAAGAAAAAAATTCAAAGGAATTATTAAATAACTATTAAAAATGTCCACGTCAGCGCCGACCGTATCACGTAAGATAACCGATGTCCACGTCAGCAATTTTCAACCTAAATTGGCCGGATGGACTAAATTGGTACCAATGTAAAAAGGTTTAAGATTATATTGGCTCAATTGAAAAGTTTATAGCTGAATTGATACCAATACAATATATTTATGATTTTTTTGGTATTTTTCCTGTGAAAGATAAGATGTGAGTCTAACAAGTTTGTACGTGCATAGAATTAGCTAAACTATACGAAGAGACGAATGTACGCAGATCCAATTCCCATTTCACTGAACTCGTTCCAGATGATGATGCCATATCTTGTCAATGTGCAAAAACCAAGATCCTTCTACAATGGTGTAACTAGCGACTTCTCATGACATTCCAATTCCCAAGATTCCAATCCCATTGCGATGCGGATCCCTCCAAAATCAGGTTGGCAATGATGAGTGGAGCGAAAAATTGAGAACCAAAGGATCCTAATTTTAGGTCACGAATACCCTATGATTGTTCCATCCACGGTGCCCACTTTTTCACTTCCTCCGGAGGCAGAGAAGCAGCCAAGTACCCCTCCACCAACTTCGGAGAATATGTCCTCCTCTCGTGTTCTTTCTTGTTTTTGTTATAAAAACCAACAGAATCTCTCGGCTCTTCCGAACACACATATATTCCCTACTTTCAACTCCCCATCGATCCAGAAACGAAACTTTATGCTCCGAATATACTGTGACGCCATAGAACGTGACGAGTCCCTTTCAGTCGAATGACTGTCCGTAAGTGATGTGAAAGAAAAATCAATGAAACGTTCACTCCCTTAGCCACGTTTGAACCGATTGATAACATGTTTGGTATCTGAGATATAAGACTAGATATTTTCCTGCGTGTAGGAACTCATGCGAAGCAGATGTTTTGTAGACTCTCAGCTCTGTTTCTACCTATTTCTTTTCGCTAATAGCTATTTCATCAGGAAAAGTGTCAAAAAAAGTCCTAAATTTATTGTATTTGTGTCAATTTAATCATAAACCTTTTAATTGTGCCAATTTAATCCTAAACCTTTTCAATTTGTGCCAATTAAGTCCATCCGGTCAATTTTGACCAGAAATCACTGACGTAGATGCTAGGAGCGCGGATGACAAAATTTCGGTTCAAGAAATCAATTTCTGAACAGAGAAATGCGTTTGATAACAGGAGATTTCTATTTTCAGAACAAAAATTCATTTGATAATAGCATAGAATTCCTATTTGCCTGACGGCGGTGGTGGCGGCACTGACGACAAACGGCGACGGAGGAGAGGGAGGAGGCGAGGAGCTAGGAGAGAGAGGAGAGTGAGTCGTGAAGAGAGAAAGAGAAGAATTTTTATTTCTGTTTTTATTTCAAAAATCAAGAAGTTAAAATTTTTAACTTCTTATTTATGTTCCAAATGTATTTCTAGAACAAAAATCTGTATTAGAAATAGAAAAATAAAATTGCGTTACCAAATTAATTTCTATTCCAAATTTGTTGCAAACATATTTCTAGAACAAAAATTATGTCATGCATTATGTGGCACGGTCGGTGTTGATGTGGATATTTTTTTATAATTTTTTAATATTCTTTTTGTTTTTTAATAATTTTTTTGGTTTTTTTCTCTTCTTCTTTTTTTGGAATGAGGATTGGCGGCCCTCGCCAGCCACTAGGCGAGGGCTCGCAAGCCCTCGTTGTAGCCAGCGAGGGCATCAAGCAAGGTCTGCAATGCCCTCACTGGCCAAAGCGAGGGATCGCGCGATGCCTTTGCCCAGTGCTAGCGAGCATCACCGACCCTTAGTTCAAACAAAAAAAAAGGTAAAGAAAAGAAAATCATTAAAAATCATTTTTAAAAAATGTCTACGGCAGCGCCGACATGCCACGTAGGACAATTGGCATCTATGTCAGTGTTTTCCAGCCAAAATTAGCTATAATGACTCAATTGGCACAAATGAAAAAGGTTTATGACTAAATTGATACAATTGAAATGTTTATGATTGAATTGACACAAATTCAATAGGTTTATGACTTTTTTTTACACTTTTCCCCTATTTCATCTTTAACCCTAATTTTCACCAGCTAATCTCGGGGCAATGATTTCGTGAATGTCGTACGTATGTCCCGGATCGTGCTTGACTAACGATATTGACAATGATTCTCGCGAAGTCGATACCATGTAAAAGAGTTTCACATGATTGGATGTTTCGAAATAAGGTGGGAGTGTTTAGCAGTCAACTTCTAGAGGTGGGGCTTATGGACTTAGAGTACACATGAAGCGTCAAATTAAAGTAACTTTTCACCGAGTGATTTACAGTTTGGGAACATTTTCCACCGTCGATCGTGGCCATTGAGAACATGAAAGCTTGGGGCTCCAAAAGCATATGGAATAAAGAGATCACCATGAATAAATGAATAGACTTGATAGATGCCATCTTCTCTTGTTATATATATATGTTACTCCTCGTTTTCTAATACAATGTCTGGAATGTTTGAATATTCGATCCAAAAACTTGAGCTTATAAGTGGAGGGAGAACAAATATGTAAAGAATGGAAAAATGATACTATAAATGCCAAAACTTTTCGTTGGCTTACTTAAGTGCCAAAATCGAAGAAAAATGATCACTTAAGTGCCAAATCGGAGAAATTCCAACTAAATTGATTACGTGATATTTATAATTAAATTTTTTATTTGACATGGCAAATTTTTTTGTAAAACACAATCCACATGGATTTTTAAACTTTAAAATAAGCTCTCTTTTTTTTAAAAAAAAAAAGGAAGAAAAGAGTTGAGAAGCAAGCAGTGCAGCCCTCGCCCTTGCCGCCCCACCCTCGCCGGCAATGGCTGGTGGGGGTCGTCAAGCCCCGGCCAGTGGCTGGTGACCCTCACCGCCTACTTCTCAACTGTTTTCCTTTTCTTTTCTTTTTTAAAATTTTCAGCTTATTTTTAAGTTAAATTTTTATTTTAAAAATTTTTAGCTTTTTTAAATGCTGACTGGACCTCCGGCAAGCCACGTCAGCTCAAAATATTAATAAAATAAAAAGGTCAAGTAGGATTTCCAGACAAGCTTACTAGAATTGGCACTTAAGTGATCGTTTTAAAAAAAAAGTTGGCACTTAAGTTATCCGAAAAAGAGTTTTGGTACTAAAGTGAGCGTCGTACATAAAGTTTTGCACTTCTGATGTCCTTTTGCCTATAAAGAACATATAAACCCCATAAGCAAGTGATGTAAAATACTTCAACACTCCCTTACACATGTAGGCAATTAGGAACAGCACGTGGAGTTTGACGAGTAGGGGGTTGCACACACGAAATAAGCTGAGATAGAACCTGACTATGATATCAAGTTAGAATGTCCAATTCAAAACTTAAGTTTGTCGGTGGGGGAGACTTCATGTGTATAAAAAGTATATAAGTCCTGTGGACAAGTCATGTGTGATATTTTTATCTGAAAGAATAATTTTGCCCTAATAAAGCATGCATGATTGCAAATCCTTTGAGGGGATGCAAAATCCTTAATGATTAAGCTCTTTCTCCCCCAATTTCTTCCTTTAGAATGATATCTTATTCCCTTTTTTAGTTGTCATGCTTAAAAGTTAGGTTGATGATTATTGTATAATGAAGGGTTCACTAAGATAAAAGGTATGAGCTTTTAGCTAGTGAAACTTAAGTTGCTTCCCATGAAAAAGAGAGAAGATTGGTTTCTGTTATTTTTTGTCCGGCATGTTTCGTACGAGATTAGCGAAGAGCATCGAGAGAACAGTGACGAGACGTGCGCATGATGCACTCTTTGCGCAAATGTGTTTTGTGAGAGAGAGAGAGAGAGAGAAAGAGGCTTGAAAGGGCAAAAAAACAAGAGTTTGGGCCAGTTGCGACATTCGCCCATCATCTTCAAATATTTACAATTTTTCAATCATAAATTGAGATTTTAACCATTTAGCCCCTCAAGCTAGCCCCTCAAGCTTTTTATGTGATCGAATGCATAGGTATGATTGTAGAAGGTAATAGGCGTAGAATTAGCATAGAAAATCTCCTCTAAGATCAGCATACTAAATATTTGAGTTTGAGTTATTTGATTCATGTATTATCCTGAGAAATGAGGATTAAACCAGAGAGAGAGAGAGAGAGAGAGCCCTTCATTTCAGAAATATCACAAAGACTCGCTCAGTCTTCAAAATGAAAATGGTATTCAATTTGTGCAAGAAAATCACAAGCAAACTTAAATGGTGATACATATGTCGATTTTAATGCCAACAACTTCTCTCATTGCATTAGAAGATGGATCTACTACTCCTACATTGCATCAGACTCTATGTTTTACCTGTTTAATGGAAACAAATTAAGGAAGCTTAAGATGATGACCAATGGTCGAGCATGTAGCGCGAACATAGCACATCTCGTGTTTGAATCACGGTATCTCCCTCTTAGAATAATCTTAAAGGCCGCGCTCTCTACCTTGTGGATAAAACCGCTGGCGGACATAGGAAGCTAGCGGTGGTCACCTGCTTCCTTAGCTAGCTGGGCAAAAGAAATTTCCCTAATTATGGAGGGAAAAAATTTCGAAATTTAAAACTTATATATGATAATTCAACAAGAAAATCTTTGTCTCGACGCCATAAGCTCAAATTCTCGATTCGCCATGGGGCAAAACTTTACCTAATGCATGTAGACAAGAAGGTTGATGTGCATTCGCGGCGATTGATTGTCTGCAAAAGAAAAGTATACATAGATTAATGGTATCTCTCGATGGCTGACTAGAAATGCAAAACTAAAGTAAAAGTACAGAATAAAGTTTCTCATTTGGAGGTGAGCTTGTTTTGCATCTGCCAATAGGAGGGGGCTACGAACATTAAAATAGCTAATGCCATTTCGCTTACTAGAACAAGCAAAACAGAGAAAGCTGTCCAAGTTTAGAGATAAAGGTGTTGGTAATGCTACTTTTTGTTGTAGGAATATATCCAAATCTAGCAGACTACAGATCTTAAACTTGCCAAATTTGACATAAAACCTCCTTCTGATGCACTAGGAGCATTTGCACACACTAGCATGGACCGTCTCAATATAAATATGTACATGCTCCAACTTTTTATTTATCTGTGGCGTATAAGACAATATGGTTGTGTGTCTCACGTAATCCTGCATTATTCATAATGCTCAATGAGTTAGGTTGTCCAATTGCAAATGAGAGCGCGCGTGAGTGCATGAGAAACTGTAGAATGTGTCGACCCTGCAAAATGGTATGGCTGGGTAGGTTTCAGGATGGATATTAGAGTTCACAGGGTGGGTTTTATGTTCCAAAATTTCGGAAGCGATGAGGTCAAGGTAGGTTCGTTTTTGGTCATACCACTATGTACTCGTGCTATACAATGTCGTGGATACCTTGTAAAAAGATAGAGGTTACCCTGTATATAATTTCTTTAGTAAATATATGTGTACTTAATAGTTTATGATTTTCTTTTTCAGCATTTTCCAACTTTAAAAGTATGAAAGTCCTAATTGATCTGCAATCTCCAACCCCATAAGGAAAAAACAAATCTCCATGCGTGCGTGTGTGACGAGCTTGGCTATATCTACGACGAAACCTTTTAATTCGTGCTCTCAGTAGAGTAGGATGGGTTTCCATGTAAACTCAATTGTATGGGTGTAAGTTGATTTATTTTGTTGTCTTTTACCATTAGACATGAGCAAGTATTTTGTCCGTTTACTCTTTTATGTTATGCGCCTAATATTCGATGTGTTAATAATTGAAACTGGGATAATATTTTATTCAATTAAAGATTAAAAAAATACAGTATGCCCTGGAACCTTCAGGTTCCAAATTCCAAGGTGGTTCCATGTATTTACGAGATAGTTCTAGGTTCCAAAATTGAAAAAAAAA
>BCNH02000003.1:8201308-8221814 GCA_001662345.2 Metrosideros polymorpha var. glaberrima
AAAAAAAATACACGCCTTTGAACCTTTAAGTTCCAGATTCCAAAGAGATCCATGAGCTTATAAGATAGGTTTTAGGTTCCAAGTTGAAATCAATACCTATATGGTAGATTTTAGGGTACGATGAATACCCTAACCATCCGAGAATCTCCACACCCCTAATTGCAAGTATATGGGAAGGCAAGATCTATCATCTTATTTGGCCTTTTTTAGGGACTTTTGGCAGTTGTTCCAATTTTTTTGTACAGATTTGTTCGCTAAGATACATTTATATTCTGAATAAATGTAGAGTATACATAAGGTTGCACAAATATTAGTCTTATTAGCAAACATATGCGCGATATAATGAAAAATGAATCGTTTATATAGTTTTTGAATGGGTTAATCAAAATAATCTGAGTCATGGTAGATAAACTAAAACTCAGCATATTAAAGTTGCTAACTAAGCTAATGTGACAAATTTGCGTGGTTGCTTGAGTGGGCCAACTCGCTTAAAATAATTACTAACAGACCGTTACATCACTTAATAAACTAATTAGCTAGATGAATTCTTAATATTTCTAGCATTACTTAAATAGTACACTAATTGAATTGGGGCAATCCAATTTGACCTTACTCGACTCAAATTGTGAAGAACACATATATTTTTTTAGCTCGCGTCTCACTTAATACATGAGATTAGTGGAGAATTTTATGGATGGAGGCAGGGGCCAACCTACAAGGTGGGTTTCTTTTCAAATAAAAGAAAAGGCAATGTCAGCTTATTATAACACTTGTTGGGTCTCGCTTTTCATCGATTAAACCTTTTGGGACTCGGAAGAGCTTAATTGAAGCGATATCAACTTGGTGGACGGTATAATTGTAGTTTAGCTTATTGCTAAAGTGCTTTGCTTTGTGTGGTGGTGTCAACGAAGATGGCATGACTTCATCTTCCTGGAAGGATCTTGTGCTATTCCCGGCTTTTGCATCATGTCCTTTATACAATAGTTTACGTAGTGGTACTGGGAAAACACATGAAAACAGATACGGTTATGATGAAATTGGTGGGACTCAGAGAGTTGACATTGTGAAGCCGTGGCTTGGAGAAAGCACCGAAGAAGTTGAATACTTTCATAACGGGGAGATCCAAAGGGAAGCCTCTAGAGTCCATCTCGTTAGGCCCGTGTTCGATCAAATGTTTGAGCCACCGAGTCATGGACTGGCTAGGTATATGCTTGTGGTCTCTTTCCGTTTATTGACTTAAGTTTTTAAGTTGGACATTAAATTGGCTATTCTAACAATAAGCTCCAAATTGAAATTCATGAGCTCAAGCTGAGGATGATCAGAATGGGGAAAACCCAAGGAGAAGTCTCAGCCAAAGTTCATCGGATTCCCATTATATACTCTATAAAATATGAAAAAGGAGCTTCCAATATGTGGGTATCGAATTTAATAGTACCTTATTGCTAATCCATATGCAACCACATTCCACATACAAACTCGAGAGTGGATACTAAAAAGAATAAAAATAGTAGTAAATGAAGGACACACAGGCCCATATGTACACGTATAAATCGTAATTGAACTTCTGGAATCCATGTCGACCCACCCAAAACTAAATAACTGACTATACCTTCACTGAATTAAATAACCCTTGACCCAACCTAAATAATGCCAAATTAAAGTATGCTCCTCAGTTACACGCGTCCACATCAATAAATCTCTCTCGGTTGTCCAAATTAGTACCTCATCATGGTGAGATCACCAAATAGTCGAGTCTATTACTAAAAAATTTAAGCCATTGATAAATTACGAGCCAATTGGTTATATTGATTGCTTGAGATCATATAAAGTATTTGACTCGAGACTATTTCATTAATACCCCTCATATTTATCAAACATATTTCTCAATACTTCCATGAGACCATATATATTATACACGCCTCATTACTTCACAGAGACGGCTAGAATATAACGTGTAGTATCAAGCAAGCAACTATGGCAGGAACTCACCCACAGGAAAACAGGTATAATATCATTTAGGGGAGAGAGTGTGAGAACTCCTTGGTTTTCTAAATCGCGTCTTTGCGTTCTGGGATAGAAGCAAAGCAGTGATGATCATCCAAAATTTCTTAATAGGTATGATCAGAGGTTGGAGCATTATGCATTTCGTCGGGGCTATAGATGTCTGGTGTAATATCACTAATTGACATCGGGTTTGGGTGGGATTTTCATCTACTTTAAAATTTCATTGATGACTTTCCTTTTGAGATTTGAAAATGTAAAAATGCATATATTCTAATTTTTTGAGAATTATAAGACAAATTATATCCAACTATGTACATGTCAGTGTTTAAATATCTTGAAAGATTTTAATTGTTTTATGTGCAATGAAAGCCAAACTTCGAGTGTCACAAAATTTACAGAAAGTCAGAAGAAATAAATTAAAAGTCACTCCAAACAAAAAGTGACATGAAAAACGTGTATATTTCTTAACAAAATGACAATGTTTAAATTCCAACTATATATACTTCCGAAAAATCAAAAAAGCTATAGCTGCTTTTCTTTTTCTTTTTCTTCCCCATTTAGGCCCCATATAGAAGTAGATGAACTTCAAATTTTCATAAGAGGTTCAGAAATGCTTCCCCTATACTAAAGGTGGTCATTGGGGGGCTCGGGCTTAGTCGAGCCCGAAAGCCGAGCCTAATGTGTTGCCCAACCCCCATGACAAATTATTTGTTTAGTAATTTTCGAGCTGATTGGGCCGGGTCAAAGTTGGGCGGATCAAGCTTTCTTGTGTAAGAGCATTGCTTAAGCCCGCCTATTTATTTTTTGGGCTTCGGTGAGCCTGTAAGAGTTTTATAATGTGAGCTACAATAATTGAGATTGTAATTTACCAAACAGTAGATAAGATATGACAAAATCCTAGGATTATTTATCCTATCCTATCAAGTTCTATCCTAATCAGAAATCCAAACAACCAAACGCAGCCTAAATGTAACCAAAAGGCACCCTACTTACCTAATCGGCTATTATGTCGTGTAAAAAGTATGGAGCTTCCTTGATCTATTTAAAACAAAAGGAAAAAAGAAAAATAAGAGAATTGTAGATGTGGGAGACAGTGCTATCCCCAAAAAAAGATTAACAACAAAGGGGAATCGTGGCCTTATGATTATTAAACGTGGAGACAAGCATTAGCCAAAAAAGTAGGTCATTATAGGTTGTACACCAAAGTGAAGCATTGGAGTATTTCAACTGATCGGCCATGCCATAGAGGCTCGAGCCGGAGCCGTGCATCCATTTGCTTCGGGGCAATGGCAAGTGCTTTTGTGGGACTCGATCGAGTGCAAATTTATACTCAATTTTTGCCATTCGTGGTTATTTTATATGTACTTAAATTAAATATCGTTTCGAATAATGGGGAACGAGGCCCATGGAATTTGTCTAGACCATGTGGGCTTTTTTTATATAAAAACGGCCGCAACTTGAACAGTGGGTGTAGGCCCACCACCACCATCCCTTCCAAAATTTGTCTGGTGGAGAAACGTTATGATTTTCTGTGATCTTGTCCTCAGATTCCAACCAGCAAAATAAAAGGACCTCAATAACGGAAAGGGCCATGTTCAGGTCACTTTTATTCCCACTAGAAGAACGACCCTTTTCCCGAGAATAACCAAAAGATTGTATGAAGAATCGATCCTTTGTGGTTTGACTGCAGCATGATGCTAAAGACAGGAAAAGCCACGGGATGTTTAGGTAAAAGACAGGACACTCGACCAATGTCCATTTGCTCTAAGTTTTGGGATGGGGAAAGGGATTATAAGTTAGCTTATAAATTCTTGATTTTTTTTTTCTTAAAATAAAGAGCAGAGATTAACATAGACCTACCACCCAAATAGGAATAGTTCTTTTTCTTTTCTTTTTGGGAAAATGACACGAATAGTCCCCGAACTTTGATCAAATGTGCAATTTCGTCCCTGAACTTTCAATTTGACACAAATGGTCCCTAAACTTTAGCTCAATATTCACAAATGGTCCATGAACTTTCAATTTGACACAAATAGTCCCTAAAATTTTGGTACGTGTTCACAAATGGTCCCTGGACTATATAAAAATGTTCAATATGGTCCTTTCATTAATTTAAGTTCAAGGACAATATTGAACATTTTCATATAGTTCAGGGACCATTTGTGAACACGTATCAAAAGTTTAGGGACTATTTGTGTCAAATTGAAAGTTCATGGACCATTTGTGAACATTGAGCTAAAGTTCAGGGACCATTTGTGTCAAATTGAAAGTTCATGAACCAAATTACACATTGTGTCAAAGTTTATGGACCATTTGTGTCATTATCCCTTTCTTTTTTTGCATTTTTGGGCTTTGGAATAGTGGATTTTGATTTGTAGTGGTAATGGGCCGTGCAAGTCACTCGCATTCATTGGGCCCATGAGATGGTTGTTGGGCTCACTCCTAGTCCACTCTAATCGATCCAAGAACATGGCCCATTGGCATATGTCAAATTTAGAACCGACCGTCTTTCATTCTTTTCTTTCGACTCGACTCAAATACACAAGGCTCGATGCTTGGTCGAAACTCAACCGAGCATGATTTTCGAGCATGAGTTCGAGCTCTCACTCAAGCTCGAAACCTGCAGTACATGATTCTTTAGCAATTTTTCCACTTTATTTTATATGTAAATGTGTGTGTATATATTAAAATGTAGAAAAAACAATTATCGCAATAGACTCACGAGCTACTAGAGTCGAGTATTCTCAAACTTGAGCTCGACCCAGTTAAGTACTCGAGCTATTAAATCTCAAAACAAAAAAAATTAAGCTAGATCAGGGTAATCTGCCAGTCGAACTTGAGTAGTTCACGAGTTACTTGAGTCACTTACCATATCTTCCCAAAATAAAGAAATTAAATATGAGCAGCGACTCCATACATGTAGTCAC
The DNA here is from genome assembly GCA_001662345.2 of Metrosideros polymorpha var. glaberrima. NCBI lineage: Eukaryota > Viridiplantae > Streptophyta > Magnoliopsida > Myrtales > Myrtaceae > Metrosideros > Metrosideros polymorpha. The sequence continues at coordinate 8,206,240 of BCNH02000003.1, forward strand.
ATACTCGATCGTGATCAATATTTACGGGATACTGACATTACACCAACATTAACATGAACGAAAAGGAAGCCCTGCCATTATTAGCTGCAACTCAAACATATAGTTCCAGTGCGTATCGTCCGTTTGATCATGTGGGATCCACGGATCTCCTGATTGGGCCAACCTGATCCAGGTGCACACAACAAATTCTCACCATTTTTTACCGACTATTCGAGCCACGTGGCAACAGGCGATGGGCTAATTAATGGGCTCAGTGCGGTTGACCTCGATGGACCCAAATGCCCAATCAGATCCAAATGCTGTTCGAGGGCGTAGGTTCCGAAAGGTGAGTGATTATTTTTATTGTGTTAGGACATAATAGAAATACTAGATGGAAAATTTTAAAACCTGTTTTTTTTTTTCAGCTTAAACCAAAAAAAAAAAAGTGGCTATATTATTATATGTATGACGGTTTCACTTGGTCAAAAAAAGTTAGCACAAGGTGTGATCTGCGATCGCACCAATCTAATTTGTTGAAAAGTCACCAACTTATTCTTCATCAATAATGGCAAAATATGTTATTTTTATATACTTACACACTCAGACCAAAAATATATATATATACTTACACACGTATTATATGTAAGGGAAATGTCTATATCAGGCTCTTCAGGGGACAGATCAAAGACGTAGCATCTCAATTCTTTTTTCTTTTTCTTTTTTTCTGTGAGAAAATAAATTCGTTCGGAAATAGTGAATATTCATTCGCTGCATAAAAATATTTCTTTTTCTCTTTTGGGTCAAATTTGGAGAAATGATGGAGAACACGGATATTTGCGCATCCCCCACGCGTGACCCAGCCCCTCGGCCACCTCAAAAAGCTAAGATGACCGTCCGTAAAAATGAATAGTAAATTTTGCTAATTGATCGCAAAGTTTTTGAATTCTTAGGTACTACAATATTTCATATAGAGGATGTGGAAAAAAATAAATTTAAGGATAAGTGCACTGAAAATTCTAAAATTTATCATAAAAATACAATTAAATCCTAAACTTTATTGAATTGGTGCGATCAAGTCATTCCGTTAATTTCGTCTAACTTGGTTGACGGAAAATACTGACGTCTTTCTTTTTATTTCTCTCTCCTACGTGATGAAAACATAAATAAATAAATAAAAAGAGGTTAAAAAGAGATCATTTTTGTCCAAATCTGATTTTTTAATTTAAAATTTTAAAAATTATATTAAAAATAAGCAAACTCAAAAAACACAAAAGAGACAATAAAAAAACAAAAGCTCAAGTGAGGGCTTGCCACTATCACCCCCACCATCGCCAGAAGGGCCAGCAATAGTGGGCAACCCCCATCGGTCATCCCCTCACCGTTGTCAGCCCTTCCCAGCGATGGTGGGGCAGCGATGAAGCTCGCAAGCTTTTAGCTAAGTTTTCATTTTTTTTTATTTTTTAAATTTTGCTTACTTTTAATATAATTTAAATAAAATTTGTATTAAAAAATAAGATCTTGACCAAAACGATATCGTTTTAGCCATGTTGACACCACGTGGGACAAAGAAAAAAAAGAGTCACGTCAACATTTTGTGTCAAACAAATTAAATGGGATTAATTAAGGAACTTGATTGTAAATCTAATTGCAATTTCGTAATACATTTTACATCTTTCGGTACACTTATCTTTAAAATATGTAATTAGCTACGATCCGGCGCGATTCGAAGACCCTTCCCTCGATTATAGAACCATTCCAGCTGTGTCCGACAGCTACGGTGGAGGTACTACTAGTGCACACGTCGCACCCCTACTCTCGTGCTAAGACTACTACTTTGCTGGTCTTTTAATCACATGTCTGCCCAATTTATAAAAGCATGTCTTTGTATGCAATCAACGTTGAATAAGAGAGAGCTCATCACACGTGGGTCGTCTCTCAACCACGCCTTAAATGATTAATCAAAAAAACCCTCGGGAAAAATCAAATAAATAAATTATTTAAAAAAAAAGAATGTTAAAAGGACGACATTGTGCCTTAATACATGGTCCGGATTTCTTACCACTATCACTGGCTTTTCCTCGGGAGCATCGGGGACAGGTGTCGCCTTCCTTTTCTCCCTCCTTTCTCGTCTCTCTTTCCCCCACCACTTTCCCCACTAAAACCAAAAATTAATATAATAATAATAAATAAATAAATAATGGAAAAGGTGGAGTATATTCTTCGTCACTCGTACGTCGTACCCAATAGAGACATGATAAATACAAACGACTGAATTGATTGATTAATTAATTATGTGTGATCAAATGTATTCGAGCCCATAATGCCGCCCCTCTCTGTTAGCAGCTGGTGAATAAAGTGATGCGCGCGTGATGCACGGACGGGAGCAAATCCCTCTTTCGCTGCAAAACGTCACGTGACGCACGAGCTGCTCCCTGCTCGTTCCCACCTGAAATGGAAAGAAACATCTTGAGCGACGATGACGCCCCTTGATCATGCACCTCGTGTCATCGATAGGGGTATTACCATCGATTTTTCCTTGTCTTGGATTTTGAGATTCGCAAGAATTCGATCGGGGCAGGTGGTGCCGGCCCGAGTACCACAAGAGCTTGTGCGAGACGCATTTTGGACGGACGGAACGCGCAGTATCGCCATCAAGAAGATGTCGCGTGGCATTAACCTAAAACGACGTGATTCGTCAAGCACATTGCGATACGACGATTTGGCAAAAATTAGGAGTGAGCAAAACGGACCTACCGAACTGAGAACTGCCCAAATAGGCCCGTTCCCAATAGTGCCGGTTCGATTTCCCATTTCATAAAATTGGAATCAGTGACGGGCAGTCTAGTTTCTAGTTTCTAGTTTCAGGGTGGGAATCAAATCGTTGGACTATCCAGATCGGACTGATTCATTTTTTTTTCTCTGCCTCTTTCTTCACGTTTCTATCCTAAATCGCCTAAATTACAAACCCTAAATCACATGTCAGTGCTTTCATGACTCACCCTTTGCCTTTCGCTCATCTCAATCAAAGTCCTCTATCCACCTTGCTGTCGTGCCCTCGGCGTCATCCTCAATGTTGCTCCTCTCTCTCTCTCTCTCTCCTAATAAAATCCTTCTCTCTCTGCACTTTTGCTATTCTAGCGCTATGCAACTCGCGTGCTTCGCTAGGGTTTCGGCAGTTCCCTATTTCTCCTTGAAGGTGCAATTTCAGCCATCCTTCTTGCTCTCTCGCTTGCTAAAACCCCACGCAAATGCCAGTAACGAATACTCCAAGGGTTGACGCAGCTTTTCTCATTCGAGTTCTCGGCTTCCAATTACGTACGATACGATTCTGTTTTTTGGATTAAATTTTTAACCCATCATTGCTCGTCGTCAATTCCTGAAAATGCATCTCCCTTAGATGTTTAATGGTTTTTTGTGCTTTCGAACTGAACTGAACTCAATCGGTTCCACTGGACCGCTCGAGAATCGGTCTCTCCTGTCCGGTTCCTGATTTCTGGATGGGACCGGTTCGGATCTGAACCGATCTCCCCAACAAAAATTTAATTTATGCAACGCTGGCTCTCGGACCCTTTCCGGTTTGGAGGAACTGGTTGATGGAGAGGGTCGTGTGAACATTTGGGATGAGGACGAAAAAGGGCGAAAGGGTGGGCGATGCATTGGGAAGTCGACACGTGTGCCACCCACGAGATAGCCCCCACGTGGTAGCCCGACACGGGGATCGGTCCCCACCCCTGGGAAAAGCGAAAAGGACCGGATGCTTTTGTCCCCAGACCTCCTCCTCCTTTTTTCTTTATTTTATTTTATTTTATATATTTCTTTTTTTGTGGGCCAAGATAATACAAATAGATTTGCTTACTTTCTTCCGAAGGTAAGATTGGCTGGGCGCAGTGGGGGCCCGACACGCGTCTCGTCGATGCCGGAAGAAGAGGGGGCCCCCACGTGATCGCTCCCCCCCTCCTCGCCTTCCCGCTCGTCACCTTCGATCCCGACACCCGGCGAAAGGCCCGCGCAGCTTGTCCCTCTCTTCTCTCGCTCGGCTCTCCAATGGTCAAAAACCATCACAATTTACCTAAAAAGAGCCACGCAACTCGCATGTGGTTCTGAAAATAACCCGACGCTTCGACAGCCGAGAGACTCTGCGTCCCGCTAGAAGGCATCGCGCCAGTCGGATTGATCGGTCTCTCAGCGCAATTTGCCGCACGGGAGGTCTCGATGTCGGGTCGAATTGATTTTATAATTACTTTGCGCGAGGCGAGGGAGAGAGAGAGAGAGGGGGGGAAGTCAAGGGCATCAGGCATGCTTGTCGCAGAGGGTCGATGGAGGATGGCCTATGGTAGGGACGATATAGGCCACTTCGACACCCGACGGGGCGTTACTAAATAAATAGGGAGTTCGTGTTATCCCCAAGAGGCTCCAAAAAGACGTTTTCTTTCCTTTTTCGTCCACTGTTTTTTTTCTTTTTTTCTTTGGTTGGCCACCTCTATTTTTTTCCATCTTTTTCTGAGGAAAAGAAAGTAGTTTATTTGGAGATTTCCTAGTGATGCTTAGCTATATGCCCATCTCAAAAAAGAAAAAAAATGGGAAAAAGAAAAGGTCGTGCATTTATCGGATTGAGTATGCCAAAATTGATTTTTGGTGGTCACTCAAAAAGTCAATCGCCAAAGCTTTGGCAAATTCAGCCTGAGGTTTTGACTTTACTACCACTTTGACGAGTTAGCCCCATGCATCAATTGCCAAACTAAGCAAATGAGAGAGAGAGAGAGAGAGAGAGGTTTCAATTTATATTCAGATTGAGACCGTGTTAAGATTCAACTGCACAAATTAATCTAGTTTTAAACAATATGTTCCGTAATTTTTTTTTATCAAGTATGTCTTAACCACCTTAAATATGGATTTCAGACATGTAACTAATGCATCTTTTTATATGAATGGATGACCAAATGCAAGTAATGGAACGATACGCGATTTCGACTATATGATGCCACATAGGGTTATAGACCAACTCAAAAGTTCAAAATATTAGGTCGGTGGAGGGTCAATGATCGATGGGAGACATATAGGTCCAGTGATAAAAAATAAAATAAAATTGGGGATTGAAAATCAGTACTGAATTGAGAATTCACTTTTCTGAAAAAATAATCACAAAATTAGGTTTTCGAGTCACTCAAGGGGGATTCCACGAGCAATTTAATAGCCAAATAGAAAATGAAGAGAACCCTAAAGTTTCCTAACATCCAACGTCACTCCAAGTACACACAGCTCCTCGATTCTTGCTTCTAATCGGAGTTATGCATATCCTTGCTCATAAAAGAACATCATTTTCCGAGAATAGAATCACCTAACTTACTAACCCACCGGAATTAGTAAATTCAACACGTAATTGATCGTTCTTTTTCTTTTTTCTTTTTTCTTTTGGCTGTGTACAGGAATATCACTAACCAAATAGGGGAAATAAAAAGAAAAATAGAAGGAAATTCATACGAGGGATAAGATGGAAAGATAATTTTGGCGATGAGGCAACTAAAAGCCACCACCCAAGAGGGAAAAAGGATAAGGCGGCGTCGGCGGACCGGCCTCTCCTCCGGCCACCGCCATTTCCGCAAAGTACCCGAATTGATTGTTCACCATGCCACCGTATCCACCCGCGTCGTTGTAGGGTGGCGAGAGGGCCACGTGCCTGCCGATCCCACCGTCGATTGAAGCCGAAGGCAAGGAAGCCGGAACCGCGGCGAAGTCGCAAAAACGGTCGATGTCCAGATTCCCCTCGACCTCGGGCGAGGAGATGACCCCGAAGTTGGCGCCCTCGTCGTCGTCCTCGGTCTTGATCGAGCTCGAGACCGCCATGCTCGACGAGGAGGAGGACGACACGGCAGAGGACGAGATCAAGAGCCGCCGCCTCTTCTCGCAGCTCGCCACTGCCAATTGCTTGTTCCTGTCCCTCTCCACCATCATCCGAGGGAGCAACTCCGGGTCTTCGATGACCTTGTAGAGGAAGGCCATCATCTGCTGAGGGCGTCGCTCGGTCGCTTCCAAGCGCTTGCTCATGCCTTGAAGCTCCTTCTCTAGGGCTCTCTGCTCCTGCCTCAGCCTCGCTATCTCGCCAACAAGCTCCTCTTCGTCCATGTCGGCGTCCCCGCCCTTCGACTGCGAGTAGGCACCCTTGTGGTGCTTCCTCCGCGCGATGTTCCTCAGCAGATGCTTCTGGCCGCGGAGGAACCACTGGTTCGCGAACTCCCATCGGTCCGGATCGACCTTCCTGAAACCCTAGCAAGACAAAACCACATAAAGAAATCAGTCTCTTCACCGTATGATTCACAGTTTCTGTGCTAACAGCTTCCGCGAGACCAGTACATAATCACGCTACTTCAACAAGAACCAATACACTTCTTCAAGAAACATACTATACATCCAACAATCATGTATGCCGAATGACGGCGAGGCGGCTTACGTAGGTGTTGAGCTGGCGGACGAAGCTGGAGAAGTTGTTGTGCTTGAAGTAGGCGGGCAACAGGCGCTGGGAGAAGTCCAGAGGGTCAAGGACGATGAAGCTGTTGTTGGCCGTGCCCCAGGAGATGAGGTTGTCCGTCGCCGGGTCGCTGACCATCTGGTAAGTCTTCATGACGAACGGCGCGACGGCGTCGCCGTTGGCAGCCGCCGTCGCCTCCATCCCATGCACGCTAGTATACATCACTCAGAGACCCTCTCACTCACTCTCTCTCTCTCTCTCTCTGTGCAGTAGCTCTTCTTGTTGGTTGAGATTTGACTCTGGGAAACTCTGGGTGAGGAGGGAGAGAGTGCTTTTCTGGGGTTCGGTTCGGAGAGAATTGTAAAGCTGAGCTAACTTTTTCTGGCCAATGTTAAAATTCAAAGGACAAGATAGACTTTATATGTGTGTGTATATATATATATATGAAGCGAAAATAGGCAAAGAGATGGGGGGCCCACAGTAGCGCCAAGAGCTTATAGCTATCGTGGCACGAATTGGGGTGGGGCAGTGATATTCGGGGGAGGGGGAGGGGGTGGGTGGGCCCCTCCCGTCTTCCTCTTCCTCTTCCATTATTTTTACGGGTCAGTCAGAGCCCAAAAGGCCCTTAGAGCAGGTGGCTCTTCCCACGCGCGGGACGAAAGTCGTTGATCTCAATCGTCATCACATCATTTCGGAGGGAATATAGAAACTGATGACGGTGGCTAAAGAATTGGAAAATTTTGTGGGGCTATGGTTATTTTCAGTATATAAACTCTCTGTAGATTTAAGCATCTTCTGCAAATTTTACTACTAGCATGCCTCATGATGACTTTGGAGATGGAAATGAAACGATTGTTGATATGCACTTCCTACTAACTAGGGGCATTGGACAAACCTTCCGATTAGTAGGAAGTGTCGAAGACATGTCTGCCACAAGGGTATTTCTACCCTACAGAGGCCTTCAACGGTAGTTGTAACAATCTGGGCTCTCTGTCTGAATGCGTTTTTTATTTAAACATGTCAGTGCTCGCATACCTTGTACCTCTAATTTTGAGGTCAACATTTTTCTTCCCGACTAGGGAGAAAATATGCAAGACTTTCTAAAAGCTTGCTACTCGTGAGTGGCCCGCTTTTGAATTTTCTCACTTGAGCCTTTTAAAGACATGCCCAGGTCAATAGTTATTTTCAGTATATAAACTTTATATAGATTTAAGCATCTTCTGCAAATTTAATACTAGCATGCCTCAGGATGACTTTGGAGATGAAAGTGAAACGATTGTTGATATGCGTCGATCAAAGAGTATAATTGTCATTTTTACTTCTGTTACCGTTCAAGATTTTAAGGGTTAGTTGTATTAAGTAGAAATCACGCATTTTGTTCTTCATTGATTGTTCTGTTTCAACACTTGTCACAAGTCAATATCACTTGCCATTGGCGATTTTTTTTTTTATAACTTCGTCAACTGACTCTGGAACTCCCGATGAGGGCTCTTGTCAATTGCGCTCGGCAATTAAGCTATCAACCTTCTTGACTGATAGCTTGTATCTTTTCGATTGCCTTGTTCACTGCTGTCTCGATCAAACTTTGTTTTCATCAATCAAGTCCTAATTGTCGGTTGCAACTCGAAAGTTGGTATTTTTTGGTATTAACACTTCCGCATACTGTAGTCAGCCTTTATGTCGTAGGTCCTGCGCAATATAGATCTTAATCATCTCTTTGTATTACTCTATATCTTAGGTTTTATATGTGATGGACGGTTTTCTTTACGACGAGGATGCTTTCCCATTCGCAAGTGACGACGTTTTGACGAAAATCACAAGTCGCATATCGAAGAGACTCCCTGGAACTTCTGTGACTCATCATCCCCTCCATTAAAAAAACACGAGTCGAGCGGTGACGTGGTTCTCCCTTCGCAATAAGAAAATGGCGAACGGTGTCGCCCAGCTATTAGCTTGACGACGTGGAGATTGATTAGTAGCTGCGACCAGCCGCTCCCACGTTATCATTCCAAAACAAGAAATCGACCATGATAATTGAAAAGCAAAGGGCAAAACCAAACCCTAGAATTCAATTCGTGGGTGGAGAGAGATGGGTGGTTGTGCGAGTGGTGAAGGTCCTAGGTGGGTACGAAAAGGTTTCTATATATGGACATTGTTTAATTTAATCCCACGTATATTCCATTTTTAGTGGGCATCTCGTTGGACCGTGGACATGATTACTTTAGTATGGGAAATGTTTTGTGTACTTGGGAGTTAAATGGGTGGAAGAGAAGATGTCTTTTAGTTCAGGATATGTTAGGAGGCTAAGATAATATAAGGAAAAAAGGGAGAGTACTTTTGATGTGTGTAATCCACCTTGTTAGCACTAAAATGGCGATTGATTTCGTCATCGCGACGACATTATGCGGAGATAATGCCGAGTGTGTCGTCTCATGTACCCGTCACGTGCTTTTTAACATTTAGAGTAGATGGTTGCTGGTATTTTTTGAGTCGGTATTTGTATCAGAGGTCTCGAGTTTCATTCCGCACATCCCTTACACTCATTTATCAGTTCCCTTCTTTATATGCCTTGGATTTATGTAATCCTCTGTACATGGGCCTCTCACATCGAGATCTATGCATAAGATATTCAGTAGCAAATCGGCCTTCACCCGAGGAGAGTGTTATTGAGATATAAAAGATATTTCCACACCGCATGCTAATAGTTTAAAAATTTAGGAGTAATTTGTTGCATATATAATTTTAAGTATTAGAAGAGCTAAATAGTAGTGTGAATCTTATCTTGTAGGACGAGAGATTGCATGGTTGCATATTGAATAGGCGACAAATCGAATGCCTCATACAAATAGTCTGGCTCATACGTAAGAAACCTTTTTTTTTTGGTCAAAAGAAGAAATTATAATTAGGACGACTTTTTCACAACAACCAATGGCGAATCACCAAATAGTCTGGCTCATACGTAAGAAACCCTTTTTTCCCCCTTATGTTAGACAATATGATGTCACTTTCAGTAGACATTAGGCCCAAAATCTAAACCTAAGCATGAAGAATTTTATGGAACAAATCAAATCATGATAATACACTTAAACTCACGAAGCTCGCTCGACATAAGGCCTAAACAAATTCGTCGATCATTGAAGTCGTATCAATACAATTGACCCACAAAACCCGTCAACGGAATGTCTCAAGAGCATTTAAAAGAGATTTTGCTTAAGTTTGAACTTTAAATTCAAATTCAATTAGATGTCATAATTCCGATACTTGTCTTCGATTATACAAGCTTTCCGGTCGGACCTTAATCAACTTTTTACTTTCTCAATGCCTGCCGAGATTCGACTTTGCTTTTGGACTAAGGATTCCCGTGCTGTGGCTAGACCATCAACCCGCAACCTGCACACGTGTGGATTGCCCGCTCGGCCACGTGTGGGCATGCGCTTTTTTCTGTAATTCGTATTAAATAGTTTATTTTTTGCGGGGTGCTACTGCTAAGGACATGGGGAGCAACATTTGAATATAACGCTCCAAAACCCGTGGTTGTCTCCACATGATAGGCCTCCTCGCTATTTGTTGGCTGTTTTTATAGTAAAGGTCATGCTCATGGAATAGCATCCATGGCGTGTGATTGTAAGCCTTCTGTTGCCAACATTTCCTCTTAGATTTCAGCTTTATTCATAGCATCTTACTATCTAAGGAGAAGACGAAGCAGAAGCTAGTATGCCATCTTGAGTAACGCAGACACAGGCGAGAATCCAATACCTCTAAAACCTAAAGAGTCCTCCCTGTTTTCTATTGAAAGATCATAAACAGTTCCCGTAGGCTGAGCGCCCTTTTTCAAGAAATCGTGGAATATGTCAAGGATACTTTAATAGGTACAGAAGAGAAATAAACAAGCGTTTGTCCCGTATGTAGAAAACGAGGGAAACCGGAGAAATGAAAATTCGAGAGGGAGGAAGGCTGTTTGAAAGGAATTTAAATTTTTTTCTGTGAGGAGGAAGGGGAAGAAATTTCTTTTAAGCTAGGGGTGTTCTCTTTTCATGTTCTTCTCCCATGGTGCTTCCAAACATAGCATTAAAGTCATTAAAATTCATGGGTATTTTACAATTATTATTAATGAAGAAGAGAAGTAATAAAACAATTTTTGTGACTCATGGAGGAAAAAGGGTGATTGATGGAAATGAATTGAATGACCAAATAGGGAATGTCAATTCGGACCTCTAAAGAGTGGACCAAAAAATGTGTGGACCTACTTTGCATTCTAATCGCTTTGCTATTTGAATTGCGACAACTGGAAAGGCATGGACCCGAGAGGATAGCGACGGCTTCTTGGTCATGAGATTCCCACCCTTCTTGCTTAGGATTGTCCAATTGCATCACCCCACATAAGCCGAATCGAAACCAATCAAATTCAAGAATGTTTTCTTTTTCCGCCTTTTTTTTTCTCCCCTTTTTTTTAATTATTGATTTGGCTTGGGTTCAAGGGAAGAGCAAAATCGAGTAATTCTCTGATTCTCCTTCTTCGACACCGAAACAACAACGATATCTCGAGGCTCTTTAATTATGTGCGATAAGGATAAGGGCGACGTGATTCCGAGCCTAGCCGATCGCTGATTATGCGTCATGGCGACTTGAATTATCGATGACTATTATATCTGTTGTTACGTAATTAGCCCCCATCTAAGTTAATTAGAAAATGTCAGTGGTTAGCTCATTTCCAAGTTTCCAACCGAACAAGCCAATTTCGAGTAACTAAGTCAAAACTCTTTGAAGGTCCTACAAGAAGAAAAATAATAACTAGGGCATCGTATAACTAAACCCCCAAGCTGCGAGCACACTTACAGTCCAGCCGGCGTCAAACCCATTAGTTTGCAGTCACTAAAAAACCAAATTTAAAGTTAGATGCATATGATCGAGTGCACGACACAAATTCGAGTCTCTACAACGCCAAGCACAACGTTCTCATGTTCGAGCGGTCCTCATGAGTTTCGGCTCAAATTGATGGTTCACCTACTCTGTTATATGAACAGCAACTTCGAGTTTTCCTCCTTAATTTCCTAAGTCCTGCTCAATTTTGGCATCACCTCACACTTATCTTCAGCTCGTTCCACGATCAAAGCACAATCATCAACCATGATTTGATCAGAATCATACTAAATCCTGGGGCAATGCTCCAATAGAAGATGCACAAAACAATTTGAATTGTCCAATCTCTAAACTCCAAATTCCTCGACAGCACAACTAAAATTCAGACAGGCCTCAGCCGTTGAGCCAAAAATCCAGAGACGACAAAATTAGGGCATGATCAAAAAGTGGTAAACCCCGCTGTCAAACTCCCCTTTATACGTGTCTTTTCATGCTCCCCGAAATCATGACATTTCAAGCAGCATCTTCTAGCATCCATACTTATTAGGATCTCAATTTGGACCGTCATCGTATTTTTCATGCATCAATTATCAAAGTCCATCACGACAGTCGCAAACGTCATGAATTCGCGCCAAAATCCTTGCTATGACTTCGAGACCTTTCTAATCTTTGTCAAATTGCCCTCGAACGTTCTTATCGACACTTACTTCGTCCCAATTTGCCGGTCACATTACGATGATCGTTAAGTGTGTTTGATAAACAACTCAGAGTAACGACTCTAACCACTAGATTCTGTGGATTCACATGTGACGCAACTTTTGAACGCTATCATTATTTATGTTTTCTTTTTCGGCCATGTTCCGTTTTTTCGCGTCGACGTGAGTTTTTCGGAATATCAACCTTATTATTAACTCGATTGGGTAAATTTTGAGACGAATTCGATTTCTTTTTAATACTAGTGCTAGGGGATGTTCTGTTATGGCCGTGCACTCGAAATCAAACATAGTGAATTTCTGCTCAAGTTGTAGCTAGTAGCCGAGCTAATTAGATTCTGTGTAACCCGACTCTTAACTAATTCGCGATTTGTGAATTCCAAGGAACTTGTCACGATCTAATTTCCCTCTAATGAAGGCAATTACACCATTAATTATTCTTTTTCCATTCTTAATAACGTGATTGGTCTCCAAGGATGTGCTAAAAGACAAGGCATTGGGAAAGCCAAGAGTGGACGAGAATGTATCAGAAAAGGGGGAAAGAATCCAAAGTCAGAAAGTGACTAAAGGCGAAATAATTTAGATTGATTTCCGCTGGATTTAGGCGTGGATTACGAAGTCTAATCAGTAGGAAAAGTTGATTTAACCGAACCGACTTGGGAGAATCTGCTGGACGCCCCCTTGCAAATCTATTGTTCGATTTGGATTGAACGTCTCTTAATTAGCATTAGGAGAGTCTAGAGTTCTTCGTGCTGTCTAGGATTAGAGGGTGATTTCGACTTGAAGGAGAAGTCGTCGCTAAGGGCCGCTTAGCTACATTGGCATGTCGATTCACCAAAGAGGCTATTGACCCCTCGAAGCAAGCTTAATGTGTGGCTATATCTTCATATTCTAGAGAACCCTTGTACTATCTACATGCACACTTGTATTACAACCACGATGATTTCAGGAACTTTATTAGAATTTTGCCGCCATTTCATATCCCTTGTCGTCTGTCAAATTGGAGCAAACTGTTGGAGATGTGATTCATATTCTCTATCGACGGAAAAGCACAGAGCCATCCCAGCGAGGGTGTCAAAGGGGTAGCGCCCCCTAGACGCCAAAGAGTTTTTGTAACTTAAGTTCGTATTTTATTGATAATTTGGGTTTGGCTCATGAATAGTTACTATCTATATATATTATTTTTTGCTTGTAATGGAGTGATATAATTGAGAAGTTCGATGTGTTAATTATAGTGAAATCATCTGCTAGATGTAGTCTTAATTTAAGTGTGAATTTGGATAAAATTTTGTGTCACAATTTCTCTTTCTCATATTTATTCTCTATTTTGTTGTGATTGTGCGTCTAATCCTAACACGGATGATATAAATGTCGATTAGATTTCTACTTCTATCGCTATATTTTCAATGGTCACAAACGTATGTGTAGAGGATACATTCCAAGATATTCCCACCAGAATTAGCAAAATTAAATCAGCGATAAGCACGCAATCCTTGATCTTTGACGTCCGAGCGAATTAAATGACAAAGCTAAGTTTGCATGCGAAAAAAAATAAAAATTTGATGTGGTACTATGTTAATAATCTCGATGCAAAAGCTTCGATAGGTAGACAAAAGAAGCAAATCTCGTATTATGTTCTAGTACTTGACAAGTTCAAGCGGTGAAGATCTACAGAGAAACTATAGACCAAAGAGGGAATATCCCATTGTGGATCGGCCCTATGACTCGTTCCTCCAATGAATTGGATCCACGTGGCATGGTGCGACCCAAAGATTGTGATGTGACCATGACGGCATCAATCTCAATCGCCTCTAGAGAGGGGACAAAAGTCATTGCACATGCATATTTTGGAGGCTAATTAGTGAATGTTTGGTCAATTGGACTTTTACGAAATTTGGATTTTTCCGGCTAGAAAAAGCGAACATCCGAATAATACTAATAATAGAAAAAACCCAAAAGAGTGTCGAATGATGTGATGCCACAGAGGCTTGCTAGTTGCTATTCCTAGCCATGCGCCTCCTGACAATTGAACCCAATTTCTTTTTAAGTAGTGACGATTTTGATTGGAAGAGAAGGGTGCCAGGTTTTGTTCCAATACATCATATGGTGGTGGGTCACACCCCACGAGTCCTCGACCCGTGATGTGTCGAAAATAGCTTCAAAGTCGAAGGTCAAGTAAATATGTCTTGATGTCGACAATAGAGAGAAGGATGGTGCAGCAAGCAATTTGGCAAGAAAGAGACATCATGACCGTGTTGGCTCAGAGGCTAGGGTGAAACACGGTCGATAGCGGTTGGTCCTTGGACCGAGGGCACTTTTATGTTGCAGCTAACGCGGCAATTTCTGATTATGCATCAATTCGATCTAATTGTAAAACTCAAATAGTATAATGGACGATGCAAACGATGTTGTCGTGTGGTTGTTAGATCTGTCCCTAAATGAATTGGGATTAACAAGGATTAATGGTATATGAATGACTTTTTATGAGAAACTGTGCGGTAACGTTTTGTGATGCAAAATCACAGTCTGGTATAAATAGGTTTTGTGTATTTATGTGTCCTTAAATGTCAGCATCTGAAGCATTCACTTTTAAACGACGGTAGGATATCGAATGGCCAAAAAAAATTTCTAATTCTAAATAAATACTAATTTTTTTTCAAGCCATTCCAAAATATCACGCGATTAGTAATTCTAGATCAGTTGTGCCCAATCAATTCAATCATCATCCATTTTTTGTTATTTGTTGCTAGGATGGCACTTTTAGAGGAATCTTTTATGAAGAATGCCATCAACATATGTCCTTGTTTTGGGTCATAAAGATAATTCTCATTCAAAATGCCTATGTTGGAGCATACATTATAGAAGGTTCAAAACAAATAAGAGCCCAAAGGCTTGGAGGGATTGGGAGGGTGGTGTGGGATTTGAGCTTTGGCGATCCAGTTCGCCACTTGGTTTGCTTCACGATTGCAATTGGCCAGACTGAAATCAGAGAAAAAGCCTTTATTCTGGCCCGAGCCTCATTGTCAAGAACACTCGCATCCCACCTAGCCCAATCTGTGCTTAACACCCCTCTTATTAGATCATAGTGGTTTGGCTCCAACTCCGTACGCTTGTCAGATCGCGCTCGAGGGTGAATTAGGGTTTTCAGAAGGGCAATTGCTTCAATTTGAGTCACAAACGATGCCCTCACGTTCCTCGCAAAGCCATGGACCGAGAGACCTGAGCAATCTCGAATGAGTAGTGAATAACCCGGGCCATGGCACCTTCGTTCGTCCCCCCTTTAAGGTAAGATCCATGTGTGTTTATCTTGAAGCCCCTAATTATTTTTATTTAGACTGTGGAGTCGCGGAAGAAAATGGCAGATGGGGCTAAACCCATGTATGGTCAAACGTAATTGGGCCTAGGTTAACTGACAGCCACTTTTGCGCAGAAGAGCTAGTCGAGATGACACTTCCTTTTCATTAGGCCCATGGAATTGCTCAGCATTGTACGAGTTGGCCAGTCCGATGGATTATTATCGTTAGGCTCCGTTTATTTCGCGAAAAATATGATATTTT
>BCNH02000003.1:8221935-8284050 GCA_001662345.2 Metrosideros polymorpha var. glaberrima
TTCTTTTTCTTTTTCTATTTCCTCTGCTTTTTTTTCTTCTTCTTTTTCTTTTTCCTCCGTCGGCCGCCAAGGAGGCATGGCGAGGGCCAAGCTCGCCGCAACTCGCGAGGCCTCGAGCTTGCCAAAAATTCATTGAGCTCAATTTTCATTCCAGCGTTCATTCCCAGCCCGCGAATCACCATTGCTTGGTCACGCTTTCGTACGAATCCATGGCAGAGCATAATCGAAGAATTCGGAAAACAAAGGGGGGCTACAAACAACACGATGGAGGAGTCGCCGCCGATAACACCGAGGGAGGAGGAGGAGACAAAGCCTCACATCTGCTCCAGAAGAACAATAGCCACAGGTCACCACAAGCGCATAGCTAAAAGATGCTTCAACCATCGCTACCCAATCACAAGTAGAGTCACGGGAGGAGCAGATGACGTCCTTGAGCTTGTGGAGGATGGAGTTGGAGGAGTCGCCGCCGACAACGCCGGGGGAGGAGGAGGAGGAGTGGTGGTTGGAGTGGGCATAGAGGATGAGGAGGCAGGAGGAGGTCTTGGAGAAGGCGTGGGAAGAGAAGAGAGAGTAGCAATCAGGTCTTGGAAAATAATTTCCATTTATCAGAGAGAGCAGCAATCAGGTCTTGGAAAATGATTTCCATTAAAATGGAAATCATTTTCCTCAGTTTTCGACGGACTTTTCTCATTAATTGGAAAACTCTTTCTTTGACCACATATTTTCTGCCCTTCAAACACTAGAAACTGTGAAAAAAGTTTTTCAGGAAAACTATTTCCGTGAAACAAATGGAGCATTAGAGTCTATTGGCTTTCCTTAATTATGTGTTCAGTGAAAAATTCCTTCGGGGAACTCACTAACGAAATATTTAGTACGATCATCATCATCATCTGGTCTTCCGATAATGATAACTGTCATTGGTATGGCTGTGTTCGTATGCTTTTTTGCTTAATTAATATTTTAAGACCAACAGATACACGCAAGTTGAGATGGCCGAGTTGGTCTAAGGCGCCAGATTAAGGTTCTGGTCCGAAAGGGCGTGGGTTCAAATCCCACTCTCAACAGTCAACCATTTTTTTTGTTTTTTTATTTTATTTTTCCAGCTAATTTTTTATTTTTTTTATTTTGCAAGCGTCCATGTGCTTGATTTTTTTTTAATTATTTTTTCCGCTATTTTTATTTTTTATTTTTTCAAGGGTGCATGTGCTTGAAAATTCTACAATTTATTGGCATGGCTTGATTGACCTTCTAAAAGATTGGTCTTTCGCTCGTTACGTTTACGTTGAAGCAGAACTCCTCTTTAAGAGCTTATCCTTCAACAGAAGTAACACTGGTAGCACAAACCTATAGCTCGCCAATCCAACGGCAGCCGAGCCCAATGCTGCGAACAGACCTCCCTACCTCCGACGAGCTGTCCTAGGGGGCCAGGTCGGCTGGCCGCCGCCGCCACCGTGCCGTCAACACAGAGAGGTTGCTAGCTAATTAAAGCTGAGGCATCCGCAAAAGAGATTCTCGAATCTTCATCACCTATCAGCAAGCGGATTGACGCAAGAGTTGTTTTGACTTTTCCACCTCAGGTCCTACCAAAGCCACCCGACTTTCTTTTTCTCAAGTCACGTTCTTACTTCTTATCGACCCACGGACGCCTTCGCCTTTGAAAATCGCAATCTTAGCTTCTCTCCTCACTAGGAAAACCGGGACTCTCCTCAGCATATCGATTAGCAATGGAATAACTAATTCGATTAATAGTGAGATCCGCAACGAAATAGGGTAAAGAAGGGTTCGGATCAACTATCGCCCATGTCCTAGCTATTGGAAAAACATGTAAAGATTCGAAACGACACGCGTCCGATACGCCCGCCCGACGCATGTGCGAAATCGAATGCCAACGAGCATCATGTCTTTGATTCTGAACTACCCTTCAGCATACGTTTGAACCGCAGTTTGTCTTCTAAACGGACGATGCTGGACAAGGTCAGCTGACAAATTGCAAAGGCCTTGTCTCGACAAATATGTACACGGACGGGTAGGTCTGAACAACCGCTGAAGATCCATAGATAGAGACAAGGTCAAAGCACTCATGACCATCCTTCTAAATCTCTCTCTCTCTCTGCAGACTCCATTGCCTACATCTCTTTCTGGGCCTGCTCTCCAATCCAGCCATGGTATGTACACGCATTCTTTACTCAGATGTCTGTTTCAATTGTGCAACCATGAAAAAGATGTCATCAGCTCATTTGAGCTTTTGCACAGTTGATGGATTCTGGTTTTTTGTAATCGTGCACGAAAGAGAGGCCGATGTCGAAAAGTGTCTTTATTTGTTTGCTTCTGTGTGTTTTGGGTGTTTTTTTTGCAGTCGCTAACGACTTTGATGTTCCGATCACTGGTCAGGCTAGTGACGTCGCTCGTCGGCGAGCCCGCCTCCTCCGTGACCACCATCTTGTACTACAGCGCCCTGCTGCCTCAGAGCGCCGCCCTGGAGAGGCTGGTCCGGCGTGAGCTGCTCGACCCCGAGAATTACCTGTTCCATTTTCTCATCAATTTCTTGAGGTGTTTTTGGTGATATAGGATTTGCTTCTTCTTTCTTCTCCGTCAATGTCCCTTGGAGATTTCATCTTCCATGTCTGAGATGGATAGTCCTCATTCATTTAATTGGTGAATGTATCGGCGATTGTAACTGGATTGTCAACCACGATGAACGTTTCGATCTATTACCTCGAAATCAAATACTAAAGTCATATCTCGCAAAGTCAAACCGGCGTCCAAATGGGAAAAAAAGTTGAAGTTTTAGTTTATGTTAAGTCTCAAGTTTTTATTTTCATTTGACAAGAAAAGTTGGCACGTTATCTATTTTCCACTTAAGATTACAAAAGGGAAATGCTTATTCAAGGCCCAACTAATTAAACAAAAACAAAAAAATTGGTTCTTGGATGGGCCCTCTAATTGGGCCCAAATGGTGAACCGACCCGATTAGTTCATGGGGTGCATGATTGACCCCGCCATGAAAAGCAACATCATACGAAATCAGAAGTGAAGCATATCTCAACCCGCCTTAATTTGCACTCTTCCTCTAATCATCCATTCCAAATTGACGTCAGAAGCATCTACATTTCATGGAAATGCACTCGATATTATGTCGTAGACGGAATTTGCCCCCTCGACGTCGTTTTAAGGGTGAGGATTCAAAATTGAGGACGGACGATTGGAGCCTTTCTCTTTGAGCAATCGGTTAATCCCGACGCCGATCTCTTTAAGCAATTGCTTGATCCTCGATCATTGATCCTTCCCTGTCTAGGATTAAAAAGAGTTCCGTTATGAAAAGGTCTATTTTCACCCTCTCTTTTTTTTTTTCATGACCTATTTGAACTCCGACGAATTTCTTCAACGATCTTTTCCTTCGAATTCAATAGGTGTGATCATAGTCCTGTGATCATATTTTTATTTCTTATCTTTATTTCCAAGTTTCCCTCTTTTCCCCCATCTTTTCGATTAAGAATTTGCTCTAAAAATTCATGTTGCATGTCTTGCCGGATGTGACGGATATTCATGTGGAAACGAATGCTTTGATTTGTTAAAGTCATGTGCATTTCAATCCCGACATAGACATTTCGACATTTTTAATGAAGCTTTCTTGGCCAAACTTAAAAAAATGGTTTTATTATGAATAAATAAATGCTACTTTAAATATTAAAAAATCGGTACGAGGAACGGTCGTCCTCTACATCGCAACTTAAACTTTTTTGTTGGATTTACTGTTTATAAATAATCGCTTTTACTGTTTCCTTCCACACGTGGTACGATGCATCATGCTCGTATGGATTTGAGGAGCAAAAACCACCATGCCATAGCATTTTTCATGTTGCTTTTATTGTGAAAACGCATTACCGACTTTAATTGATTGTTTGATTAATCTTGTATATACTTAGGCTATGATCGATAGACTGGATTTTTTTAGTCCGGATAGGATAACTCGCCATCCTATCCGGTGTTTGGGGACTTCATCGAACCGGATAAACCCGGATATGTTCGTAAAAAATGCTGGATAAAAAATTTGAAAGAGGTGGTGGGATAAATTTGAATTGGATAAGGAACGATAGAAAAAGAAATTAACAAAATGAGAAGAACAAAGTTGTGGATTGCTGCTAGTAGTGCAAACCGGTGGCACCATGGACGCCGATGGCCACCATGACAACGGCTGTGCAAAGACCGAACAAATGGAGCAAGCTTGCTCCTTGTGAAGATAGTCGTCGGCCGGAGAGGAGGAGACGCGCTCACTACAACTCCCCTAGGTTGGCAACCTCGGCCCCAACTCCTTAATGGCTCTGTTTGGTATTGTGCGGAATTCACTTCGCCACAATTGAATTCCCAACGACTCTGTTCTTCTTGAATCCTCTGATGGCCACATGCGAGTCTTTTGTACTTGAAACTGTGAGGGGAAGTCTAATTCCCAATCCTCAATCGATTCAACTAATCTCGCCCTCCTAATGGAGGCCGCAAAGATGGCAATCGCGCAGATGGTGATGGCGAGGCTAAACATCTTCGACATCTCAGTGATTCTCAAATAACTCGGGACTTGATCACTCTGAGTCAATGTAGAGGGCTGGTGGTGGTTGCCGTCTACGATCGCGGCCATCATGGCCGCTACAATCCTTTAATCTATGGTTTATCTTTTCAAATATTTAATTTAATTGAATATTTTATTTGTTTTTCAATCTTATATTGGAGCGTGTCTAACATTTGATGGGATATGATATGTCCACTTTCACTAGTTGGGGGATTTTTCATCCCACTTCAACAATCCCATCCCAATTCTTATCTTGACAACGAAACGCTGCCTTATGCCGTTCTATTAATCTCCTAAATACAACAATCCTATTGCTGTTGCCTTATAGGTTTTCAAAAGCACCATGTTTGTTCTATTTGCCATTTGTTGATAATTACTTTCGAGATAGGAAAAAAGGAATAAATTGCTTTCTTCACTCAAAGTATAGTAGTGAAAATATATAGCGGTTCTCTAAAACTAATAAGTGTTAGATTTATCGTTCTTTTCATATTTATTTGGTCTATTTCAAATTATTGACATTTTTAATAGCTGTCTCTATTGGGAATTCAATTTTTTTTATTATATAAGTCCGGTTTCAATATCACCTTCCAATACTTCTTGCAGTTGACACGAGATTAGAGATCGATTTTCAAATTATTTTGCATAAGAATCTAACATGATCATTTAGACTTCAGAAATTACAACATCTCCCTTTGCAATAGATGAATGATTGGCATATTATTCATGGATGATCTTTTAAAATAGGTTCAACTGCAAAGGGACGAATTTAAAAGGAACACCTACGCACCACCCAAAAAAAAGAAAAAACTTAACAATAAAAAAGAAAATAGAAACCCTTCCTCGGAAAAATGCAAAGACAGTCCAAGAAATAATTAGATTAATAGGTGGAAGGACAGTCATTTCTCCAACTTTCTAAAAGCTGACATTAAACTGTCCTGTCCGGACTTGGTCTTGCCTAGGTTGTCGTCTTGCTATGCAAGAAGAAATTATTAAAAATAAGTTTTTACCGAATTTAATAACATTAAAATGCAAATACTTCGTAAGATTTTTCGTGATCGACGGTTTTTCTTCCTCCTATTTACCGAGAAATCGATAACTCTTACCACCTCTAACGACTAAAGACATGAATAAAATAAAATGCCCTATTAATGAAAGTAATCTTTTGGATTCTTTTTCTATAAATGTGTTCATGTGAAAATTAATGCAACCCAGACTGGTGAATAAAAGAAGTTACATTTGTTAGATTATGTACGAGTTAACTAGATTTTCATTGCTACTATAACTTCAACTTTATTTCCAAATAAATGAGATGAATCATCTAGTTCACATTTTGCCGTGTGCTCATGTTGTTCCATGAATGATTCTTTGAGAACTGCTTTGTGTTTAATTAACACCAGTTTTAAAGGCACATATTTAGCGTCATTAAGTACAAAAAAGAAGAAGAATTTTTAATAAGGATTTTAGCTAATATTTTAATTGAGTGGATATGCGGTGGGTAGTAAGAAGAAAAATAAATAATTTTATAAGGATTTTGATGGATTTAGTAGTAGAGGAGAAAATTGAGTGGGTGGGTGCTTTTCTTTTCTTTTCTTTTTCACTATTTAAGTGGGTGGTTATGGAAAGTGGATGAAATGGTGAAGAGAGTTAGTGGGTGATTCATAATTGTTGGTGTCTGATTAGTGATTACTCAACTAACCTTTATTTGTACAAATAAATTGAACCGGACTTCTTTAGTGGGTAACATTTGAATTGGTCAAATATGATCATTTAAAGATTGCAAAATAATAATAATAATATTGACAAGTTATAAAAGTTGGAATGTTTTCCTGATATATAGAAAGATTCTCATTGCTATTTTTTTATAAAGTTTCTTTGATAGAGAAAAAGTTTTGATGAAAAACTAAATAGAATCATATTTCAATTGTCGCCACTTCTGATTTCACTTTTCTTATTTGGATGTGGTATACCGTGTTGTATTATCTAGTAGCAGATTAGGTTCAATGTGATGCATTAAAAAATTATTGATTTCGAAATAGTCCTAAAGTCTAAAATAAAATTTCAATTTACTTTTGTACATCTAAGAATTGTGAAAAATATTAAAAGGTAAGAACCAAAACAAAACAAAGAATCTTCGAATTGCCTTCGCTTGTGAATAATCTGCCAAATAAAGAGTGCAGCAGACGTCCTGGAATTTAATGTGCAGATCGTGGATAAATGCCGCATTTATTAAAATCATTTAATCAAGCATGTTTTTATTTATTTATTGTCATGAGTGATTTAGGATTTTAATTATCTATGCTCCCTCTTTCAATAAAAGAAGCCAAAATAATGAAATTTAATTAAGGGCGCGAATGATAATCATTCTATATTGAGAACAATTTATGGCCTCCCTTAACAAATTTTTAAGTAGAAAAACACGTTTGATAATGATAGCAAAATCTTATTTCCAGAATAGAAATTCGTTTTAAAATTACTATTTCCTTGACGTTGGCAGCGGTCGGTGATCGGCAACTGACGGTGGCAATTTCGGTGACCGGCAGAGGAGAGGGATGAGTGGGGAACCGGGGGAGAAAGGAGAGTGAGTAACAAATAGAGAGAGTTGAGTTTTTGTTTCTATTTCTTTTCAAAAAAAGTGAAAAGTAGAAAAAAATTTACTTCTTATTTTCTGTTTTAAATTTATTTATGGGCTAAAATTTTTTCTTGAAAATAAAAAAATAAAAGTGCATTTCCAAATAAATTTCTATTCTAAATCTATTTTCGAAAATAAAAAAATAAATTAAATAAAGTAATAAAATGGTTATTGTGCGCACCTTAAAAGAATCAAAGTGGACTAAAACCCCACTCAATTAGCGCTAAGATATGCGGTCCAGCTAAAGAGATTCCTTCCCGTCCGATTCCGCCATCATTTACGGTTAGCCCACTCCCCCATTTGACCCGCTGAAAGTCCCCACATCCAACGGCAACTATCCGTTTCTCTCTACACCCTTTTCCTTTACTACCCCTTCTGTTCATGTTGTCCACTTCTCTCTCTCATAAAAAAAAAATTATATACATCGCATTAATTAATGAAATACGTAATAACGCTGATAATAGTATAGTCTCGCCCCATTACGTTTGCGTAGTCTCGGGTCACTCATTGATTGCCATGTGTCTAGAGAACATATAACACGAAAATATAAAAGAGAGACTATTTTCTTACATGTTTCCTTTTACACACAGACAGCTACTAACATCGAAAGATTCGAATAACCAAATAGCCGAATCAAAGCGAGTAGTTATCCACTGACATTCCAATACCTATGTAATCACCGTATCACTGCTATTGCCGCATACATTTCCTTTCCGCTTTACGTTACGTTCTAAGTTTAATTTTTGTTGTTGTTGTATCACTTCTCTCAATGAAAGCATAACGATTCATTTTCAAATCTGTCTTAACAACCACGTGTAAGTCGATCGTGCGAAATGTTACTCAAAGGGTTGGTCAAGCGTTGGATTGGAGCGAAGAGCTTTTTTCCTTAAAAAAGATCTCGCTTGTCTTTATTGAATTTATAATTGAGGTTCAGATTTAAGGAAATATATCTCTCCTTCTTGTACCAATCTTGTGATCCTCGACGTCAATGATTTGCTCTAGATTGAGTTGCGAGATTGATTCAGCGCAATGTGCGAAAATTTATCCACAATAATAATCGATTTTGAAAACAACGGAATCATTTTGTGTGGGCTGCATTATTTGGATGTAGTTGAAGAAAGTTGCCCAAAAGTAAAGTACACACGATTTTTTTTTTGCTTGTGATTATCTAAAATACTTGCTAAGTATATGAATAAATAGCGAATACTTTGATAAAAGAAATTCTTCAAAAATAAACAACATGGGGTCGGATAATAGCAGTATACAGAGAATACTTTCCTCCAGCAGCGAGAAGAATGCATCGAGGTCATTATCGTAACTTCCGGCTCCGTTCTGCTGTCCCCACTCACCTCTACTCGAGGCCAGTTATTTTGAAAAAGTGTCTGCTCGCTGTCGTCTCTTCTCTCTCTGTGTTAGGCGTTACCGTGCATTCTCAGTCTCTCTCTCTCTCTCTCTCTCTCTCTCCCATGGCCGAGCTCGATCTGCATCGGAGCATGCTGCGTTGCTGAGTCGCTCTCGCCCGAGTCGCCCCCGAGCGAGCGATCGTCGGCTCGCCGAGAAGACGAAACCGTCAGCCGGAACGATGCTGGACGGCTTGCTCGGCCGCGGCTTTGCCTCCAAGTGGTTGGCTCTCAGATCTCTTCCTCCTCTCTCTGTGGTTTTTTTTTTTCTTCTTCTTCTTCTTTTGTGCGCGCGTGGAGGATATATTGTTATTCGGAGCGTCGTAGTGGCGCTGTCGTTTTCGGTGTTCGGGGCCGTGATTTTTGCCGGTGCTTGTTTTGCCAGTAAATCGCTGATCAAGCTGACGAGATCGAGGATCGATGTCATCCGGAGGAAGAGGCAGGCGACGCAGAAGTTCCTGAAGAAAGACATGGCCGATCTCCTCGCCAATGGCCTCGATGTCAATGCTTACGGGCGGGTAATTGACTCGCGCATTGCGCTCTCGATGCCTGCGATTTCGGTCCTTCTTGCGTGGTCTGATCTGGAGTAGCTTTGTTTCTCTTTTGTTAATGATACGATAGTCGCCGGTAATGTTTGGGGGTGTGAATGCTGCGAGGCGATGGCGATTTTTGGACATTTGAATCTTTTCGTGCTTTTTTTTTTTTGCTTTTGCAAATGGAACAGGAGGGAAAAATCGAATCACTATCATGTTCAGTTATTTTGAGCTGCAGAAGTGCAGAAACCCAGTTGCATTTAGAGGTAGAATTAAGGGAATGTAGAATGGACAACGGTTGAATTTGTCATAGCTCTCGAGTGGAAAATGTCGATGGCTTTTGGTGTTGTGCTTAGCATCGGTATGTTCGGTAGCTCCGACTATTTCTTGTGCGTGGTCCTTAAACGAGTAACCTCTGTGGTGAATACTGGAACAGGCTGAAGGGCTTCTGGTTGAATTGACGCTCTCGTCGTGCTATGACTTTGTTGAGCTGTGCTGCGAGTTCTTGTCGAATCACATGTCGACAATGCAAAAACAGAGGTATGGCCTTCAACTCCAAGGATATTGCCCTACGTTAGCAATTGCTTGATGGAAATACTTCCAATGTTGCATCTTTTTGAGAAGGATTGCAGTCCGTAGCTCTTTAACCCAACTATTCTTACTTTCCCGCGGAAAAGAAATGCCACTCTTTTCAATTGTGAGGACATATAAAGTAGAGTCCGGAGAACTTTAAACCCGGATTTGCCAATACATCCTGTAAATAATCTTGGTCCCCAAATTTTCATATTGGTATCTTAATCTTCTGCAACCATGTCACTTGGTACATAGACTGCAATTATTAAGTGGCTTCAGTCTCATGGAACATGCAAGTGAAAAACATCAGTTAGGGATGCTAATGAGCAACTGCTGTTGCTATGTAGCAAAACGCTGATGAGTCTGTACAGATGTTGTTGCTCTTTCTGAAGCAAGCATTCTGATGAATGACCATACCTTTAAGAAGTACATGGTATATGCACTTTGCATTTCTTTTTTTCTGGGTATTGCATTGCAGTTACTAGTGGTGTTTGGCTGTGAAAGACTACTTTCTCCCCTGTGTATTTCTTCCTAGCTGTTGAACATCATTGTTGAGAAACACCCTTCTATCAACCGAAACTCTAGAAAGAAAATATCTGATAAGCACAAGACAAAAAGGGTGATTTTTATGATGTCAAATCTTACCACTGGGGTAGCGACAATAAAAACCTTATTGTCACCAGTTAAATGCCTTTTCATGAAGTACCAGGTTATAAACTGTGCTAGAGCTTTAGCGTGTTACTTCTTACTCTTCTGACCAAATACTGTTCTTGCTGTTCTACACTTGACTGAAGCATTTTTAGGTAAGATAATTATTCATTTATCGCATTGTTCTTTTCAGTGAATGCCCAGAGGAATGTCGAGAGGCTGTATCCTCCCTGATGTTTGCTGCTGCAAGATTTTCTGATCTGCCGGAGTTGCGTGACCTTAGGAAGATTTTCCAAGAGAGATACGGAAATTCCTTGGACTGTTTCATAAATCAAGAGGTACTCCCTACCTCAGATGATGCTTGCTAAGCTATTAATGTGCAGCTTTGCTACGTTACTAATTACCTGAAATACTCTCAGTTTTCCAATAAATTAGCCGGAAACCCTTCTACACTGGAAAAGAAAGTTAAGCTAATGCAAGATATAGCTTCAGAATTTTCGATAAGGTGGGATTCAAGGGCTTTTGAACAGAGAATGTCCAGTACCTCTTCAACTGTCCAGGTAAGTTCTTGCGCTTTTGTTGTATTGGAGTGTTAGACTATCCTTACATGAAAAGCTAAAAGATAGTCTCTAAGTGCATCTATTCATATCCTGACTCTATTTGTGTGCCTTGCAGGGACAACCAAAAGATCATGGACTTCTTTCCCAGGCCACTGATTACTCTAATGCCAAGTATATACCTTTAAAAGGGGAGAAGCTGAATTTCCCCGCTAAGCAAAGTTTTGAAGAAGTGGATGAAGGGCAGAGATTCCGCAATAACATGGAAGCCAATGGCTTTAGAAGAAATGGCCTCAATCCTCAACCAAAGCTTGAATCAACAGGCAACAAGCGGAATGAGTATGAGGAGGTTGTTTTCTCAAGGAAAGATGATCATGATACCCAACAAGGAAGGTCTGGTCTACCCTCTTATAAAACTGGGGAGGGTACTAGCTTGAAAGCTTCATCTCATGAAAGACAACATAAGGACACTAATGGTACTCCACGAGGAAGGCTTGGTCACAGCTCTTATAAAATCGAGGAGGATAGTAGCCCGAAACCAATAAAATCAGGCGCTTCATCTCATGAAAGAGCATATAAAGACACTGATGGTGGATTGAAGCGCCAGAACAGAAGGGAGAGAACTGTCCTAGAAAGGGAGCACAGGGATGGTTCGCTTAACTGGAAACAAGGCACGCTGCCTAATTCTGCTGGAACCTACATAAAGACCGATGTTAAGGATGCCCCATCTGCTAATGATGATAATGGCAATGAAGGCCGTGCTGCCAACTCTTCGAGAAAGGCCAAGGGAGAAGAGATAGAAAGGTCCTACTGCAAAAGTCCTCTGCCACCTCCTTATGTTAAGCCAATTGTTAAACCCCCGAAGGATGGCAAGTATGGATCCAAATCGGAGTGTATTTTTGAAGGCTTGAAAGTTGCTTCAACACCTAAGAGCGAAATTCCTGGTCCATTTATTCAGAAAGTCCATTTAGGTCCATCTTGTCCTGATGACGAGAGAAAGGATGTTGGGTCGGCAAGAGTGACAAGTCATGGTGATCATAAACAGTTCCCTTACCAAGATAACATGCCTGGTTGTCCCATCCCAAAACCAAAATCTGTAAGGAAAAAACATTCAAAATCACGATCTGCTCATGACGAGATTGACTATGAGGATGCTCGTACTGGAAGAAGACCATCAAGAAGTAGGAGAAGAGATGATTCAAGACGTGGCCTGCAGATACTGTTTGATGATGAGCGTGACCAGAAAGATGAGGAGGAAAGGATCATTGACAAGCTGTTGATGCACTACAGTAAGCAACCTTCTGCCCATGAACCTGGAAAAGTGAGAAGAAAGAGTAGAAGCCGTCGTGCCCATGGCTCAGGTGCTGATATTGGTGGATCCCCAGTTGATAATAGCAGGCCTAAGTACGATGAGGATTCAGAAATCATTTCACTTCCTCCACGATCAGTTTCCCTCCCGCGTGAACAAACAACAGTCCCATTGGAGCCAGCCAAGGTTTTTACTCGTGCTGCTTCATTTCAGCCTGACAGGCCCAACCCGGCTCGGCACGTGCACCCAAACTTGCCAGATTATGACGATTTGGCAGCTCGACTTGCAGCCTTAAGAGGAAGTTAAGGCTGTCCCGGGGTGCAAAGACTCCCTGCCTGCATCGCTACCCTGTGTGTTCTACCATCTCATACGGATATCATTAGCAATTTCACACGCCGAGCACCATCAAGCACAGTGCCTCCACAAGATTGTTTAACACGTTGGATTGTACTTAGTCTTAAAGCATTTGCATTTGCAAGAGGCAAACTCACTTTTCTCCTTGGTTATTCCACAAACCCGATTGTTGGGGGAAAATGATGTTGTAGTAGCGTTTCCTTAGGATTTCATTATATAGGATTCTGTGCAACTGATTGATATATACAGGATAGATGTAGAAAGTGATTGTGCCGGTGTTGCTACTGTACCGGAGTCTCACCCTTACAAAGCGAGTTCAGTAGTCTTCGGTTCATTTTTTACGTTGTCGCAAAGGAGTTTTAGTAACAGAGGACATAGCTGAAGTGGGGTTATGTTGCGGTGCTCTTGTTGTTGTGCTTATTGCTCTGTCGTCGTACAAGGTTGCTAGTCTTTTATATGATGTTTTGACTTGTTGAAACGAGGAGCACATGTATAAGTAACATCCTGTTGTCAAAGAACCACCAGGGAGAAGAAGGGTCAGAAACAGAAGCCTCTCAAGTGAAGTGCCTAAACATTCCAGTGGTCCAATGCCATGTAAGATTCCGCTTCCCCAAATCCTCTTTTCCCTTCGAAGGACCCAGAGCCACTTTCCCGCCAAAATCAACTTCTTATCTCTCTCTCTCTCTCGTTCTTCAAAAAGTATCCAAGGCACTCTCTACACTCGGACACTGTACACACACTCTTAGAGAGAGAGAGAGAGAGAGAGAGAGAGAGATGAAGGGAACATCGCAGGTGATTATGGGAGCAACACTGGTAATGGCAGGAAGCCTCGCCATCGTGTTGGGCCTTGTCCTGGTTCTTCTGGCCGAGCTCTACTGCTCTCTTCTGCTTCACCGGCGAAGGCTCCAGAAAGCCGCTGCCAACTCCGACGCCCCGGTCTCCACCCCTCCCGCCGCTGGCCCCTCTACCAATCCTCTGCCACGCACTTCTCCTCTCAGCAGCTTCTACGCGCAAGGCGTCCTCGACGCCCCGAGGAGCCTCCTGTTCCCTGCGGTTTCGCACGACATCAACCGAACAGAACCGAAGCTGAGTCCACGCCAAATCGGTCTTGCCACCGCTTCTTCCCCAAATTTCGCCTCCATTAGCATGACACAACATGTCGGGAACTTCCCTGTGCAAGGAAGTTGTAACTACGGGAATGCATCTGAACATTTGGTGTACATATCGAACCCCATCTACGACAATGACTTGAACCACCAGAATCGACTAGCAGACACTCCGTTCGAGACTCCCGACTCGTCGCCATCGAGGTTAGAGGCCGGGGCTTCTTCCGGTGACGACGACAAAGAAGGCACAGAAGAGGCGGAACCATCATCCCCTCGAAGTCCCATCACTCCTCCATTGACCCCAATGAAGAAACTCCCCGCTCAGGCCTGCTCTGTTCCATTGAGAGATGCAGGGTCCCTGTGCACATCAGGGAGCGATTCTCATACACACAGCAACAATGGCCTCTCATTCTCATCCACAGGAACCCCATCTACTTCTCCTTCATGGTAGTTTAGTTTAGTTTAGTTTACTACATTTTCTGCAAAAAAGTATGTAGAAATCTGCAAGAAAAAATCTGCTCGGT
Organism: Metrosideros polymorpha var. glaberrima; assembly: GCA_001662345.2. Classification (NCBI taxonomy): domain Eukaryota; kingdom Viridiplantae; phylum Streptophyta; class Magnoliopsida; order Myrtales; family Myrtaceae; genus Metrosideros; species Metrosideros polymorpha. The sequence continues at coordinate 8,236,133 of BCNH02000003.1, forward strand.
TCTCCAACCTTTTGCAGCTGGGTGTTTTGCGCGAGTGATGGTCAATGGAGGGGGTGGGCTTTCGTGACTTTTCTTTCTTTGCAGGCATGCACATTGGGCTCGCCCACCTAAGCCACGCTTGTACTGACCGAAACTGCTCTGTTTTTGTTCTTTCTTCTTGTGATTGCTTGCTCCTTTTCCCTTTCTTCGTAGACATCGCTTCTATAAATCTGCAGAGGGCAGCGCTTTTACTTAACTTTTGTCTTGGCCTGACGTGCGTGGGTGTATTGGGAAAGGTGGTACGTCGTCCGGCTTCTTATCTCAGCAGAGGTTAGGAATCAGCAGGCAGGCTCTGTTGTCCATTGCTGGTTGGCCTGTGTTGGGATTACCGAGAGTTGGCATGTGGACAGCTGCGATGGGAGTTCGAAAGAAACAAATTAGGATGAAAAAAAGAAGTGAAAAGTTGAAAACGTCTCGCTGTTTTTCATGGCTTTTGCTGGTTCCAACGCACTGAAGCCGAGAAAAGATGGAACTTTGCCCCCCCACCCGCGAGGCTCTTGTCCCCCGCGATAACGATCCAGTCCCTCTCCTTGGATTCCAACTGCTCCCCTGCGTCGACCATGATCTTTGGGTTCCCATTTGGTTTTATCTGAGTAATGTTGGGAACATCACTTTGCACATTTGCTCCCAGAATAACGTGATGTGCGGATGCACAAGTTAAATAAGCAGATCGCCAATAGACATGCGGCCCTACTGGTAAAGGAATTGGAGGGTGGAGATGCTAGTTCCGTAAGTACGGGATGTAGGTGTAGGATTCGACTGCCACGCTCTGCAAGAGATAGAGCAATTGTTTTAGAGTCTTTCGGATCAAGCCTTATATGTTTCCAGTATTCCATTTACTCTAGGATGCATGATTGTCTTCAAAAGAAATTCCTTTTTCTTTCCCAACCTTCTGTCAAAGAATGTTATCGTGAATTCATGAAAAGAAAACCGATGGGTTTTCCATCGGTTTTCCCCAAACCACCAAGTGCAAATATAGTTCTTATCTTCGGGGCCGATCGATTAGGATTAGGCTCGAGGTTTCGATTGATCGTGAAATTAAGAGGGTATTCGTAGATTTGAGATTTATCCATGTAAAATGAATTTGCCGGTCCTTAGAAGAGACCTCTTTTTGGATATGATCATGAAGAAAATGAAGTCGACTCTGTGATTTGACCGAGGTCATTAGCTGTTTCTCATGTAAATACTTCAAAACTCTATAGTAAGAGCCTTTCATTTAAAGTAGTGGCCTTCTCACAGGTCCAAGTTGGTCATTAATTTGCTAGATTATGCCTAGGAGTTGAATTATTATGTGGATTCAACTCGTGCATTAAATTAGATGCGTCCAATGCATATGGCTCATGCAAGTTCAATCTTAAAATCGCACATAATCTTCTCGTAACACTTTTTTTTATAAAAACATTTCAAATTTTAGAAGACTCAATAATCTTTTTTTTTTTGTAGAGAAGAGGACTCATAAGCGTAAGTCAGATGCAGTGAATAATAAAGACGAAAAGTAATTTGAAGTTTGTTGTTTATATATAGTAATAACTTTTTTTCACGTAGAAAAATCGGTACTCATATTTCATAGCCTATTCATTGTGATCTCTTGACTCGAAAGAAAGTAAATATATATAAAAAGAGTGACTAGTAATATTCTTATGTATTAGTAACTTGTCATTAAAAAAAAAAAGTAACGATGCTGTTTAGTTCCCCGTCTGGACAATAACTATCTATATAGAAAAGTAAGGTTGAACATATTAGCTTTTCGGGTGCGTTTGTTTCGTGAAAAATGAGTGTTTTGCAAAACATTTTGCGAAAAATGATTATTTATATCGTTTAGAAAAATTAGTCAACAAAAAATATTTTCATCATTAATAACAATCTATGCTTGACCATTTGAGCGATGAAACAATTTTCCATTCATTTATTTTTCTAAACAACATAAGTGATCATTTTTCAAAAAAGCATTTTTCAAATCCCTAATTTTTTGCGAAATAAATGCACAATTATTAAACAAACGCACCCTTATTTAGTAATTTCTCCAAGTAGGAGTATAGAGAAATAAGAATTCATACATGTTTAGTAACTTATCCATTTGACAGTAGCAATTGCTATTATGAATATAGATCTCTCTCATTCGTACAATTTTTTTTTTAGACCGAAAAAAAAAAACCATTTGACTAGTAATTTTGTGCATGAAAAAGTTGCACTGTATGTATAATTAGTACTAGTATACGAGACTAGTAAATTTTTCACAGCTTTTTCACTCCACCAAATCAGTGTAAAGCAACAGGGATCCTCCATATAAGAACAAGCTTTAAAATGCCTGAAAAAGGCTAATAACAATGACCATTTTCGGAGCAACATTTCTAATTGCTTACGAGTTTCATAACCCTTTCCACATGAAGGAGAATGTGATACAATTGAAGTTGTAAGAAAAGGTTTTGTTTGGCGAAATACTGTGTACATATGAAGAGTATTCATGAGCCAGGGTCTGAATGAGATTCCATCTTCAACACCCACAACCGCAAGAGGTATGCGCACCGCAGCCAGTCTCAGCAATTTCCTTACCGAAAACAAAAGCAAGGGTTATGCACAGGATGAGTCTCTGATTTCAGCAACAATGGTACATATAGGATATACAGAAGATTCAAGATATTTACTATGGTAAGAATGCTGAAGCAAACAAACCATATAGTTGACTGTCTAAATCTCTACAGCAGAGCAAATGACATTCACTCGTTATGATAGTTCACTTTTGAACCCCATCGACTTACGAGTTATTTTTCATCAATAGTTATTGCATATGAACTTCAACTAACCCATCTTCTCAGTAAAAGAACCATGGAGGCAAATACGTACAAGGAACAAGTAGTGGAATCACCCGGAGCAACAAAATAAGCTTCTTCGACTCTCTTGTCTATGCAGCTTCATTCCAGTCGGTCGGGAAGGAGTAGCTCTTGCAACTCTCTTTGCTGCACAAAGTCGTTTGCACAACATATTGAAGCTTATTGGAGCTAAGTGGAAATCCTCAAGAGATAAATCAGTCAGACCATGCGACCCAACAAAATAGAGCTATATCTGGAGCACAGTAATCTTAGATGCAATACCTTTGGACAGATTCAACACTTGAGGGAAAAAAGGAGGGGAAGATTTTTTAGCAGCCGAAATTGCTTATATCTATACTTCCAGCTTTCAGTTTTATCACGGAATATATGAATGCAGATAAACTAGCTGGAAGACATTTGAGGTTTTAATTTTCTAACCACTTGATAAACAGGCCAGCCTAATTGGCAAATGTATCCAGTTTTACACAAGCAGTAAGCTCAGCCAGCTAAAATAAAACATTTTTTTTTTGGTAAAAGTAAGTATTCCCAAAAATATAGAAAACATTTTGCCTTGTCAAACTGAAAAAATAACATTTAAAGCCATGAAATTACCTATCTCATAGAAAAGCTCATTGACATTCTGTGCAGTCTTTGCTGATGTTTCAAGAAAAGACAAACCATTTTCCTTAGCATAATGCTCGCCTTCCTGAAATATAAATATCACTTGAGTAATCACTGACGTTGAGAGAAATAAGATATTGCCATGCATATATGCATGCATGACAGCAGGAAAGGAGCTTGCAGTTACATCCATCTCAATGGTAAATTCACATGCAGCTCATAATTAAATATTGAAGAGGAACACAGAAAACTCCGTAATAAGAGTAGAAGCTTTTTTTGGTCAAAGCACAGTGGAGGTATGCAAGGCTCAAAAGTCTGTCAGGTGGGCTGAGAAATGATACTCTGATAAAGCCAAGGAACTGTGAAAGTCTAACACAGCCATTGAGGATTCAAAGCACTAGGGAGGTTCCTTTTGACTTAAGCTGAAGGTGCTGATGAAGTAGATGATTTTTAGGAATGCCATAGTCGTTGATGGGAGTCAAAATTTCCACGAGCATCAGCAATAGAATATGATTTGATCAGTTTTTATTGCAGGCATACTGGAAGGAAGTGATTGGCTTCTTAATTTCAGAAAACTGATACTTGCCACTTCCAATAGTGGGATTCAAATGCAATAGATAGAAAATCTTATCTTCTCTTATCTAAGATGACAACTACGGTAGGCCAAAAAAATGTCATCCTCTACAGTGAAAATGAAGGCAGCCTTCACTGCCAGGAAAAATCAAAGGAAAGAAGTGTAGTGTCATAGTATTTTGGATTCTGCCAATGAAAAAATGAAAAGTGCCAAAAATCCTGATGTTGATTCACTCTGTTTCCTTGTCAAAAATGTCTATGCCAAAAGATGGTTGCATATTCCGCATACCTCATTCTGCACTTGCCTCTTCTCATCCAGGTCTGCCTTGTTCGCCACCAAGAACATTATTAACTTGGGATTCCCTGTTGTCATATTAGAACCAAGATTATTCACATAACACTACAGTATGATATGTGACAACTACTGAAACACACTCACCAAGATAGAGAATAAATTTTAGGTCTTAGTTCTCATTGATTTTGTTTAGGTTGAGCTGCAATATGTGCCGTACGGTTGGCATATAGTGTTAATCAAAATGAGTGAACGACATCCCGACACACATTGCTAAGACACCTCTTCAAAGTATTATTTACTAAATAAAATGTGCTTCTTACGCATAGTCACTAAAGGATAAAAAGTACAGATGCAACCATTAATGGACTTCACTTCAAAGCATAGTAAAAAGGAAGATGCATGGTTTATAGAACAAATATCAAAATGAATGGAGCCTGCTGAAGCCTGGAAAGGAAAACAGAAATCAAAGGCCTAACTACTTCAACATAACAAAAAGAAAATCCAATGAAGTTTTAACCTCAGCTTAGAGAATCATACGCTTTATCGTATAGTATTTTGACCCTATATACAAGCAGCAACCTTCTCTCCAATTGTTGAAAAAAGACAATACCAAGAGCTCAAATAAATTTTTTAATGTTACCTTGTCTCTGCAATTCTTGAACCCATTTTTTGGCCCGTTGAAATGAGTCCTGAAGCCATTGAAAAAGAACTTGAATTGGTTAAGATGATCTCTTATTGGTACCAGTAAACGAAAAGGTATCAGGAGAGGATAAGTTATACAAAAAGCCTTTCCACCTGAGGTACCTCATTGAAGCAAATATATGAGCTCCACCTCCTAAATACTATAATGTTCAATACAGGACTTGCCCATACTTTGTTTATATGCTCCATCACTGTTATTCTATAATAACTTTTCTTCACCAGAAAACATAAAGATATCAAACTACCTCTAAGAAGATCATGTAATTACAAGGCATTCAACAATATCAAAGCAAAACCTAGAATAATTCATTCTAAAAACTAAATGGTAGAACCCTGCTTCCATCCCTCTAAACAAGAGTATAAAGCACTTGCATTAATTGTTGTATCAAACTTGAGACATTAATACCATGCTAGTGAGGTCATACACAACGACAGCCGCCGCAGCACCTCGATAGTACATTGGAGCCAAGCTGTGATATCTTTCCTGCCCAGCCGTATCCCATATATCAAACTTCACAGTTGCTTCGTTCAGTGACAAGACCTGAGTAAAGAAGGCTGCGCCAATGGTAGATTCCTGCATCTCACTCCAGTCAGAGGCTGCAGATGCGGTAATTTTTTCGAAGTGTGGTGGAACAGATGTAATGTACCTGGTACTCGTGGAATTGGCCTTTGACAAATCTCAGCACCAGACTCGTTTTTCCAGCTCCCATGTCCCCGAGAAGTACCTACGACAAGAGTTATGTACCGTCATTAATCCAGAACTTTCTTCCTATTTTCCGCATCATCATTAAATAAGCAGCAGTCAATGCTTATTTCCAGCTAGGAGTTCAATGTATGTATCAGAAAGAGATTCAAGTAAGCCCATTCTCAGAGCCATCTTTCTTTACCAGGCGAAATTCCAGACAACAAGTAGCAATTCAACATAGATAATAGGAAAAGCTGCAATCTACTAAACACCAACTTCATATAACAAATCGCTAGCAAGCACATTCCTTTTTTGCATACAGTTGGCAAATTTTTTAGCGATGGAACTTATACTCCAAGAATTGGCAGGAATTGGCTTCCTATCCAAGTAATCCGCCATGCAGAGTTATGTGGCAGCTCGAGCTAATCAAGAATCATTCGACAAGCTCAATATCATCACCGATCGCAAATATTTCAGGAGCTTTATCGAAAACCATGCGGCGCATCAAAACCCTATGCGACAAACAGCAGCAGCACACTCGATTGATGCCAAATTCCACTTCCTGAATTCAAAACTCGAGGAGAACCATCGACACATACATAGACGAGAAAACAAGAAAAGGGAAAGACATACCCACCAGCTTGGCTTGTATGTTCTTGTTCCCTGCTCGCGCCATCCCTCTTTGATTCGATCCAACCTCTCTCTTTCTCCCTCCCTCCCTGTCTCTCTGTCTCTCTCTATCTCACACCCACACGCAACCGCTCAGGCACGAACTAAGAAACCCTTAATGGAGAACTCCAGAAAGCGAAGGCTTCCAGATTGAATTTGAAAACGAAAGGCGATCGGAGACGACGAGAGAGTCCGTGAAGAAACCCAAAAAAAGACGTTCCTTTTCCTTGCTTTTTCTCTTTTGAACAACAAGGGAAATGAAAAGCCGTGGGAGAAGAAGACCGACAATGAAGATAACGAAGAAGCTAATGCGGGATTAGCGACTAGCCAGCGCGAAGATTGCTAAATCCACGCAAGCTTGTACGGGGAAAAGCTATGATCTTTGGGGATGAGAACCTGAAGATGGAGTGGCGATAGTGTTCGATCGCAGGAATGGTAGTTTGCGGTTGACTGTTAAGTTGGGTCCTGTCGGGCTGCTGATGCTCCCGTTGGCCCCTTTTTTTGTTTTTTCTATTGAAGGGTATTTTTGGGAAAATGGTTAGTTTCATTTTGCAAAAATTGACGCAAATGGATCCTAAACTTTCGTTTAACGTTTAATGTCGCCCATAAACTTTTAATTTGTTTAATGTGGTCATTGAACTTTGACCAAATCTGCAATGTCATCCCCAAACTTTTAATTTGTTCGATATGATCAATGAACTTTTGATACATGTTCAATTTAGTCCTTAGACTATATGAAAAATATTTAATGTTGTCCCTGAACTTGAATTAAGGGAATGATAACATTATATATTTTCATATAATTTATGAACTAGATTGAATATTTACCAAAATTTCATGTTCACTCATTTTGATAACATTATTCTTTTGAGAAAACGGCCCCACTTCATGTTCTTATACGAAATTTCCCCATTATTAGTGCAACATCGACCCAGTTTGAGCGAGATGTTTACATTCAACACAGTAATGTCAGATTGACCTTGTGTCTTGAGATTTTTGAGTTTGATCTTCTGGTTGGCCATGCCCCAAGGAATTAATTCCTTACAAAGCTAATCACTTACTCTTTTATTTAATTATTTCCGAAAAGGTGAACTTAATTTGCTATGGAGACGTGCCTAACTTCTTGTCCGGGCTCACCCATCATATAAAAAAAAAATCCATCTTCGGCTAGGGCTCGGACCAATCAGGCTTGGGTTGACCCTAGGATCATGCTCAATCCACCTTGAAGAATCTCAATCAAATGGCTAATGATTCGTATAACTCTTGCGCTAAAGTGGGTTCTTACTCTACGCATGCTCGTATCAGTCTCCAGGTATGGCGCCTCTCTTGCTGTTGGGCTTCCTTCCTTGCCCCTTGCCTCTTCTTGTGAGCACGCCCAAGCGACATTTTTAGACTGTTATGACCTTCTGCTGAGCTAATACATAATGCTGTTCACATTCCAAGCCTTGCCGATCGATACAAAACATCACGAGAAAATCAAATTCACGATCCGAACGTGGCGAGTCATGGCGGAGGAACTAGTTCGCATTTCACAATCCCGGATCAGTTCGTACGAGTTTGTAGATCGAATTTGATGCGTGAAGACCGATCGTCAGCACTAACTAAGATTGTGAACTGTGAACTAGTACATCAATCCAAGTGAACGGGAAAATAAAAAAAAAACAAATGGACTGTACTAGATTTAGACTTCTTACCTCGCAGCATCCATCATTTAGTTGATAAGAGACAAAGCAAGATGATATTGATGGCCACCTATACACCTTCATGCCCCACACATCCCTGTCTTTCAATATTTCTCTGTACACGACGAGACGCACATGTACTCAGTGCGCACATTTCCTTCTCCACACGTACTCCGCGACATGGAGCCTGCACCGGAAAGACCCCGCGTGGCGCGTGGGCGAGCACACGCACTGCTTTGTCGTGCTGCCCCTGTTGTTCGCCTCACGCACCACCTCCCTAGTTGGCGCATCCGCGTCTGCCGTCGAGCCGATGCCTGCTGCCGGCAAAGCCCGCCATCTTGAACGCCGAGTCGGGTCCCCGAGGGCGAAAGCCGGCACGTTCGGGTGGCACATATTGGCGATGCAAAGACCTTGTAGCTGATGGTCGAGCGAATAATCTGTGTCTTTAAATGGAGGGGGGCGTGAAGAAAGGGGAGCGAAAAGGAAAGAATATGTGCGGCTGCGGAATTATATAGCGGCACTAGAAAGCAAATGGAGGAGGGATGGGGGGCTAAGTAAAGTTTTGGCATAAAGTGCTTTAAAATCTGTCCATCTTCTCCTTGGATTCCCGGGAAAGTGGTGCTGCTTCTTTTGGCTTTTCAATGAAGGCTGCTGAAGTGATGCTCGCTCAAAAATTACTTGGTCAAACGCATCTCAATTTTTGCTTTGACTGGAAGGTCTTTAGTTCGAACACTTGAGATCTAGGAGCTCACATGAGTGTGCACCCAATGTCTTTAGATAAGGGCTCTTATACAAGCTCGATCTCTCTGTCGCAGATGATTTTGTATAAGGATTCACTTTCATGCGAGGCCCATATGAACCGGATTTACGTTTGCGTCGCATCGTATTTGCGTCGATGGGTTCTCGCTTCATGCTTTTCAATTTGGATATGGTGGATTGTTAACTTGCAGAAATTTGATCCCCGTTGTCGCTAATGGGCAGCTTAGTCCACGAACACCCACTTTTCAAGAAAATGTGTTTAGTCTTTCCAACATTTGAATGATGGAGAACTGAACGATCAAAGGACAACGATACCTGGTATAAGAGTTCATCTCTTATCAAACGCCATGTTCTTAAACTAGTTTTTGGCACAAGCAACTAGATGGGTGATGGGTTCTCTCCTGATCACAATCCTTAAACCTGAGTTCAGTTCCTCCTTCGGGTTCTTCGATTCCGATCGGACTCCAAACTTCGATAAAACCGACAACAACCGGATTCTTCCCAATTTTCTTGATTCACATGGCTGAAACACATAGATATCAGCTCAGCTCAGCTCAGCTCGGCAACCATCCGCTCATGACCTTTGTATGATACCTCCAGCTCCAGAACACCCAAGAAAACAGTGCCCTCTCTGTGGAAAAACAAAAAAACCCAAAATTTGGCTTCGACCCGCTTACTTTCGACTCGATTGGCTCGTCGCTGCGATTGGCTCGTCGTGACGAACGAAGGCGAAGTTAAGTGGGGATCCATTTGTTTCCAGCTGAATTTCTACCCTATCTGAAATCTTTTGATGTTAGCAATGGTCATGGGATCGCTATTCTGTGACAAACTTCCTGAATTTCTTGTTGGGATGTCAATCCGTGACGAGTTTTGTCCGAGACCTTAGACGCTCGACGCGTTCTGGAATCTGGAGAAATGCGAGAGGAAGGCAGAGGTTTGCCGAATGGAACTCTCTCAAAGAAAGGCGCACGTTGAAATCTTGACCCAATTGAAGAGTCGTCGTGTTCCCACCATCGGTCAAAAGTGCAACGCCAATTTGCCACGAGGCATCGCACGAGTCGCCATCGGCCGTCCCGAGTCAAAGATGGAGCCGCCTCTCCGCCACCGCGAGTCAAAGAATCAAAACTTCGGTGTTCCCGACGTGTTTTCTCTCACTTTCCAGGAAATTGCAGATTGACCCGCCTCCTGCATCGCATAAAAGCACTTGAAGATCCTAACCCGACGTCCGCAAATCCTCCATCCCGCCCCTCCTTTCCCGTTTCGCTTCTCGTTCCGATCTCCGCCCTCGCCTCGCAATTCTGCTTTCGGAGCATTTTTCTTTCGCAAGACGAACACGATGAGATCCTGCTTTGTACCAATCATTGCTGGGTTCATGTTCTTGACTCTTCTTCAGCTCAGCTATGGACAGTCCACGGCCCCGTCGCCCGCGCCGGAAGCTCCTTCCAACGATGGTACGCCCGCGGCGCCCTTCTCTCTCTCTCTCTCCCTATTCTTTAGGCAACGGAATTACTTCGTTCACGATCAGTTCTTTGGTTTCGAGATCAGTCGGCCGATCGTGCCTTATCTTGCTTCTCTCTCTTGAATGCAGGGAAGGCGATTGATCAAGGAATCGCGTACATCCTCCTATTACTTGCCCTCGCGATCACATATCTCTTGCACTAGCTCCCCTCTTACGTGCGTGCGGCGATTCGTTCGATCCGGCTGTCCGAGCCGATTCTTTGGTCGGTTTCTTCCCTGCGATGGACCTCCATTAGGTTGCATTCGCAGCGGTGTTGTGACCGATTTTGTTTTGGGTGCTCTGTATGTCCTTGTAATTAAAGTTACGTCTCGTGAGAAATAACATTTTCCAGCCAATTCTTGCTAATTCCATATTGCAGTATTGTCGATCTTTTTTTTTTTAGGGCTGGCGTGGGGACTGCATAAAATTTGAAATAGGATTAATTGACAAGCTTCATGACAACTTAGAGCTCTTCAATAGAGGCGAAGGATGTGACCATTGGGTTTGTTTGTGTTCTCTCTTGATAGAGAAACAACGTCGGAAGATGATTGATTTTCATATGGCGTCTTTCTAGTCAATTCAATGAAAAAGATGCGCTATTTTGGGTATGGAATTAGCGTCGCCCTTTGAAGAACTGAAATAAAATTGTGTAGGCCACGAAAGGCAGATCTCGAAGTTGGTGGCTACGCCGAAGCACACAATAGTGTCTGTTTTGAGCAACGCTTGCCTACTCTCATGTTACATGGATTGCGCCCACTTAATATAACAATACGTTAATTGGGCCGACATGCATCGAGTAACAAAGACTACTAGCACTTGCAATTAGGGTGCGTAGGGATGTAATCGAGCTGAGCCGAGTTAATCCACTACCAAGCTTGAGCTTGTCTCGATTTGCAAACTCAGTGCTCAAAATTCCCCTCGACTTGAATAAAAAATCAAAATATTCGAACTTGACTTGACTCACTTATAATCACCTTATAAGCTCGAGCTTTATAAGTAAGTAATTTTATGTATTTTTTGTTGTCTATTTTCATATTAACTAAATTTTCCATAAAAGAATGATGAAAGCTCGATTAGGCTCTATGAAATTATCATATTGAGTATTGATAAATTCAAGCTCGACTCAACGAGATACTTGAATAGTGTGAACATGAGCTCGACTCGAAATTAAACGAATTAATCTCGAGTAGTCACCGAATTGAGCTAAGTTAAGCCTGGATTATACCCAAGTAACTTGACTCAGTTTCACCCCCAAAACAAAGGCTTCAGAGGGCGAGTGGTTATAAGTGGACACGGTTAGAATAGAAGTGCTCCTTAAAATAAGAAGCGCAGGAAACTATGGAAAAAAAAACCGCCACTCTCGGTGGTTCGAACATCTTTAGCAGCCCAGGATTCCTCCTGAGGTTGAGCAGCCTAAGATGATCAACACGATTTTCCAGGGCAGCAGTATTTCTAACCATTCCATCGACCAACCCATTTTCACTTCTCGAGTAGTGTATCTCCTTTGTCGAAATTGCGACGTCTAGTGGTGTGGTACATTGTGGGTTTTGTATGCCCCGCCGAGACGGCTCTGAAACAGACTAAAAGGTGCAGGAAATCCAGAACGGAAGGCTCGCCATGTTCTCCATGTTCGGGTTATTCGTGCGGGCCATCATGACCGGAAAGGGGCCACTAGAGAACTTGGCCAACCACCTCGCCGACCTTGTTAACAACAGCATGCCACCAATTTGCTCCTGAAAGGAGAGGTCCTCATGTAAACTTTGGGCTCCTCACCACTGGGTACGGATAAGTTCAACAGGTGGCCTAGTGCTCCTCACAACAGATGGGTTTGAGGGATGAGAGACTCTGAGATTGATAGAGGAACAAGAGAGAAACGCGAATGACAATGAAGCAGCTAGTAAATAGAATTAATATTATGCTTTCATGTCTAGTAGTGGCAATATTACTTGGTCCGATATGCAAATAACTCCGTCCAACGTAGAATGGTCCCTAAACAAATTCATGATATTGATATTATTTACAGAATTTTGAGAAAAAATAACTAAATTTTGATGGTAAATAATTTCTCCTTCCGATGTCTAATTCCCTCGATTTTTGCTCCTATCGAAAGCTCATTAATCGGACTTTCAATGTTTAGAAATAATCCATCAATTGCACGTGGATTGCACATGACTTGCACAGCAAATGATAATTGACTTCTTGTTTTCTTTTGCTCAAAAGTCCAATTTTTGTGGTTTGATTAACCTTTTCTAATTGCCAAAATGCCCATCATGTCATGATGGACAACATTTTCCATCTACTTCTTCCTTTTCTTTTCTTGCATGGTGATGATTTTGGTGCCACATATCTGGACGCTAAAGCTAATATTAGTGTCTAATAGATACATAATCATTTGGTAATAATCAAAATTACCCTTAAGTGTGGAGGATAATCTGATTCTTTTGGGGCGCTCAACATCCAGAGGAATCTTAAGTATGAAACCATCAAGGCTGAGCCTCACCCTCAGTTTTCGTAGCTGCCAATCACATAATAATGATTAATAAATTATTGATATTATCATGGATTCTTTAAAGATAACGGTTTGATTCTCTTTCCTTTGTATTGCAGCGAATGTGATGCCCGGTGGCAGTCAGGTTAATCTCTTCACTATGATGAAAGATTAGTAATATGCTAACAGGAGTAGTATCAGCAATGAACAGTGAATAAAAAGTTTCATTGCGATGATGGAGGTGATGGAGATGGGTTTGAGGGATGAGAGATTTTGAGATTGATAGAGGAATGAGAGAGAAATGCAGGCAAGGGAATGACAATGAAGCAACTAGTAAATAGAATCAATGTTATGCTTTTCCTTTCTAATAGTGGCAATACTACTTGGCCCAATGTGCAAATAACATTTCCATCCGACGTCCAATTTAATCAAGCGTGAATAATTACGCATAATGATTCCTAAACAAATTCGTGACATTGATTTTTTTTTAAAGAATTTTGAGAAAAAATAATTAAATTTTGACCGTAAATAATTTTTCCGTCCGATGTCCAATTCACTCGATTTTTTTCTCTTACAGAAAGCTCATTAGTCGAACTTTCAATGTTTAGAAGTAATAGTAACGATTACAATCCATCAATTGCACGTGAATTGCACGTGCAATCAATGTGCAATCTTTTGATGGACAATGATACCTCGATAATGATCATAATCGCTAAGCGATTGTTGAATTTCAGAGGTGCAACTCTGATACCAATTTGATGGAAAAAATCTTAACCGATAAGGTTTGAAGGTTAAAAACCTTGATCGATGATACTCAAGACTTAAGGAGGAGAAGGAGATGAAGATGACTTTTATGATTTATTTAATATTTCACCTTATTTCACCATCAGCTCTCTTTATCGACAAATATCACAAGACACGCCATTATATATGCTTGTTACAAGACACTTGAACTGACTCACAAATGAAACTAACATTCCAAGAAGCTAGACTCTTAGGAACTTACAAAATATTAACTAAATATCGAAACTCTAATAGACTCTTTGGAAAACAACACTATAATAAAAATTCTCTTGATTACTTGACAACATCAATCTTGAATCCGCAACTCTCAACAATTATGAATTTGGTTTAATTTCCAACAGTGATCGCATTTGAAATAATTAATCTTATGCTTACTATCAAGCTGCCCAAGCATTGGCCAAATCGTAGATCCATGTAGTTCCAGAGCCGTTCTTATTATTTTCTCAGCTCCAAGACATGCAATTGCAACTTTAACAACGCAGTATAGAGCTCTCTAAACTTTTTCGATTAGTGCAATATCTTCTCACACACACGCACGCATGAGTTGGAGAAGCTTGATGCTGCTTCTTGCGTCTCCGTAATAATATTCACTTGGGAGCTATTTAAGGAGAACTTGCTCGGCAATTTGTTTGCACAAATAAAGATGAAGACGGCCGTTAATTGGCTAGCAAAATTAGGGTTACCAAGGAAGATCGTCCCCATACTTATGGGGGCCTCGAGTATCTGAAGGAACCCTCTACTATCTTTCATACTATTGTTTGTTAGCTTCAGCATTCTTGCTATAGGAATCATCTTCAATCTTGCATATTATCCTATATGAGCCGCCATTGCTGAAATCACAAATTTCTCCTTTGGTTAACTCCTTGTTATATGTTTGCGGAAAGTTAATTGCCAAGAACGGCCGCAGCACACCTAGTTGTCGACGCTGAAGGTGGAATCTCGTTCTCGCTACGGTAACAAATGTGGCACTGAATTGTTTCGACAATGACAGTTGTCTTTACCTCCGGTATCTAACCACGGCCACATGACCACCACAGACCCGATGGCCCCATCGAGCAGCTATTAAATAGAGTCGATGTTAATACTTTTTCTATCTAATAGCGGCAATAAATCCTTGCTTCAAGGGACAATAATAGAATAATAAGAACCCCCTAATGGGGTTCAATTTCATGACCCATCTAGCTCCCAAGACTTCTCCCTTACGTCCCACAATTCATTCTAATTGAGAACATGCTTTATGTGCGGCATCTTGAACAACCTTTCGGCGTCAAGGAGAGGGAAAAAGCATCCTTAAAGAACCCAAAACGGCATATTCCAAGAGGGTCTCTTTAATGGAAGATCCCACTGACGATGATGGCATTGGAATATCTTTCGGTGGCGTCAATTGGATGGTTCCGTGAAGGCTTGAGAGAAGAAATGGAGTTGAACATTCCGTGGAAGTTTTTGTGTTTCAAAGGGGGGGTTGCTTGAGAAGGATGAAACATGGGTGGCGCTCGTCTCTCTTATTGGCTCTGTGTCGATATCTTCATCCATGTTCAAACTGCTTAGTGTGGATTGACATTTTCCTAAATCGAAAAAAAAGAAAAAAATCAAATCGAATCCACCAACTTTTGGTCGTCAAATCGATGTGCGAGACAAAATCGAACGTAATGAATATGTATGTCCACGTTCTTTCAAGTGAGGCCGAGTGTGAATTGGGTGACGTGGCTCGATTCGTTAGAATTAGAATTAGGTGGATACATATGCAAAAATGAAACATTTTATCTACAAATGAACAGAATAAATAAACCACGTTTTTTGGATTACAAAACCCTTTTGTCTGTGGCCGATGCAAGTCCCATGACTTTCCACTAAATTTTCTAACATATTTGACTCTGTGGACTGAGCTCAGGGAGTTTGGTTTCTGTTTCATTATTTGATTAATTAGTTAACTTTAAAAATGTTCCTTTTTTTTGTTAGTTTAATTGAAACTGTACCACTTCGGGGCCCTATTTTAAGTTAACAAAATAAAAAATATACCGCTAAATAAAAAATGTACCACTTCAAGGTCCATTTTCCGTCGTCAGATTTAGAGGAGCGCCCATTTATTTTTTGGGTTCATTTAAGAAAAAGGAAAAATGAAAAAATGAAATATAGAGAAAAGAAGAAGAAAAATATTTCTGGACTAAATTACTACTAGTCGTGACTTGAAAAGTGCCACATGAGACTCTCGTCGGTTGGTGAAGAATTGGGGGCAGCCAGTGAAGTTGCCCGCTCCATGGTCCATTCTAGAGATTCTTTTCAGAAAATAAGCCCCACTTCAAGTCCCTATTTGAAATTTTACCTAACTTTAGAAATTGTCCGGCGAAGAGAATATTGACCTTTTCCCATACGGTACATCATTTTTCTTCGCTCCACAAAGAAAAAGCAAGTGTCAATTTAAAAAGGACTCTGAAGTATATTACCTTGACAAAAAAAGAAAGAAAAAACCCCTTTAAACAGTGTACAAGATTGACATACTCCACTAAAAATTAATAGAATTTAATCCAGATTAGCACAACTGATGGCTTACATACTGAAAGTGAGAGATTAGCATTGCCAACATAGACACTCAACACCAACAAGAAGTATTACTACAAAAGGCCAATCCCCAGTTGGGCATGGACCCAACTACCTTCCTCCCCCGCCCATGCCTTGCTCCAATGGACATCAGAAGCTGGTGCAAGTGCAACTTGGGCTGCTCTGATGGCGAAGCCGTCCATCTCGGCCGTTCCTCCCGTGGAGGCAGCAGCACATCTCCGCAGGCCGCCTCGGCGCTGCCACCGCAGGCGAGTGGATCTAATCACACGAAGCAGAGGTGGAGGGAGCTGTGGATGAGGCTCAAGAAGGAGAAGAGCAGGGTGCCGGTCGAGCCTCAGGTACCGTACGATTTCTACAATTACTCGCAGAACTTCGACCAGGGGGTTGCGTGGGATGAGCCCGAGAACCTGTCGAGGTCCTTCTCGGTGAGGTTTGCCGACCCGGCCTCCAGGAGCTTCCTCAAGAAAAGAGTGGCAAAATGAAAGCGGTCATTAAATCTTTTTTTACTTGTCTGGTTTCCATGTTAATGCCGTTTTGGCCGTGGAATTTGTGCAAAATGTTGTAAAGACGGGACAAGAATTTATGTGTGCATAGCAGACACTGATCATGTCATGAAGTTATCATCTTTTGTCTCTCTTGATCTGATCGTCTTGGATCGCCGTTTCATCAATCCGACAGACTAAATTCATGTATACTCTGATTACCGAGACATAGTCGAACCGAAAACCTCACAAGGATCAGGAATCAGGACATGAATGAGTGTTTGCTAACTGAGGATGCTGTCAACTAGACTGCTAAGGTAGCCGATGAATCCCTTTTCTGTGCGACCCGGGAGCTAGTTTTCGACTATGTTTAAGCTCGGAAACTATATCCATTAGACCACGTTACGAGCTTCGCGTGTCGTTATGGAATCGGTTTTCGCTTCTCGATCGACTGTTCTATCATCGGATGCTCTGTGTCTGCCATGAACATGGAGTTGCTTACTCTTCTTTTTTTCTTTTTTCTCCTTTTCTTTTCTTGGAAGGGGTGGAACATGAATGGAACGAGAGGAGGAAGCTCGAGAGGGCTAGAAACGCAACGTCGTTTTCAAGCAATTCTTACGGTGTGCGCTTGACAAAACCTCGAAAGTTCCAGCTGTTCCGCCCAAAAGAAAACGAAGATGAAGAAGAAGAAGAAACGGGCCTCATGCCGAGGCTAGCCCGTCAATTAAAATGGCCGGGCCTGTCCGGGTAGGCCCGGCCCGTTTGAGGGTTTCGCTCTGCGGAGTAACCCTCTCGTCCCCTCCGATCTTCTTGTTCCGACGGCGAGAGAGAGAGCGACTGAGCGAGAGAGAAAGAGAGAGAGAGTCGCGATGGCGGGCGAGCTGGAGATCGACACGGACAGGGTCCAGCAGTTCGTCGGCGGCCTCGAGACCCAGATGAACGCCCTCTCCGCTTGCACTCGCCTCTTCGCCACCCTCTCCGGCCGCCTCCAATCCGTCCAGCGCTCCCTCGTCGACAAGTACCGCTCCGTCGAATCCGACCTCCAGTCTCTCGCCTCGTCCTCCCTCCAAGCCATGGAGTCGCTCTCCCGCCGAGAGGCCTCCCTCCCCGGCCGCGAATCCTCCGCCGCCGCGCTCGTCGAGGAGCGCAAGGCCGCCGCCCTGGCCGACCTCAACGACCCCTGCCCGAGCGGACCTTGCGGGTTGTCCGGGTCGCTGCGGTCGTTCGCGCGGAGGATGGACTCGTCGGGGCTGGTGAAGTTCCTCGTCTCGAAGAGGAAGGAGTCGGCGTCGCTGCGGGCGGAGATGCCGGCGGCCGTCGCGGAGGCGGTAGACCCGCCGCGGCTCGTGC
Source organism: Metrosideros polymorpha var. glaberrima (assembly GCA_001662345.2). Lineage (NCBI taxonomy): Eukaryota > Viridiplantae > Streptophyta > Magnoliopsida > Myrtales > Myrtaceae > Metrosideros > Metrosideros polymorpha. The sequence continues at coordinate 8,254,149 of BCNH02000003.1, forward strand.
TGGACGCGGTGGAGGAGTTCCTGGAGAACAAGTCCGCCAAGGTCGGGGTGGCCGATAAGCGGTGGGCGTGCGGGCTGTTGGTGCAGGCCCTGTTTCCGGAGGCGAAGAGGGCGGACGCGCGGCGGCCCGAGTATGCCCGGAGCGTGGTGGAGAGAGCCGCCACCCTCCTCGACGCGTGGAGGAAGCAGGTGGAGGGTGTTGCTGGGGCCGGTGGGGCAGGAGAAGAAAGTGACGGAGCGATTGGGCCGGCGGAGGCGGTCATGATCCTTCAAATGGTTGTGGCGTTCGGGCTGAAATCGAGGTTCGACGAAGGTTTCTTGAGGAAGTTGGTGGTGGATTTCGCGCGGAGAAGAGACTTAGCTAAGCTTGCGGTGGCTCTGGATTTCGGGGAGAAATTAGCAGGTACGGTGTGCTCATACATTCCTGAGATTACTCGGCAAGACAGTTCCTTTTCTGCATATGCGTGTGATTTCTGAAGACAAATTCGAAGGAAATGGTAGGATGCTAGTTCTTGATGCTTTCCTGATCAGTATGAGACTATGTCAGTACTTTGAAACATATGTATATTGGTGAGGTCGGGTTCCTTGGATTGCTGTGGAAACGAAGACAAATGATAGATCTTCGTGTTTAATTGGAGTTCTTTTAGCTACAGAATATGCTGAAAACGCTAAAAAAACACATGCTTTTCTCAGAATTGTAAGACATCGTACATCGTGAAGTTCTTTGAATGACAACCCTCTGGAAGCGTCTCTTATCTCCCCATATAGGAAGCTGTCTGCTCAATATCTCCTCTATGTTCTCTGACTTTAGAGCTACAGTAAATGTGGAAAAAAGCACCATCGCCATGAGAGCATGAGCAAATGCTGGTGAATCTCAAATCTGTTATGCTTAAGAAGCCAAAGCTTCGATTTTTCCCTGTTTCTTGGAATGGGGAATGCTCATACCTGCGGGCTTCTGTCGTTTGATTGTTGCTATGACATCTTAGAATAGTACCCTTTAAAGTTTAAATGAGCAGTAAGTAAAGACTTCCTTCAGATGACTTTGTTAATCTGATGGACTATCAATGCGGTGAGAGTGGAAATACCATGTCAGGGTTGCCTCCTACTCCCTTATGTCTTGCAGGGAATATAGCAAGGACATAAAAAGGAGAAGGGACTTAAGAAGGCCGAGATGCTCGACGTAAAAATGAGTTCCAAATACTTTTTCCATTGCCTAGGCGTAAAGGTTTTCAAATTGAATATTGTGCCAAAGCTTAAAATTTCAACCGCATTTCAATTCTGTGGCAATGAATAGCAAGTTTATCGTGTATGTCCTTGGAAACTATGCCTTTAGATGCTTCATCTGCGCAAAAGGATCTTTTGGTGAAATTGTGCTGAGTTAGTCATTTCTGGTTGTGTGCAGACATTATTGAGGAACTGGTGAAGAATGGTAAGGAGATAGAGGCTGTCTATTTTGCTGCTGAGTCGGGCATGACCGACAGATTTTCTCCCGCTTCACTTCTAAAGTCGTACCTGGCTAACGCCAAAAAGAACGCTCAAACCATGTTGAAGAGCGGCAATGACACTATGGTCTCTGCGGTGGGTTTAACCTCTTGATCTTCTCTATTCTCTTCCATACCAACCCCAGAGGGGAACACCTCGATTTCTTGTGATCTTATATATTCTCCTTCTACATGTAAATTCTGTTCTCTATGTTAAACTTTGCTCACCTGGAGTGGCTTGATATTTCAGGATGAGGCTAGTACTATCGAATTGAGCGCTATCAAGACAGTTGTCAAGTGTGTGGAAGACCAAAAACTTGAGTCGGTCTTCTCTCTTGATAGCTTAAAGAAGAGAGCCACCATTCTGGAGAAAGCCAAGGTGGAAAGAAAGAAAAACTCATCTTCTGGTAGCAAGCCTTCCAATAAACGAGCCCATGGACCCGGTGGTAACCGCGGTGGTGGACAATCTTCTTCCCACCCTGCCAAGGCAGAAAGATTTGCTAATTCTAGCCCCTCGTTTAGCCGGAGGAACCCGCTTCCACTTGCACACCTCAGTTCTGCTGTAAGATATACCGCCCCTTACAGCTATCCTGGCCAGGGTGCTTATGAAGTTCCGAGCATGACTGCGTATGCGTCCACCTATGGGAGGTCCCACAGTCCCACTGAAGCTCAAATCGTGATCCCTCAAGAGTATTCCCCCTCCATCCCCTATTCACCCATCGACCACAGAGTAACCTATTCGTCGCCCGTCGACCATAGAGTAACCTATTCCCCCATCATGGACACTGGCAGTGGTGCAAGTTCATATCGTGCGGGTACATATGTATTGCCGGCGGGTCATGGTGTGCATGATTACGACGCGCGTCAGTATCCGTCTTACGGGCAGTAGGTGAGTTTGTAAAGATAAGTGGCTAGATCACGAGATGATCGGCCTTTGGCCGACACTTTTCTTATGCTCCTCTAGGAATCTCGGCGGGGCTGTCTGTTGTCATAATTATCCATAAGTTTTAACATCATCTATCGTTCTGTTCTGACTTCATCGTGAGTCCATGTTTAAGTTCTTCTCCGACCAAATGCGGGTAACGTTAGCATGGTGGTGGTTTAATTTTCGGTGACGTATCTTTTTTTTGGTCCCTCAAATGGAGGCAGGCAAGATTGAGAGCGATGAGTAGAGACCATTGGTTTCTGCTCTGGACTGGGAGAATCGAGGGCGTTGATGTTCATTTGTGCGCCATGCTCATGGGTCATGGCTCATGCAAGCTTTTGTTTAATGGTGTTTGGTTATACTTTTGAATTGCTTGGTTAGCAGATGGTTGGCCGTACATTACCCGATTTGAAGATGAAGATGAAGAGCATTACCAAAATATAAAAAAAAAGTTGGAATGCATTCATATTTTCCATCCATATAAGCGCTCAACAGAAAAAATGAAAAAGTGGGGAGAGAGATTACAAAGATCAAGATCTATTTACGGTTGTCGGGTATTAATTCTGGATTCTTCTCCAGACGCCTTTGAAGAAGACAGAAGCAGCATACAGCTACGCTCGCCTCCGTCGATTGTTCATTCAATCTCATCTTCCTCTTCACCATCACGCGAAGAGATCCTAAACCCGCAGCGTCCCTCGGAAGCCATCGATCCTTCCCCGGGATCACTTCCCGGCCTTGCCCCTGAGCTTGACGCCCAGGACCCGCTCCATCTTCGCGAGCACGGCCTGGTTCGGCACCGCCTTGCCGTTCTCGTACTCCTGCACCACCTTGGGCGGCTCGTTTATCTGCTTCGCCAGCTCCGCCTGGCTCATCTTCTTCTCCAGCCGCGCCCTCTGTATGGCCTGCCGCACCTCCGCGGGCACCTTCTCGAGCGCCGCGGGCTCCGCGGCCTCGTCCAGCTTCCGGGCGCTGACGGCCGGGGCCGAGGAGGACCTCTTGTTGGAGCCGGCGTCGAACTTCTTGACGGTCTGGACGGGGGCGCCGGAGCGGAGGGCCTGGTTGACGGCCTTGGGGTCGCGGAGGTCCTGGGACTTGGGCTTGGACTTGTGGAGGACGACGGTATCCCAGTCCTGCGTGATGGCTCCCGGGAATCGGGTCGGCATCGCGGGCTGACGACGGAGGAGGAGGAGAAAGGAGAATGGCTTTGAGGGAGAGATGGAGCGAGAGAAACGCAAGAATATGAATGACCATAGCGAAGGTGGCGAGCTTATTTATAGTGGAATTGAGCATCTGGAAACTTCCTCTTTTTTTTCTTTTTGGTTACTTTAGAAAGAGAGAATAAAGAAAATGAGCAATTTGGGTGTGGTGGGTGGGGCGATATTTATCTCGGAAGGTTCTAGGCAAATTGGAAAAAATACTCAATTGGTATCGATTTTGCCTTGAAGGCCAAGGTTTTCTTTTTCTTCTTTATTTTCTTTTCCTTTAGCCCCAAGTTTCGTATTTTGGGATGTGTCATTGTGCTCGCGATGATTATGCTATCTTTGAATACATACCAATTCGAAAATATTTCGAATCCTCTTCGTAATTGAAGTGAAGAGGTGAAGGTGAGCATATTGCCTGAATTTAAAACCTTGATCGATACATTCTTGGCCAAGCGCTACCGCTCACAACCGGTTGGTTTTAAAAGGGGCCAACTTTAGGAACCAAGAAAATCAAAAATTACCCTTTTTAGACAGGCTTCACAGATGCTTGGTTCCTCTCACGTATCGTTGTGCCATCGACAAACCCATTTACATCTTTGCCCCTCTTCCGGCCAATTTAATTTCTCCATGAAAGGAAGAATATCTTTTAATCTCCAAAAGCGCATAGAATCCCGGCTGCGTTTGGTGGACCGGATAAAAATCCGGATAGGATAACTTTTATCCTATCTAGTGTTTGGAATGACGCGAAATCCGGATATGACCGGATATAGTCCGGATAAAACAATCCCACCTAGGGGGTGGGATAGACCCGGATATGATATGTGAAATATGAAAAAAGTTTAAAAAAATAGAAAAAGAAATTTAGAATATGGGCAAAGGCTTCCGCTATTCCTGCAATGGTGCCCTCTCTTGCCATCATCTCTCTCCCTCTTCTTCTTCGACTCTTTCTGCTCTTTTCACATTCATGACGCACCCATCACCACACGAAGACAAGAAAGCTCTAAAAAATCCCTGAAATCCACTTTGCTTCACTCCGATTGGTGATCAAGGTTTTGATTATGGTCTGGATTTTTCACGCCTACGAGTGCATGTCTTGATTGCATATATACACAATCCTCGCGCTCTATTGCGTCAACGAGTGCCGACAATGATGGGTTGTGGCGAAACAGAGCATCACAAGGTCCCTACTGTGTGTATGAGTGTTACCGGGGGTAAGAACGTGGGACTACAACAACGTCATGGCTTGGGTCGCCGACGGAGGACACGGAGTTGAAGAGCAAACGAAAACAGGGGATCCAAAACAAAGGGAAGAAGTTGGGGACGATTCACCATATACGAAAGAGCCTCCTTGTTGGTATCTTTGATTCCTTTTTTTTATTTCTCTTTCTTATTTTTCCTTCAAATTTTTGGTTGCAAATTGAGATCTTGACTTGCTAAAGTTGTAATTACCATCGATGAAGAGTTGGCATCGATGGATTTAGAGATGAAGTGGCCTTCTCTCGCGGTAGGGCACACGTGAGCCGATTTCGCTCACTGAAGGGGCTACAGGAGAGAGGAGCTTTCTCCGATTGTAAGCGAAACAGTGAATGTGTGAAGAAGAGTGAAGGAGGTATGAGGATGATAGAGAGAGATATTTGGAAAATTTTCAAATAAAATTTGCAATCCAGGTTAAACCAAACATATTATAGGATTTTTTACAATCCGGAGGATATTGACAGGATTTCTAATCCTACTTTATCCTATTCTATCCCAATCTAAATCCGGACAACCAAACGCAGCCATAGAGAATTCAAAACTTTCACGCAAAAAAAGAGAGAGAGGGTAAAGCAATGACAAATTCACCTCCCCAAGGAGGGGCTAAGAGACATTCTATATTCGAACATGCTAGAGGAGACGAAAATCCTTCGCTTCGGGTCGATGAGGAACCGGGTTGAATCGCATTATATGTTCTTCGATGAACATCCACATATCTTGATATTCTTCTGCCATTGTTTCACTGAAGTGATCGGTCACCCACCCACAAGCAGAGATGCCTAGATGATGAAAAGCTGTAATTCCCAACTGTACCTTTTCCGGAAGGTGCTGCTTCCCTGCAACCGGTCCATATGCGTCGCCTCGAGCAGGACTCGGGTTTTGCTTGCTTATTTCACTTGTCAGAGGAACCTAGCCACCAACAAGGCGTCACCCAAAGCAACACATTGTTACAAAGCTCTGCAGTATGCAACATAAATATTCCTAAATGATGACCAGCGCCTTACATGTTTCGGTAAACACCCCACAGGTTCTCAACTATTTCTGGCCAAGTGCATTGGCCAGAGGGAGCGCCAATCTCCTTCATGCCTATAAAAGCATCTTCACTCTGTACGTTCTCAGCATTATTCTATCCCAAGCGGCAGACACCAACATAGTTCCGCCAAACTGTCACCTTCACAGGCTCAATGGTGCATCCATTACCCTCGAAGGGATTTCTAATGTTCTCCACATTCAAAATATCGACTCCGCCATGCTATATATAACGAATAACCACCTTATTAAAACCCAGCAAGTCGATAACTCACTAAAATCTACCAACAGGAAGACAAACAACCCAACCTGACAGCACTGCACTAAAAATCAATACGACCTCAACTTATCAGCAAATGATAGAGTAAGACGTACTTCTAACCCCAATTAATTCTACTACTTCATTTCACCAAATTCGAGAAGTGTTCCCAAAGTATTACATGTACCACTGTTTGTTGGCTTTGTTTAAGTTCAACCATAAGAAGATGAGACGTGTATGTAGTTGAAATTCTCTAAAAGCACATGAAATTCATTTTAATAAATGTAAGCAACATGATTTGCATATTATTTTCAGATCAGAAAAATTTTAAGCTTCACGATGTGTTGTCGGCAATTCAATTAAAGCCTAAAGACTGCAATGGAACTAGAAAAATTTCATCCAGCAACAAGCCCTCCAGAAGATTCCAGATAGAAATCAATGTCCTTGAAACTAGATATATCTCTGTTTTATTGTCTCATATTTAATTTCATCTTATAACGCCTAGTATATGCAAACTCTTGACTATCGTATCGACCATGAAGAAATCTATTAAAGGACTAAGTGATGTCAGCAATAGCAGCTAGGAGATCAAAGAAGCAAGAGGAAAGAACATTAAGCACGACACGAATAAGTGGGAGTGTCTCAACTTCAGTCTCTTTCCAAGTGATTCTAAACCTCATAGACTTTCTAATATTTTCCTTATCCAAGTTCGGGAAAGCAAAAACGCTGGATATAGTGGTCCAAATACAGCACAGATACTCTCAGGGAAACATGTTTTCCACAATTGAATACTTATCCCCTGTAATTAGGTAATCAGAAATATTTGCAGTCAAGTAATTTAATAGCTCATAGGGTCAAGCTTATGCATTGGGGAAGCTTGATGAAGGTATAGCATCGCTAATCCCCTTAGTATGAAAGAGATTGGAGGATCCACTTCTAGGAAGTAGGGTGTAACACAGAACAGTTTTCTATCCATCGTCCCCAGTAATAGATTATTCCAAACAAGGATCGCAACAGAAATAATTACTTCCAATCTTCCTCATTTTCCAAGAAAACCTGATAACTACATTTCCAAAGTGCGACTCATGTAAAAAGACCAGCAATCAGGCTCCAGGTATAAATAAAGCATATAATGGTTTTCTGTATTGAATTAGCGAAAAAGGTGCTAGAATCAGGAAGCAATTCCACTATTGGGCAAAGATGCCAACACAAACAAAGATTACATACTCATGACTATTCACTGCAGATGTCATCATCATCTTCGTCACCGTCATCCATGGCCCCTGCCTGTATTTTTGCAATCTCAGCCTGTGCTCTCTCCAAGATCTCCTTCTTCTGCAACTCTAGTTCCTGCTGAAAATCTGCCCGCATCTTCTTCAACTCCATCATCTGTTCCCTCTTATTAGTCTCAATCTTCTCATATAACTCCCCAAACCTCTCTATCGAATCTGCCAAAACCCTCATCCCCTCTCCTCCCTCTTCCTTCCTCGGTGGAGGCATATCATCATCCGCTTCCTCATCCCCATCCATCTCCGACTCCGACTCGCCCGGACTATCCCTCATCTCGTCAAACGCATTCGACTTATCCAGATAAACCATGGTATCCGCAAAGCAAAACTCTCCTGAATCCACACCGCAAGCCAGCCCACCATCTTCCATGTTCATACCCATTAGCATATCCATCTTCCTAAAGTGCATCCAGCTCGGAGTAGTTCCCGTTCGCCCCACCTTCGCCCTCTCTTTCTTATACTTCTTCTTCAAAGCGTCTAGCTGCTGCCTACAATCTACCTCGGTGAATTCCATCCGCGCCCACTCGGACACTTTCTCAGCAATCTCGCTCCAATCCTCAGACCTCACACTCTTCCGACCCAACTGCAAAAACCTCTCTCCCCACACTTCCAGCAACGTGAACTTGGCCAAGTCGCTCCACAACGGAGCTTGGTCCGGAAACCCCGCCTCATATTCATGAGCAGGGACCAAATCCTCCTGTCCACGCTTCCTCACATATCCCTGCGCCACTCTACCGCTACCGACAAAGCTACCGTGACCATTTTGATAATCATAGATGTAACTAGGGTTTTGGCGGATACCGTAATTTCCTTCGCCATCCTCATCGTCATCGCTGAGTCCTCCGCCGCCGCCGCCTTCGAGGCTCCGCACGTTGAGCCTGGTGACGGGGTTGGGCCGGCTGGGAAGCGTCTGGCCGCGAGAGGACCTCTTGAAGCGCTTGCTACGGTAGGGATCCGCCATGGACGAGCTCACAGGATCGCCTTCTGCACCGTCCATTGTTTCGGTGGACAGGGAGGTGAACGGAGGGACGGGGAAGCGCTAGACCCTCTCGGTCAAGGAAAACCCAGATGAGAAGACTTGGATGACGTCAAGTGAAGTTGATATAGAAACGTTGATTTGATCCTTCCAGGTTTCTAGGGTTTATCAGTCGAGCCAGCAGGAAAGCTGGGTGAAATCGGCGCATCTCTGCCTATGGACTCTGTTTTTTCTTTCTCTTTTTTATGGTTGGCCACATAAATTTTCACGGGAGGATTTAAAATAAAAAAAAAACAATCATCATCTTCTCAAATAAGGATAAAAGTCGAGAATGCAAAAAGTGGTCATGTCGATCTCGAGGAGGATCTGACCTCACCGACACATTAGGTCATTTTCGTTCTTTACTATTTTGATTTTTTTCTTTTTTTTTTCCTCTTTCCTTTTGTCTTTTCTTTTTTCCCATTTCTTTTTTTTTTGGTTGCGGCCTACGAGAGCTCGGCAACCCTCGCCGACCACTGGGCGAGGGCCTACAAGCCCTCTTCGGCTGCTGGCAACGGTTGCAGCCTTCACCCAGACCCTTGCTAGTCGCAAGTGAGGCAAACCTCACCCAACCCTCTTCAGTAGCCGGCCATCGCTTAAGATTGGTCATCGGCAAAAAGAAAGGAAAAAAAATGAAAAATGAAAAAAGGGAGCGTAAATGACGAAAATACCCTTGATTAGTAGAAAGATTAGACTGACCGGCAAAGTCAGACCCTTCTTTGAGACTAACATAATTACTTCATATCTTTATTTAAGAAAATGATGATACTTTTTTAAGTTTTTATTTAGAATTTTTTCCATTTTTATTGTTGTTTAATATATATATAGATAATTTTCACTTGCATCCTAATCTTGAATTAAATATGCATTTATGTCACTAAACTTATATTACAACCACCCAATACACCAAAGTATCTTTTCGGACAATAACGAAAATATGTCTCGGTTTTCAACTCATGACCAAAAGCATACCTATGTTTTCTATATCGCAAATACATAAATCTGATCCTCTAAAATGATCAAAATTACCTTTTTTTGCATAGACTTCCCACAAACCCTAACCTCTCACAACCCACACGCCCAAAACTAGACCTTCTCAGCCATTACCCTTCCCCGCCTCCGGCCGCCACCTTCCCTATCGTGGACAGCCTCGTCAACACCACTTGTCTCCTTCTCGGCCTCTATTTCTCTCTCTTCCAGCCCAGCCAGCCAATGTGTTCTCTGCAACACACACCCCCCCCCCCCCTCTCTCTCTCTCTCTCCAGCTTGCTCTCTGCAACTCTTTTCTCATCTAGGGTCCAAATAGAAGCCTGATGTGGATGTGTATTTTCCAAAAAAAGGCTCGGAATAGATATTATTTCAAATAGGTGTCTGAAGCGACCATTTAATTTTAAATAAATGTTTGAAATGGCCATTTCATCTCAAACAAGGTTTGAGTTTACCGGCCATCAAATCTTCACCGACCAGCGAGCACATGCTTATTTTGGCAGCACGAGCAGGGGCATCGTTGTCCATTGACATTTCTTTTTTTGTTTCTTTTCCTATCTCTTCATTGTTCAACTTCTTCATGCTTGAAGGGAAGTTGCAGGTCTCAAGCTCACCTCTAGCTCACCAACGAGATGAGCCGGTAAGGACCGATTTCGAGATCCCACTACTTGACCACATCGGCGTTCTTGATCCTTCGAACGATCAAGACCACAAGGAAAACCACAAACACTGCAAGAACAACTGATATCACTGAGACTGCCATTGCTAGAGTTGTGGGTTGCTTTTTCTCTGTGCTTGGTAACGTTGGCAGAGACGAAACCTCAAGAGCTCTCGCTACCCCATCGATGAAACAACTCCAACCTATCATATAATGAGAACTCGCAAGCACACCAGTTGAAGCAGAGAAGCCAACATACATGAACTCGAAGAAAATAGGCTATAGATCCAAGTTAAAGGACAAAATTGGCTTCTTGGGTTTTGCCTAACTAGGAGCAATCGTCATACTAATTGTTAGGATATGATTCATACTCCCCATCGACGGGAAGTATTGAAGTTCCGCTCTTAAGTGAACAGGCGGAGGTCAGGGGAGCCACTTAGGCGGGGGCCTCGGAGCAATGCCCCCCAAGCTACCTAATGACTTTTATGATCTATGTCAATATTTTATTGGTAATTTGGGTTTTGGTTTATGAATTACTACTATTTATATATGTTCTCTTTCTCTTGTAATTGAGCGATGTAATTGAGAGGTGCGATGTGCTAATTATAATGGAATTCTCTGTTGAATATAGTCATAATTTAAAAGTGAATCAGGATAAAATATTGTGTCTCAATTTCTCTCTCTTAACTTTTACTCTTTATTTCATGTGATTGTGCGACCGATTTCTAACATTGATCACCTTCTCACTCGAATCGCAATTGGACCACGCCTGAATCGCCTTTCCACTCTTCAAATTCAAATCTACAACTTGAAGTCCTAGACGATGTCGAGCTCAACATCGAAGAGGTGGTTGAAGAACTGATGTCGTTGGCGTTGAGGAGGCCCAGATATTGGTTGGGCAACGCCCGGAGGTCCATGGTAGCGAAGATGGCGAAGACAAGGCTGTGGTCGCCGAGATTCGAGTACTCAAGGACAACGACGAAGACGATGAGGTGGAGATGGAGATGGAGATGGAGGAGATTTCGCCACCCGAGAGTTCTTGAACCGGAGCAGGAGTAGAATGCGTGGCCCATCAGGCGACTCGTCTCATTGGTGAGCTTGAGGACACCATTGTCGTTGAAGAAGAAGATGGAGGTGAATTTTAGACCTGCAACTTTCCTCCAAGCGCAAGCAAAGAGAAGATGAACAGTTAAAAGATAATTAAAAAAAAGGAAAAGGAAAAAAAGAAATGTCTTTGGACAATTATGCCCCTGTTTGTGCCACTGGAACAAGCATGTGCTCACCGGCCAATCAAATCTTCGCGGACTTAGGCCCTTATTTGAGATTAAATAGCCATTTTAAGCCTCTATTTGAGATCAAGTTCACTTTGGCTCCTGTTTTGAGAAAACTCATTCACATCGAGCACTTATTTGAAAGTTTCCTTCTAGTCTGCAATTGGTCTTGGATCTAATACCATCCCTATCTCTTTCACAGGCCATAGTCAGCCTCGACTCTGTTTCTGAGAAGTATTAGTAAGCAACAAATAACAGTGGTAACTTTATAGAAAAATAAGTAAATTCATGAAAAAACAAATAAATATTGATAACCCAAAAATAGTGAGTAACTTTATCAAAGAACTGTTGATAAGTCACTCAATTAAAGGTTGGTCAAATCATAAAATAGTTGGTAAATCTAAGGCAGTTGGCGAAAGAAGATAAATGAAAGTTTGTAAAAAGATGACAAGTTTCTTTTTTTGTTAGAGATAAGAAAAGTTGGTATTAGAAAAAACAGAGAAATAAACATCGGCAACTAACTCTAATAAAAGTTAGCAACACATATAGTCAATTAGTAACTTAACTAAAGAAAAGTTGTTAATTACTTCAACTAAAGTTGGCAATCTCTAAAAGGAATCCACATGTTTAATGGGTTGGTAAGTAAGGCAAATAAAAATTACAAATTCACTACAAAAGTTAGTATATTTTATCCAAAGAAAAAAGAACTAAAGGCCCGTAAGCAATTCAAACGGGAGTCGATAAACCAAAAACTAATTGGTAAACCAATGAGAAAGAAGCCGGTAACACATGAATAAAAGTTTGGTAAATCCATATAAGAGTTGATAAAGTTAAGCCGTTTGTGGCGACAAAATAAATAGTTATCATGTCAACAATGGTGAAATTGGACTTTAATCATCTTATAGGTGAAAAGCAATGGAAGTGTAAGTTTTGGCAATATAACGGGAAACCTAGATTATCTGTTGCGTACTTCGGGTAAATCAAACAAAAGTCAGTGTCCTAGAATAATTATTCTATTTTGAAAAACCAAATTATGAAATATTTACTACCAAAGAAAAAAAAAGCATAAAAAAAATCTTAAGGAGAAGAAAGTCAAACGTGCCTTGGTGGCATTTAATGCATAGGGTGAAAAATCCTCAACCACGCGAGTCTCTTTCCTGATTCCCAACACCAGCACTGATTAGAAACACGCCCGAGCTTTCCCATGGAACGTGAGATCCTTGCATGGGTAGCTGCCTTCCCCATTCGTCTTCTCCATTAAATGCTGAGCTTCGATTCTCAACACGAGAGAGAGAGAGAGAGAGAGAGAGAGTTTTGGAAAGATCACCGAAGCAGCCATGAATGGAGGAACGGGATAATCACGTAGAAGATCACGCGACAGAGCTGGGATTTTCCAAACTGTACAATTGAATGTAAAGTTTTTAGAGCGGTGACCAAACCGTAAAGTTAAAAGAGAGAACGTCCCAACTTCCAACCCCGTAATATTCAATCCTCTCCGCCTTTGCACCTTCTGTTCTCTAAAGCGCGAATTAAATCACTCACAAAAAAGAGACCAACTTGACCAACTCGACCGTCCAATATTCACGAAGATCCCTCTCTATATAAAGCCTATACGACCCTCAGATCGTTCATTGTGTTCTGCATGGTCCATGCATGAACAGGGTAGTGTACTCGCAGATCGATTCGTGGTTGGTAGTCTATAAGTCTGATGGCCACCGTGACATCAGTTGTCGTGGCTTTAGCTGTGGCTTTTGTGGTGTGCAGTTTGTGCGCAGAGAGTAGGAAGCTGGAGGAGAAGAATGAGGCTCGCGGCGAGGTGAAGAAGCCGGAGTGGTTCTTCGGTAATGATGATGGTTGGATCGGTGGAGCAGCCGGTGGTCACAGTGGTGGGAAAGGGTTTAGCTTTGGACACTCTTTTAGCTTCGGAAAAGGAGTGGGTTTCAGTTCTGGTTCTGGGACTCCTGGCGTTCATGGTCTTCAGAAGCCTGACTGTGTTGGGAAGGGCGGTGGAGGCGGTACAGAGAAGCACCACAAAAAGGGCAAGAAGCATCACAAAGGGGGTATTGGAAAAGGTGGCGGAGGTGGTGGCATTGGCGGGGGTGGCAGTGCAGGAGGAGGTGTAGGCGGCGGTGCTGGAGGAGGTGTTGGAGGTGGAATTGGAAAAGGAGGTGGTGGAGGCATCGGCGGCGGTGCCGGAGGTGTAGGTGGTCGAGGAGGCTCTGGAGGAGGAATTGGGGGTGGAATTGGAAAAGGAGGTGGTGGAGGCATTGGAGGGGGTGGAGGTGGCGCGGGAGGAGGTGGTGGAATTGGTGGCGGTGGAGGTGCTGGAGGAGGAATTGGTGGTGGGATTGGAAAAGGAGGTGGTGGAGGCATTGGAGGGGGTGGAGGTGGCGCGGGAGGAGGTGGTGGAATTGGTGGCAGTGGAGGTGGAGGTGGAGGTGCTGGAGGAGGAATTGGTGGTGGGATTGGAAAAGGAGGTGGTGGAGGAATTGGCGGTGGCGTTGGAGGTGGTGTGGGTGGTGGCATTGGTGGCGGCAGTGGTGCTGGAGGTGGCATAGGTGGCGGGATTGGGAAAGGAGGTGGTATTGGAGGAGGTATTGGCGGCGGGATTGGTGGTGGTGGAGGTGTTGGTGGAGGCATTGGTGGTGGAGGTGGTGCCGGCGGAGGAGTTGGTGGCGGAGCTGGTGGGGGGTTTGGAGGCGGCATAGGCGTCGGTGGAGGGATAGGAGGCGGAATCGGTGGGGGAGGAGGTGGCAGCGGTGGAGGTATTGGTGGGGGTGTGGGAGGTGGTGTTGGTGCTGGAGTTGGCATTGGCGGCGGTGGAGGAGGTGGTGGAGGCGGCGGTGGAGGAGGCATCGGCGGTGGCGGATTTGGCAGCGGAGCCGGTTTTGGTGGTGGGGTGGGCAAAGTTGGTGACTCCGTTCCGCTCGTGGAAAATCCATGAGGGCTAGTCGAATTCGCTTGCTGGGTCTTTGTACGTGAATGGCTTCGGTGCCTTGCATGACTCTCTTATCCAAAACTTTATAATTTGCAAATCTTTTTTTTATCGAAGTTGTGTTGTATCAAAATAAATTTTATTATTTCTTATGATTGTCTAGTCTCATTGATTCACTGTTTTCGTTGAAGGCATGTAAGGTCTCCAAGAACCGTACGTCTAATTCCATCATTTCATTTTCTTTTGTAATCAAAGTTGTATTTCATTCTTATCATTGTTTGAGCTCGTCACAGTTTCCGATCTGACGATAATCGTTGTTGTATAAAACTATAATATGGTCATTATATATGAGAAATCTTTTTGAGGCCAATATATATATTTATATAAAGGCTTGCGCAAGCATAATCCAAAGAATTGAATTAAGTGAAAACCTATTTTATGGTATGAACGGTCATCATGTAAGTCGTGCTACAAGTAATGGATGGAGAGAATATTTTATAAACTTAAGTTTATAAAATCAATCATAGTGCAAGAATTTTATTGGAACTTTTAGCGGAACCCAACACGAGTCATATGAATTCTTAAAATGTGATTGATTTGATGCTAATAAAATAAATTTATGCAATCCTTGGTGGCCCATCACCAAGTCTTATTTGCTCTAAAGTAACCCGGAGATTTGTGCTGCATGTCATTGTACTGCATAACAAGAAGAAAACTTCTTGACAAAAAAAAAAACTTAGAGGTCTCTCTTTCTCCAAACAAATTTTCTTCACACATGTATAATCTAGTGTGGTGTCCGTGGTACTTAGGTGGGTGGATTGGGACAAAGAAATTGCAAATGTAGTGGCGGAAACTCAATAAATTCATCAATTCAACTATTGCAAATTGAAACATTTAGGCTAAATAGGATATACAACAAACAAATAAAATTTAATCAAATCTGATTTTTCACTTTTCGAATTTTGAGTGAACTCAAAGACCTCACCAAACACTAGATTAGATTAAGAAAAGATATATACTAATTAATTTTTTTTCTAGCTAAAACTTAAAAGGACGAATACCACAAAAAATCTCAAAATATTCCTACTTTTACACAAATACCCAACAAAAAAAATTATCACGAAAAATTCAAAATTTACCCATTGTGACACAAATATTCCCAACTTTTTTGTATCATAAAAAAACTCAAACTTATACATGTATGGCATAAATACTCTATATTATAGTTTTATCCGGGGTATATTTGTCACACTGGTATAAATTCATAAAACTCGAACTTATATATATGTGGCATATATACTCTCTATTTCAGTTCCATCCAAGGTATGTTTGCCACACTGATATAAATTCGTGGTTTTTCAAGACACAAAAGGAGTTTGGGGTATTTGTGTCACAATGGGTAAGTTTAGGGTTTCTAGTAACATAAAAAAGAGTTCGGACTATTTGTGTCATAGTATGTATAGTTTGGGGTTTTTTGTGGTATTAACCAAACTTAAAATAAATTTCTTTCTATATGGTTGATAATTAAAAGATCGAACGACTTTTTCCTTTTTACAAGAAAGAGATAAGTGTATTGGAAGTTTTGAAACTTGTTATGCAAGTATTATTGAGTCCTAAACTTTTAAAAAATACAATTAAGTCATAAAACTTGTCATGAAATGTAGTTGTGTTCAAAAAAATTTTTAAAATGTAATTAAGTCATAAAATTTGTCAAATTGGTCCAAACAAATCATTCCATTGATTATACTTTTCGAAAATTTTAGGATTTGATTGTACCTTTTGAAAATCTTAGTGCTCAATTGTACTTTCTCGACAAGTCTTAGTACATAATTGCATTTTTTGATATTTTTATGAATCGATCACACTTTCATAATAAGTTTTAGGACTTCTAATATATTAATCTTTATGAGAAAAGGGTCGAGGGACCCAAGACAAAAAAAAAAAAAAAGGACAGGCAACGCTGCGCTTTGGTGGAGGGGGACCAAAACGACGCGTCGCGCTCCAACAAATAAAAGAAGAATGGAAATACTCTAAACCCTAGCCGAGAATCTTCTTCTTCTTCTTTCACCGTAACCGCACAATAAGCTTAAACCCTGAAATTTCCACCGACCGCGATCTCCTAGCATCAAACAGTCGATCTCGAAATCGGGTTTGACCCGACCATGCTCGGACCCGCACTTGTTCCTCCGTCCGTTCGTACTGCACAATCTCTGTCATCGGGCCTAAACCCTAATTCGCCTTCCGGCCAAACTTGGAGTTCACGGCGTGTCATAACCATCGCTTAATCGTACTTCGTCTCTGTTCCTATCGAATCGACGAAGATTCCGAGCACAGGTCGCTCCATAGCCTCGCTAGAACCATGCCGCGCACGACGACGGTGGAGTCCCCTGGTTGCCCTCCGTTTCGGGCCCTCACCTTCGACGTTCTTGGTCTCGTGAAAGGTAAAAGCTACTTATCGCCCACTAAAGTAGCTCGCTTTTGGCCTTAAGCTCCTGCGTGATGATTAACAGTTTGGTTGTGCTCGGCGATGACAGTTGTTGAGGCCAGAGGTAAGCAAGGAGGTGTTCCTAAGGTGGTCGAGCGATGGGGCGAGCCGGAATCGCGTAATTGTGTGCTTGCTGCATCCATTGACGACCGCAAGCGCGACCCTGTATGTATTCTTGCCGATTATGTGATTGTTTGGTGGAATGTATGCCTCTACTGAGCTAAACTTGTCACTGTGGTTGGCTTCTCATGTCAGCTGCTTTTCATTACTTCTTGAGGTGGTTATTTTTAAGTTTTTGTTCCTTGTCAATTTGAGAACCGGCGGACAATTCATTTATCCGTTCCATGGTTCTTAATTGCTAGTGGGAAGCTTTCAGCTATTGAGATCATATTGACAATGGAAAGATGTGCTTTGGGCTTCTCAATTTAATTAAGAGGTGGATATAATCATACAGCCAGCTGTATTTGTTGGAAGAATGCATTTGCGTTTCCGATGAGACTTCGGAGAGGCACAATTATCGAGAAGGGATTTCATGGAATGTTACCTATTGTCTTATGAGTTTGTAGTTTTGCAGAGTCTAGGCATTGCTTTTTCGGTGCTTTGACAGTGCTTCTATTACAGGCATTGCCAATTCTTCAGGAAAAAAATAGCTGACTTGTGTGGTCACTTGACTGAATGGCATGCTTGGTATTAGATCGGATATGCTGCAGCTCTTTCAATATGTCTCACGGTCAGAATGATTTGGCTTATGTTTTGAGCATATTTGCTTTTGTTTTACTAGTAGGAGCATATACCCTCAATCTTTACATATAAAGGTTGGAGCCCATTGTGTCATTTGCATGTTTTAGGAAGCTTTTGTAGCTTGTAATACGTTGCTTAAATCATTAATTGGGCTACATTTTGATCTGCAGATGCTAGCAGTTGCCAGAAAATGTGGTAAGGTAAGTCACATCATGGAGTTCTCTGCATATATAGTGTATTTCCACCTGGTGATGCCAGGCATAAGTGGCCCTCTTTTGATCATGTATCTTCCATGTTCATTTGACAGATTGAGCTCCTTAACCCTCTTAATGGGGGCACGCGAGTCGTAATTTCTGAAGCCAGTGACACAAAACCTGAAGATGATCCGATTATTGGGTTACATCTATTCAGAAGAGAGAGAACAGAGGAAAAATCCAGGTATGCCATTTTTGTAATGTTAGGGTCCCATTCATGTCAGATTGCCACTTAACTGGCTATGCGAATCTAGCTAATACGATCCATCTTCTTGTATCCAGTTGTAAGTTTAAATCTTTGTTAATAATTGTTTCTGGAATTCTTTTTCTTGTCATAAGGTTTTTGCATTGTTCATTTATGCTTTCACCTGACATGTACTTCATATTATTTTCTGGTTTCCCATCCACATGTATATTTTCGTAATGTTTTCCTTTGGCTCCATCAATAGGTCATGCACTTTACTTTCATGTACAACCAAGGGAAATGCAGTTATGAGATCCTTTGAAGTTACCGATTCACCTGAAGACTCTGTCTCCACTAGCACAACAAATAAATGGAATGTGTGTGCTGCAGGGAGTGTATTGTGTTGTAAAGTGGATGGAAGTGAAAATTATGCCGTGGTAGGGGGGTGAGTGCTTTCATGTCATGTAATCCAGCCACAACAGCAAAAAGTCTAGTAATTCGATCCCCATGGTTGCCCACTTTTGTGCTTGCCATGGCCATCGTTTGGCTAAAAAGCTTATGCTTTCCTTTCCAATTTTTTTCAGTCATTGAAGTAATGGATGTTGTTTCTTTGAAATCAGCAAAGGGGTTGAACTAAACATTTGGGATCTTGACAAGTGCAGTAAGACGTGGACTGCAAAATCGGTGAGCGTTATTACATTACTGAATGAGTCTTGCAGCTGTCTCTTTCCATCCAGCAGGTGGCTTTGTATTAATTGCTATGTATTTCTAAACATTGTAGCCCACAAAGAACAACCTTGGAATTTTCACGCCTACTTGGTTTACATCTGCAACATTCCTTTGCAAAGACGATCATCGCAAAGTTGTGGCTGGTACTAACAGTCATCAGGTAAGTTTCATAAGTTTAAAATTCTTCAAGCGACAATATAGTGGCCAGATCTAAAAGGTATCCTGGAAGCAAGACTCCTGGGGAATTGTGATCAAGATTCCTTCTTGACCTTAGATCTAATTTTTCAAGAATAGGTTGTTCGAGAATACTTAAATTAAGCTGTAGGTTGAGACGGAAGGCACTGCATTTTTCACACTTATACAGTATGGTTGTGCATTGTAGTTATATTTGGAACATGTCGTGGAAATAACATATGGTGGTTTTCACTTTGATGACAGGTCCGCCTCTATGATATTTCTGCTCAGCGCAGACCTGTTTTATCGTTTGATTTCCGGGAAACTCCCATTAAAGCAGTTACTGAGGATGTAGACGGTTATACAGTCTATGTTGGGAATGGGTCTGGCGATCTTGCATCATTTGACATGCGCACAGGTACTTTCTGATTAGATATTTGGTAATGATTTGACACAAAGCTGACTAATGTTAACGTGGCCTGTCAGGCCCGACAAGTCTGCCCATTTGGGAGGGCAAGACTTGGGTTTTTGCTGAGGTGCAAAAACCATACCCAGCCTGCCCCAAGCCCTTCATGTCTAACCATGCTTTCTTTCAAAATATATTTCAAGGGCGGGCTTAAACATTGGTTTTCCTGAATGCTAGGCTTGGGCTTGCACTACTCTAATGTCAGGGCATAATATTTGTCAAAGGCTAAGTTATTCATAAAGATACGTGTTAATATTTTAGTTTCTCAAAAAGTGTATTGATGGTAGCATTCTTTTCCAGGAAAATTGCTAGGATGCTTTCTGGGGAAGTGTTCTGGAAGCATTCGATATATATCCAGGCATCCGGACTTCCCAGTGATAGCATCTTGTGGTCAGTACCTGTGTTTTAGCTCGCTATCTGCTTTGTGGGTAAACGATTGCATAATCCAGATCCTAACTTTTATAGTGTGAACTTGCTATTAAGTTGGAGTAGAGAATTTATTTCTAAAGTTGGAGTCTGTTAGGGCTAGCGAATTAGTTTGTACGTTTTGTTTGCTTCTATGCTCTCTCTCTTAATCTAGCACTGAGTCAAAAGCTTGATTTGCTTCTAGGACTTGATAGCTATATGCGCCTTTGGGATGTGAAGTCACGACAACTTCTTTCTGCGGTATGTTGCTTCTGTCTTTGTGACCGTTTTTCAGATATTGCAATTACTACTAAATTATGCTAGTCTGTTGCTGGAAAAATCTGGAATGTGTAGCAAGAATTATGTGGATTGTGACCCAAGAATGATATTGTATCTTATAGAATTTAGTTAGACAAGGATGTCAAACGTGTGCATTTTCAGTCTATAAATGGAGGACATACTTTTACATTTATGAGCTTGTAATACTGATGCGATACTTGTCAGAACTTTTCTCCTTTTAGGCTCCGTTTGTTTCGCAGAAAATAAATGATTTGGAAAACATTTTCCAAAAAATGATCGCTTGTATCACTTAAAATAATTAATCAATGAAAAATGTTTCACTATCGACAACAATTTATGTCTGAACATTTTCGTGGACGATGAAAATATTTTTTCGTTGATTTATTTTTGTAAGCGATATAAGTGGTCATTTTTTAAGAAATATTTTCCAAATCATTCATTTTTCACGAAACTAACGCGCCCGTAGTAAGCCTTTTATGTGGAAGATAGTACTGATTCTGTTCATGACCTCTAATTTTTCGAATTTTTTAATGAAAATGATCTTTTTTTTTTGTGCAAAATTGATGAAGAAGTTTGTACTTGAAGAATAATGAATATAATTAAACTTACCAAGGCCTCGGACACTGTTAATTAGACTACGAGTAAAATGTTAGCACTTCCTGGGCGCTTAAGTCACGGTGTTGTGGTTAGGGTGTCAACTGTAGCTGAGAGTGAAGCAGTAATAGTTTGATTATTCCCTAAAAACTCACTAAGGGAAGGAGATATTATTTCCTGAAGTTGAGAGTGCTACATAGGAATCAAAGAGGGCAATTAGGATTACAGTTTGAAGAGATGATTTCATCATGTCCATTGGCTGAAGAATGCCCTAATAGACTAGCATGGATGTGTTTGTTTTGGTTTTGCCAGTAGAAGCACTGGGCTCCATTTTGTTTGGAGGATCCAATTGATGACATTAGGGAAGTCTTGGACCTAACTAGAATGAAGGCACATATTGGTCATAAAGCTGAGTAATCTCCATCCGCCTGTTGCATCTCTTTGGCTTCAGAGCCTCTCTTCCTGAATTATTTTGCCAATTTGTTTCCCGTCTATTGTACTACATTATATGGACACATCTTGTTTTTGTATGATTCCTGAGGCCTCATATTGACTTATCTTGTGATCTGTATGATTTCTTATGCCTCAAATTGGTTTGGAGTGTCTATAGTATCTTTATGACGTGCCTCTAATCGATCTGGATTGTTGATAGCATCTTTATGACGTTTACTGGGTCGTCGATTTAATAATGCATCAATGCACACAGGTCTTTTTGAAACAGCACCTCAACAGTGTCCTCTTTGATTCTGGTTTTGCTGATGAAGGTAACATCCTCATTACTTGTTGCAGTGACTTGGGGAGTCTTCCTTCTCTGTCTTTTGGTTCTGCTTATTGCGCCTAGATTTTGAGAGGCAAGTAATTATTTGCTCTATAATACGTTCAGATATACGTGTCCACAAAAATACAGAGGGAAGTTGATTAAGAACGCAAATTGTCAACAGTTGATTGTACTTCTTACTCCTTAGCTAAAGCAAAAGAATGCACTTCTATTAAATTGTGCATCCTGGAGTTCAAGTTTTGAGCTTGATCTAACGTCTCCAGAAGTGGTCACTTTTTCTTTTTTAACTGTCCATTTCGATAATGGGTGATTTACTTTGGTGATGAATCTTCACTGTGCACATGCTTGAGCAGAACCTGTCCAAAATGCACGAGATATGCCGGAAAATGATGCCCGGAGGCTGAGGGTAGATGAAACCCAATTTGGAGATGAGGAAGGAGCGCTCCCAGTGAAGAGGAAGAAGAAGAAGAAGACACATAAAGAAGGCAGAGATCACAAGACATCCGGTAAAGAAAATGATGGAATCGAAAGGCTGAACCGTAAGAAGAAAATCAAAAGAACGAAGACATTAGTTGGTGACGATGAATTGTGACCGGAGATAGTACGCAGCACTTGCAGTCAGCAAGTACTGTGATTGGGACGATCCTTGGCCTTTTGTGAACCAGTTGAATACTCATGAGGAAGTAAGATGCCGAGCGGTCGCCATTCGGAAGTTTTGTTATTCATTAAAAGTTTTGGGTGAAGTTATGTCATCTTGTCTCAATTACTAACACTGTAGCATGGTTAGGAAAGACCTCTACATGAATAGAGTATCTTCAAATCTATCCATCCAAACCACTTGTGAAGATATAGTTCGTATTATAAGATGTCGTGCTCGATTTGAAAAAAGAGAGAGAGAAAGAAAAGAAATGGGAATGTGCCGTGAATGAACATTATGATCATCTTGTTGACGAGAAGGATCTTGTATATTAGACAAAAATGGTCGTTATCTTGCAATGCAAGAATCCAGCTGATACGCATTATCGGAGTGATGTATGGCGGCCCGGGCACGTTATGCTCAGACCTAAATTATCATTTTTTTTTTGTTGAGCTAATTAAAATTTGATTAATTCATGACAAAATTAATAAAATGTCTAATAAATTGTTTCCCTTTTTTGTGGTTATTGTTTTATATCTCCCGAGTAAGGATAGTTGCACAAAAATAAAATGCAAAATACAATACATAAGACTCAGATGTAGACATGCATTTCATTATAAAAACCAAATTACACCAACATAAATTGCATTTTTGTCGAAATACAAGTATATGAGAGACTTGGACAAATATATCCCATCTCATAAAAAAAAATTACAACCTAGCAATTGAAAACACCGTGTATACACGCTGCATTTGGAATTGGTGAGCCATTTGGGAAGTGGGTCGGGTGCTGTCGCTGATTTTAGGCCAATTGCTAGTGCTAGGACTAGTCAAAATAAAAAATCTGTGTGTGGCCATAATATATGTAGCGGGATTTGGATTACCAAATGCTGATCAGGTCTCATCAAGACAGCTTTGTAGCAGCTGTCACACATAAACATCCAGGTGAGTTTGCATCTATTTAGCTGTGCAGACTTTCTTTGGTGTTCCTCGGATGATCCAGGAAGCTGCTCACTTCCTGTCGTGCTCATATTGCTTGCGGACCGTCGAGTTTTGACCAGACGAAAAGGTAGACCCGGCGCGATTATGATCCAGTTTGTTCCGGTCTGAATAGCACCGCCGCTGCGGTGTCCAAGCAAAATGATAAAACATCCCAAATCAAATGGTCAAATACATAGGTTTAATCATTTGGCCATGTTGTTCGCCTAGTTTCGTTTGCTATTTTGTTTGTGATCAATCTCCTCGCCAGGCAAAATTCGCAAACATACTTGCGAGCGTGAGTGCTACGACATTCGGATATCGAAACAGCATCTCCATCTAACGGTTTACTTCCTCACGCGAGTAGACATCAATCTCACAATGTCATGAGGCCCGCTAGTTCAACCGTGGGAAAGTCAAAACTGTTGAAGTCTCTTTACACATTCTACTGCTTGAAACGGACACAATCTACCCGAGATCACATAGCAAGGGATAAGTCTCTCTTATAGTCTTATTAGGAAGATGTGTACTCTTCATTAAGGAGTATTCAGCCGTTAAATTGTGCTTCAACTTACCAATTCAAACACGCGAATTACTTCGCCCCAGTTCACATAATTTAACCAGGTGTTGCACTACGAGACACTGTTCGAATCTTCGGACCCATCAACTTATCATGGCATGTATGATCAATGTACGCATACCACATGTAGAAATATGTTCATATGGATTGATACTTATAGTATGCATAGTTCCTTGTGTAGTTGTGCAAACTACACGCTGCAAATTTCATCTCTCATGTGAACACTTTCACATGAATCGTGCTGTTCAATTTCTCAAGTTTTTTGTCGATGACCCACGAAGCAGTGAACTGTCGGGCTCACCAGCTTTTGGCTCCTTTAATGGCATAACGCAACTTGCGGGGGCCTTCGAAGTTCAAACTCACTGCAACAAATTAATCTCTCTCTCTCTCTCTCTCTCGAGTTAGTCATGGAGGGTTTGCTTTTGAAGTCCATCTCTTTTGCTCCTACCAGACCAAGCTATTCTTGTGATTGTCGTCGCTTTACAGATGATAAAGGGATGAAGAGCAAACAGAACATCTAAGGAAAAAAGCAACAATTTTCGAAAGAGAGGTTCAAATTTTCCTCTTCATTTCTCTGCTTTACACCTAAGAACACTGTGTCCTCTCTCTTTTGGACATGCAACATCCCTAGCACCCCCGCACATTAGCTCTGCCCTCTTCCTGTTTTCATTTTGTTCTCAACAAAAAGGTAATAAAACCCAAGTCCTTTTCCCCCCGTAATGATTTCCGAGTTTGACTCCTCTCTTATCTTCTTGGGTATTCTGGCAATTATTTAGCTGATAATCACTGCTAAGAATGTTCCCATCAGGCCAATCATTTGATCGCTTCTTTTAATGAAGCATCATTCATTTCCCGGCAAAGAACAAAAGGTGGCCGTTTCGCTTTGTGAGAATGGGCAAATCATCACCTGAACACATGCTAACAAAGGAACAAACGACAAAAGGTTAAGAGGGAAGAAAAGATTAGGGTTCGTGGGGCGGCGGCTGCTCATATTTTTCTGGTTGAGCAGAAAAATCCTGCAAAAATTAGCTGGCACCCATTTCAAAGTGAAACTAGTTCCTGGCCTTGGTTTTGTTTGAGAGTACTTGAGCTATAACAACAGCAGCTTAGGGTAGATATGGCGTGGCCAAGAACAATCTGCTGCTGTTCAATGACTTAGGGTTCTTTGTTCTCACATGCCGACATTTGCAAAGGACCGGATGCCTCTCTCTCTCTCCTCTTGCTTTGATTCAACTTCTCTTGGGTTCACACCAGATAAAAAAACAAAAGGTCGTGAAATTAAAAAAAAAAAGAGCAGAAAAGCTGATGACCAGTAGCTTCCCACTCGAGTCTACATGTGACGCGGCCAAAAAGAAAGTGTCGGCTTGTGAATGCCCTGTTTTTACATCAGGACATGTTGGGCTAACGTCTACTGAACCGGTAAAAACTGCTGCTGAACCGGGTTGTCTGCTTCCTTAACTTGAGAAGTAGCCGATTGTGTGTTCTTTTGCCTGAAGCCAAAAGTGATCCTTTCAAACGAGCGTGTACGAGGGAAGCGTTAACCGTTGGGACAGTGTCGGTGCCTCCACTTTCGAGTTTGGAAAACACACAACAAAAACATCAAAGAAAAAGCACAACATCATGTGCCATGTGCTATGAAATTTTGTGGGACTACTGTCAACTTTTCTAAAATTTAAAAGAATTAGAACTCAGGACCTCCTGTTTTGACGGCATGTGAGGTTTGTTGAGAGCACTATCAACTGTGTTGTTAAATAAAGACGTGATTTAATATTTAATTACTATAACGCTTCTCCTCACACGCAGACTGGATTTTGGCCTAAATCTAAAGCGTATAATTATGCAATGGGAGGGGGGGCAAATAAGAGCTTAGAAAGATTTGAATTCAGAACCTCCTACTCTGATACCATGTGAATACTAATGATATAACTAGTAACTCACCGTTAAAAAATGGCGTCGCTTGATTACTCCTTCCTTTCTCGAATTAACCCTCGACGAATCCGGGTCGGTAATCACAAGTATTTCGCGATCCTCACATGGACCAAGATCGCGAGATGTCACTTCGTCACATTGTGTCTAGAATTCAAGATGATTATGGTATGTTACGATCGAGATCGAGCCTATTAGGTCGCACGCTTTTTGAATAGGGCAAATTGCACGTCCCAGCGCCGATTAAATCACGAAACCGAGTAAAGACATGATCGTACCGAGGTGCAAGGTGTCAATTTTTCCTTAACCTAGTTTACTACTTCCTGGAAGTTGGTATTAGTGGGAGGCTATCGTAAGTTGAGATGCGCATTAGCTGTAAGCCATCCTGCATTAGCATGCGCTTGTAATTTGAACGAATCATCTTAGAGTCAACAAGAGCTAAACCACAGATGCTTCAGGCTTGAAATGTTGAGAATTCACCTAATGCAATCGTTTACAGAGCAAATCAATATATACATGTACATATAGATAGACATAGATTCCTCTAATCATAATGTGATTATTGACCGAGGGGCATGTTTGCCAGCAAACACTTCCATTTCTAAAGAAAGAGTTATCGAATCCACTGGATTTCTTCCTCTACACAATTCTTATTCCAATGCCAACATTCTCTGAACACGTGTTAGAATCATTGCAAATGTTGACCCAAGTGTTGAAGAATTCCGGTGCGAAGAACTATCTATACTTGCCTCCACGTTCTAGATTTGGACTTGGTACTTTTGTTCTCCTTAAAGTCTTTTGATTCTAAATGTATCTCGAGTCTATAAGAAACTCGAGGTCACGACGAATTGTCGACTTCACCTACGCCCAAGACCAACAAGCTGCGAAGCGACTAAAGGATCGATTCCCGTGTGGCAAAGGTCGTAAATTTCTATTACTCTCTTCCACAGCAATAACGGTCCGAACGCGGGGAGAGATTAGTTTGGAGGACAGGAACGCCGTGCCCGATAAATCATTTGATAGATTTCTTCCTCTTCTTCGAGAATAATAATGGTACGCAAGCACAGAATGGGTCGAGTTACGATGGAAAACGCGTTCTGAAAATACCTAAAAATCTCTAGGAATTGAAGGGAGGGTCCTTCTTTTTGGCATAAATAAAAGAAAGGGCATCGTATCTTCCAACCGCTTAGCGTACCCAATTCCTTGTGCTAAAGATGAGAGACAACCACGTGGGACTAGACTTAGACTATATGGCCACAACCCACGCCCAGTTGTTGCGGGGTGGCTTAGGACCACATATCACCTTGTCATCTTGTCATCTTGGGACATCATTCATTGGCCAGCTGAAAGCCCCGTTCATGGCCTGTCTTGCTTGCCTTTTTCCCCCCTCGATGCAATGAGATTCGAGAAAGCGTTAGTGGGAGATAATTTAATCTATTATATAGAGGTCAATTCAATTTTAAATTTTTAAATTTGTTAATTTTAATTCTAAATCTTTTATTGATTTATCGATGTAGACTTTTCGGCCAATTTTGACTTGACATCGCTAACACGAACGCTGACCATCTACGTAGCACAGCCGGCACTGAAGTAGACAATTTGTAATTTAAAAAAAATATATCTGATATTTTTCTGTAATTATTATTTTCTTTCTTTCTTTCTTTTTTCCATTTTGGCTTATGAGGGTTGCAGCCCTCGCCCAAGCTCTCACTAGCCGGATAGACTACATTGGCAGTTTGTCAAAAGGTTTACGATTAAATTGTTCAAAATTAAAAGATCTAGGACTGAATTAGCATTCGTACAATAAATTTGAGACTTTTTTGATAATTTCTCCGCATAAGCAGTCATGAGAATAAACTGTGTATGATTTTATGAATCAATTGCATCGCGTTTGCATTTTAGTCTTCAGTGTTATGAAAATGAATCACTTAGATCAAACACATGTGTGTGATTTCTCTGTCTTATAACAACTAGAGATTTTTTTTCCTTCGGGAGGACAATAGTTGGTCCTAGATACTTTAATTTTTTGCACCATATATGTTGGCAAAAAGGCATAACTATAAATAGTAGAGCGGTCTGTCCTCTCAAATGAGTAGAATGATAGAGAAAGGTACTCTCCTAATTTGTTGTGGAACTAATGGATAAGGTTTTCCTAGTAACATTACGAGGTATCCGGACTTTCGATTTAGCTAGTGACCATGGATGGAAAGTAGCCCGCCGTGTTCGCGTTCTTGTTTGTGTTTGTGTTCATTGGATAAAAAAGCCATTTACAGTGCGTTAGGCATGGCCCGACCTGCTTTGAATGGAAGACGACATGATTCAGATACAAAATTTGACACATCCGGACCAAAAAAGCTTAGGAAAATGTGGGATTGCTGACCTGTCCCAAACACACGTGATCTCTCTCGACCGTTCCCCAAAATTGTCCCAACTCGTTAATAATTTTGATATGGAATTTCAAAGACTTAAGCTCCATTTGTTTTGCGGAAAATAAATGATTTGAAAAATATGTTCTTCAAAGTGATCGCTTGTATCGCTTACAAAAATGAATGAATGAATAAAAAATATTTTTAGCGTCCACAAAAATGTTTAGGCATATATTATTGTAGGTGATGAAAATATTTTTCATTGACTAATTATTCTAAATGATAAAAAGGATCAATATTAAAAAAATATATTTTTCAAATCATTCATTTTTCGCGAAAATAAAGAGAGGCTTAGTAAAGCAGTAGGGTACCCACCCCTAACCCTCAAATTCACAACCATTGTATCTATCTAGCAACACATCTTTGTAATACAAATCTCCAAAATCAGAATCACAAAATATAAGATTGTATAAATTAAGATCAAATAAGTGTAAAAATATAAGATTTCTCGATCATGAAAGAGAAGGACCTTCTCCAAGTTTTGTGACTATTTATTTTATGAATATATGTTCCCAATCATCCACACCATGGAAATGCTTATGTATAATATATGTATTGGGGGTTGAATTTTACTAATGAATGATTACTGAACTGTAGCAGATTTTACAATAAGGTAATTGAAGTCTAGTTTTAATGAATGCATGCATTAAAGATTCCTTTGCAACTTATGCACTTGGACTATAATACAATTAAGAGTACGTTTGTTTCGCGAAAAATGAATGAATTGAAAAATATTTTTCTAAAAATAATAGCTTGTATCGCTTATAATATATGAATGAATGAACGAAAAAAATAATTCATCATCCAGAAAATGTTTAGATATAAATTGTTGTCAATAATGAAAATATTTTTTATTAACTAATTATTTTGAACTATCATTTTTAAGAAAATATTTTTCAATTCATTTATTTTTCACAGAACAAACAGACTTTATTAAAAAAAAATGATAACACGAAGGACATATGATTATTTTCTATGTGTAACATTATAGCCACGTTCGAAAAAAAAAAAAAACATTATAGCCACGTGGCACCCATATCAATAATTTCCCAGCAAAACTAACCAGATTTTGAATTAAAATGCATCGATTATGAAAGAAATGAAAGTTTAATTTATTGGGCGACCGTAATCAGAGCTTGGTGGTCCATTTGTAAAATACAAAAAATTCCGTAATCGTCAGCGAAATTTACCCATGAAAATCATGAATCTCGAAAGTAAAAGGTTGTTCATCTGGACTTACCAAAAGTCAATGGTGATTTTTAACTTTCCCATCAAAATCAAAAGCAAACTTTAAAAATTATAAAAATATTATATGTGAATTTACATATCAATATTTATATATTATGAAATTCTTTCAGCCACTTAAAACTAAAAACGAGTCAAAGCATGCGAGCGGTACTATTTATAAAAAATCAAAAATAAAAGTCACTAAAAACAAACTCATAATGTTATATTCATTATTCCACTCACCTCGCATACTTATGACTAAATGTATGCACATGGTGCCATTACTAATGGAAAATCAAGTTAAAATCCCTTCAGTTTTTTCTGATTGAGTGATTTTAACTAAATTTTTCGATAACCGCACTTAATTAAAAACTTAATTTGGTAAAATTAGGCAAAAATTATGCGGAATAAAATGTTATTTAGCACTCGCAATTGTATAAACAACTACACAAGAACCCAGCAATTATCTATGTCTTTAGCGCGTTATACGTAATCAACTATACGAATCGAAAATGTCAAAAACGTGCTCACATCAATTGCTAAAGGTTATGCATTTATTTTTTATAAAATTCTTATTCAAAGTGTATTCGTATGGTAAAATACCTTCGGGTTCAATTTCTAAAGTGTGTTTATACGAAGTTTTTTACTATATTTAGCGAATTTAACTGGTGCTCGGGACATCCGTTACACGAGATTCTTGTTAGGAAAACCAAA
>BCNH02000003.1:8290310-8316512 GCA_001662345.2 Metrosideros polymorpha var. glaberrima
TAAAAATTTGAAAATATTAAAATAATATTTTGGCCGACAGGCGTGCCACGTCATGTCAGCGCCGATCGATCAAATAGACTGAATTGATACAAATGCAAAAGGTTTAGGCGATCTAAAAGAGAAGCCAGAAGTCATTCTTTCTCCAAAGAAGTAAAAAAAAATTACTTCTCTTTTTGAGTGCAAAACTCATTCTAAAGTAGAAAACTCATTCTGGAACAAAAAAAAGAAATAGTTTTAACAAATGCATTTCTACTCCAGAAATGAAAAAGTATTCTAGAAGTAGAAAAGTAAAAATGCGTTAATAAACGCATTTCTATTCCAGAAGTCATTCTAGAGTAGAAATTCTACTTCAGAATAGTTACCATGCACCCTCTAGGTCCGCATTTGGAAGCGAATCAATATTCATTGGTTCCCACGAGAACCGCCTAGATTTGACAGTTCTCAATTCAGGCGATTCTTTTTGCTCACCCCTAATTTAAGTGTAAGATTACGAGAAGATTATATGAATAATGCACACAAAATATGAGGAGGAAAATCATAGCTATTTGTGAATTATATGGCATTTTCTATATAGATTAAATTTGAAGTGTAGTTTTGACATCACTCAAGTCCTCTGATCAAGACTCCACTCGTATCATGCATAAACTTTATTTGTGTATTTTGGATAAGCACCTTTTTTTCCCCAATACCACAAGAAACTCGATAAATGGATTAAACGGTGCGTTTGAAACTTTTTCGACCAAAAACAATTGTTTGAACTTTTTGGAAATTGATTTTATATCTTCACTATAGCATTTGAGATTCGAGATGAGGTTGGACCAATATCATTTTCCGATTGAACAAATTCGGACCCATAATCCGGGGTCCTTTTGCACATGTCGTGGAATGAAACATGATTTTTGATTTTGGGACGAAGGAGTGGTAAATACTTTCGATAGGTCCAAACTATATAGAAGCTCAATTTTATAACATTTTCACAGTAAAGGGCGAAGCATGAGGGGCAATTCCGTAATTGCATGAGTCGTTACCTGTTTGGCAATTTTTTCCCATTTAACTCCAAAGAGCAATTTGATTCGACCAACGACACCCGAACGACTTCAAAGCCCTCTGTCCTGGTCACCGCTCCGCTCCGAACCGAATTTCTTTTTTCTTTTTAAAAATTGGTAGGATAAATAATATTTAAAAAAGAAAAAAGAAAAGAAAGAATGAAAAGCCAGAGAGTCTCGTGCATGAACGCGAGCGTACTCGGCCGCCGGCGACCGGCCTTGCACTTTTTCCAGCACTAGCAACAAAACAGTCGCCGGAATTCAGCAGCACCGGCTCTCCTCGTCCTACAAACCCTCTTCATTCGGCGTCTTAACCGCTTCGAATAAATAATGATTAGTCTTCCCAAAACATCATTAAAACTCCCCCAATAAATAACGGGTCATCCCTTTAAAAGCAAAAAAAGAAGAAGAAATTATCGCACCCTCATTTTTCTTTCATCCGTGCTTTATAGCATTTGCGAATCCACTTTGAGAAAATATCGGTATTGAGCCGTAATTACACTATACATTACTTATTATTCGAAAAAAAAAAAGAAATTGACGAGTAGGGGAATAGGATCCATGAAGAAAAATAAAGCCACCACCTCAAGAGAGACAAAAGTTCCCCCAGGAAAAAAAAAGGAAAAAAATTCACAAAACTTCAAATTATGTTCACTGTGACAGTTTATCATAAACTTTTTTTGTAACAAAAAAATCTCAAATCTATATTTCTGTGACACATTTACTGTTAAATGATTTTTCAAATAAAACAATATCATTTTTGCTTCACTTAAGTCGCTCAAGTGTTATGTTAACACTATTTGCTTTTTGTCGTCTACGTAGGCAGATTTTAATGATTTTCATTGAAATAATCTTGACGAGGGCAAATGTGTCACACATGTATAAATTTGAGATTTTGGTGTCACGAAAAAAGTTTAGGGTAAATGTGTCATAATAAGCGAAGTTTAGCGTTTTTGTTCTTTTATATAGAAAAAAAAGGGTTAATACCATGAAAAATCCCAAACTAGTATGCTTGTGACAAATTTACCTTAAACTATTTTTTTTTATCATGAAAAATCATAAACTGGTACATTTGTGACAAATTTATCTCAAATTGGTACACCTGTGACAAATTTACCCTCCGTCAGTTTTCGTCAAATTTTACTGTTAAATTATTGAGTTTGATGACATATGACAGTTGACGGAGTGTACTAGTTTTGGGTTTTACCCTTTGTTTGTCTCAGGTTTGCCAGTTTGAAATTTTTCGTAGTAGTAATCCAATTTAATAGAAACTAACAGAGAGTAAATTTATCACAAATATATCAGTTTGAGATTTTTCATGGTCAAAAAATTAGTTTGGAGTAAATTTGTCACATGTGTACAAGTTTGGAATTTTTTGTGATCAAAAAAATAATTTGTGATAAATTTGTCACACACGTATCAATTTAAGATTTTTTGCGGTATTAATCCAAAAAAAAAAAAAAACGAAAGAGGAAGAAAGTCGAGGCTGAAGAGGGAAAGTGCAAAAGAATCACAAAAAGAAATGGGAATTGAGAAGATAAAAGGAGGAGAAAGTTAGTGAGAGAGAGAGAGAGAATCTGGTGAGCTTTGAGCTGTGATTTAGCTGTCCCTCGATGCATTATTTTCTCGCATCCCTCCTCTCTCTCCCTTCTTCGCTTCACACACACACACATCTCCAAAATCCCTAGAAAAAACCCTCCTCCTCCTCCACCCACACACACACTCTCTCTCTCTCTCCTCTGCTTCTTCCCTCACGCGCACTTGTCCGCACTTTCTCTCTCTAACGCTCCCCAGATCTCGAAACCCCAGGCGAAGCCACATTTCCCTTCCCCTTCCCCTTCCCCCTCCTGCAGCAGCGCCTGCATTCCCCCCTTGCTGCAGTCTCGAGAGAGAAAGAGAGAGAGAAGAGGGAGTGAGTGTGGAGGGGCTGCACAGAGAGGGAAGCAAAAGTGGCATCTTTTCGATTCTCAGATGCCTCACGTGAGATGAAGAAGAAGACCCATCTCTTCCTCGTCTCCTTCCTCCTCCTCCTCTGCGCCTCCTCCGCCTCCGCCGCCGCCTCGGAGCACCTCCCCCTGAGCTCCTCCCATGGCGGCCTCACCGACGCCGAGGCCATGTACATCAAGCAGCGCCAGCTGCTCTACTACAGGGACGAGTTCGGCGACCGGGGCGAGCTTGTCACCGTCGACCCTTCCCTCTCCTTCGAGAACCCCCGGATCCGGAGCGCCTACATAGCCCTCCAGGCGTGGAAGCAGGCCATCCTGTCCGACCCCAGCAACTACACGGGCGACTGGGTCGGATCTGACGTGTGCAACTACACGGGCGTGTTCTGCGCGCCCGCCCCCGACGACCCCAAGATCCGCACCGTCGCCGGCATCGACCTCAACCACGGCGACATCGCCGGGTACCTCCCGGAGGAGCTCGGCCTCCTAGCCGACCTCGCATTGTTCCACATCAACTCCAACCGCTTCTGCGGCACAGTGCCCCACAAGTTCGACCGCCTGAAGCTGCTCTTCGAGCTGGATCTGAGCAACAACCGCTTCGCCGGCAAGTTCCCGGCGGTGGTCCTGAGACTGCCGTCGCTCAAGTTCCTGGATCTGAGGTTCAACGAGTTCGAAGGGACCGTTCCCAAGGAGCTCTTCGACAAGGACTTTGACGCTATCTTCATCAACGACAACCGCTTCCGCTTCGAGCTGCCGGACAATTTTGGGAACTCGCCCGTCTCCGTCATCGTCCTCGCTAACAACAAGTTCCACGGCTGTGTCCCCTCGAGCTTGGTCAACATGTCCAACCTCAACGAAATCATTTTCATGAACAACGGGTTGAGGTCGTGCCTGCCGACGGAGATCGGGAGGCTCAAGAACGTGACGGTGTTCGACTTCAGCTACAACCAGCTGGTGGGCCCCCTGCCGGAGGGGGTCGGGGGGATGGTGAGCTTGGAGCAGCTGAATGTGGCTCACAACTTGCTGTCTGGGAAAATTCCGGCCAGCATCTGCGCGTTGCCCCGGTTAGAGAACTTCACTTTCTCGTACAATTTCTTCACCGGTGAGCCGCCGTCGTGCTTGAGGTTGCCGGACTTTGATGATCAGAGGAATTGCCTGCCGGATAGGCCGTTGCAGAGGTCGCCGGCGCAATGTAAGTCGTTCTTGTCTAAGCCAGTGGATTGTAGTGCCTTCCGGTGTGCTCCTTTTGTGCCTTCTCTGCCCCCACCTCCTCCGCCTTCACCTCCGGTGGTTGTCTCTTCGCCCCCGCCCCCACCACCCCCTGTGCATTCACCTCCACCGCCGCCACCACTTTACTCGCCTCCGCCACCACCCCCACCAGTTTACTTGCCGCCACCACCAGTTTACTCACCTCCGCCGCCGCCATCACCGCCACCGCCAGTTTACTCACCTCCCCCACCCCCGCCGCCAGTTTATTCACCTCCGCCGCCGCCGCCGCCGCCGCCGCCGCCGCCGCCGCCGCCTCCACCACCGCCACCGCCTCCACCTGTTTACTCTTCCCCGCCTCCTCCGCCATCTCCCCCGCCTCCTTCTCCACCACCACCATCACCTCCGCCACCTGTTTACTTGCCTCCACCACCTGTATACTCACCTCCTCCGCCTCCTTCACCATCACCCCCTCCGCCAATTTACTGTCCCAAGCCACCACCTCCGCCACCGCCAAGCTCACCTCCACCGCCACCTCCAGTATACTCACCCCCGCCACCACCAACACCCACTCCTTACTACTATAATTCGCCTCCACCACCGCCTCCTCCGCAGCATTCACCGCCTCCTCCGCCTCACTCGCCACCACCACCTCCACATTCACCTCCCCCGCCAATCTATCCTTATCCTTCCCCACCTCCACCATCACCATCACCACCACCACCTGTCTATTCTCCTCCACCTCCATCGCCACCACCTTGTATAGAGCCTCCACCACCACCTCCGCCTCCATGTGTTGAATATTCACCCCCTCCACCCTCACCCTCACCACCACCACCGACCCATCACTTGCCACCACCATCTCCTTCACCACCACCTCCACCAGTCTATAAATCACCACCACCACCCCCCCCCCCCCCAGTATATCCGTCACCTCCTCCACCCCCGCCAGTTCATCACCATTCACCCCCACCACCAGTTCATTACAGTTCACCCCCACCTCCAGTTCAGTACAGTTCACCTCCTCCGCCACCATCCCAATCACCTCCGCCACCGATCCCGTGTGAGACCCCGCCCCCATCTCCCTCGCCGCCACCTCCAGCGCCAGTATACGAAGGGCCACTACCGCCGATTGTCGGAGTTTCATACGCCTCCCCTCCTCCGCCACCCTTCTATTGATTCTTTTGAGAATTTTCCTCCTCTAACCTTTCCCCTCACTTAAGAGTTAAAATTCCAGTCAGTCCAGTGTGTGTCACTATTTATTTCCTGCTCTCGACATCTCTTTCCTCTTGTCATCGGCACTTCATTCCAATCTGAAACCCTTCTCTCTCTACTTGGGCAATTCTCGTCGCTCGCCGGAGACGGAAAATGGGATTGAGAAAAAAAAGAAGAAGGGATCTTGTGCAGTTTTAGATGTGATTTTTCCCCTTAAGACGGTCTTGTATTGAAGATGACACAAGGGAAGAGGCGAAGGGACAAGAGACGGAGCAAGGTAAGAGGAGATGGTCTCTTCTCTCCATATTTATTGCCATTGTTATGCATAATCTCGAGATGTCAAATAAAAATTTCCAGAGAGAAAGAAAGGAGTAGGTTGCAGAGAAATTGTATGTATAGGGATGATATGAATTTGGAGATCGATTCAATCGGGGGCTTTTCACTCAAAAAATTCCAGGGGGCTGCTGCTACTGCAGCTTGCTGTTTGTGGGGAGATTATTGTTGTCTATCTCATTTTATAATCATACTTTTGTTCATTTTTCTTGATTTTTACAGTATAATCATGATGAACATTTTTACTTGTATCGATGATGATTTCAGAATGATCATTCCTTTCTATTCTAAATTGGGTTCTTGCTCTCTCTCTCTCTCTCGCTGTATATAGATGTGTAATCAGACTGATGATCGTTCGCAGCTCTCTCTCAATTGGGTGAAAAAATTCTTTGTGCTTACGCCGATCTGTTCAGTGCTGAATGAATTGCTAGTGACTCGGGTGAATTCACCTCCTTTCTTGAAAGAACTAGGGAACCAATGGCCATGTTTAGACCATTCTCGTACTTCGCTGAACACTTCTGAAAGCTCTGCTTCAGACAAACCCTGTTCTGTTCTGATAGAGAAGAGAGAGCAAGAGCTAGAAGGTGGATCATCCTGGCACAATTAGGATAATTTTCCACGGAACTTTCTGCTTTATCATTGCCTTCAGTAGCTGATTAGCGATCACATCTTCTTTCTTTGCTCTCTCTTTTGGTTCCTAATCAATTTCGGGCACCTCCCAAAAGCGATCTTGGTGGGGACCTCCATTGCCCCTTTCTCAAGTTCTTGTCCCTTGATTGGTGCGACATTGTCAAGCATTTCGAAGTCATTATCGGAATAAACTAAGCGACATTGGGATTGACATCATGTGCGCCCTCTTAATGCAGGTTTTCTTGAAAATTCCTGAAAATCGAAACCCGTTCCTTCACGCGCACCCTTTCCCCCCTCTGATCTTCCTAAAAACCGTTCTGACCTTTCGCCATTTTCCCATACAGTCAAGAAAGATTAAAAAAAAAAAAGAATAAAGAAAAAATTTAAAACTTGCGCCATTAAGGAAGCTGTGCAGACGACCCCGCTTTTGCACCTGATGTTCTGCATCATTGGTGTATCCCCAGTGGCACTTCCCCTTTTGACCAATGTCTCAGTTCCTGTGCAACTTTCTGGAAAAGAAGTTTTCGAACGCGCAGCTTTAGGCTTCCCCATTAAATTTTTACTCTCTCTCGAGATACAAAAAAATCGAAAAGTGAATCCTTGAGCGCTAGACAGAGCGCGTCTAGATCATAATGAAACAGTCCATAGGTCATCAGATGGATATAAACGTAAGGTGTTGCTGTGATGATTTGGGCATGGGGGGATTGAGAGCGGTTCAATCTCTTGTGGGTTTGCTCTGGAATCGAAGATTTTTTTACCCTTTGTTCACTTTGCTAGTGGGGGACAACAATGGGACTCGGATAGGAGCACACCAGCTGTAATCGATGCTGCTTCCATTTTCGCCTGAGTTGCTGCAAGCAACCCCCTCTTTAAATCTCAGCACGATTCCAGATCCAGTTGCTGTGCGAGAAACAAAATTCAATCCGACTCGCCTCCTTTTCAGCATTCGACTGGGTACCAAAAACAGCACTCGCTTTCGTACCATCCACTATGTAAAAAACAACCTATCCCCCACTCGCCACACAACACGACCCGCTTCGAGAAAGCGAATGCCACTCTCGGAGCTCGCGAGTCACCGGGCATGATGAGCCGAGCATGGAACAATGCCTATCTGTGTTTTTATTCAATCGACTAATTCAGCCCAACGAAAATGAAAATGAAAAGGAAAAGAACTTCGTAACTATGATCTGACCCAGTTTGGTTGTCCTACCGATGCGTCCTGGAATTCAGAATCTGTATTTGGCAACATCTCTGACTACACTTCCTGGGAGATGGACAACCCCATGTGAGGGCGGGCATGGCATTTCTTTCTGTGCAAGTCCCTTTCTTGCCTACAATCTCATTTCAAGAGCCACGGTTTGGAAGAAAAAAAAGCTGTAAAATTCCAGAGAGCGACATCTATCTACACATACCAATTGCCCATGAAGCACTAAAATGGGAAGGAAAAATTAAAGGAGTTTCTACGGCTCAGATCTAATAAAGGGAAGGACCATATGGCATCACTGTCTATGTCACTGCTTATCATGCCCGCTCATTTGGGTATTTGCTGCATGATTTCAGGAGTGATCTCTCTCTCTTTCTTTCAGAGAATGAGCAATCTCTGCCAACCCCGTTTAAGTTTCTTTTAGGGATAAGTATACTAAAAATCCTAAAACTTATCACAAAAGCGCAATTAACTCCTAAAACTTATCATAAAAGTGTAATTGAGTCTTACAACTTTTAAAAAAATGCAAACAAGTCTAAAACTCGTCAAATTAGTGCAATCAAGTCCTAAAACTTGTTACAACTTTCCATTTGTTAAGTTGGATGGATTTAATGAAAGGATTTGATCACACTAACTTGATAAGTTTTAGGACTTGATTGCATTCCTCAAAAGTTTTGAGACTCAATCGAATTGTATTTTTTGAAAGTTTTAGGACTCCATTACATTTCCGTAACAAGTTTGAGGACTTCCTGTTCTCTTATTCCTTTCTTTTACGTCGAACTTAGAAAAATGGGTAGGAGCCGGCTAGGGTAATAAAAAAGGACAATTGGGGGTCACAATCTAAGTGCACTAAAGCTAAGGGAATGCATTGTAAGCTTTATGTAGCACATACGAAGAGCAAAAGAACAAGACAACCGACTATCACGTCCTCACACTAATTTTACCCTTAGCTTCCCTCTTGCAAGTACACACACACATATATGACTTCGCACCTGTCGCCATCTCTCTGTCTCTTGCGTCAAAGAGAG
This sequence comes from Metrosideros polymorpha var. glaberrima, assembly GCA_001662345.2. Lineage (NCBI taxonomy): Eukaryota > Viridiplantae > Streptophyta > Magnoliopsida > Myrtales > Myrtaceae > Metrosideros > Metrosideros polymorpha. The sequence goes on from BCNH02000003.1 coordinate 8,298,916, forward strand.
AAGCAGGCCCGGTGCCCCCACCAAAAAGAGATGGGCGATGAAGCAAAGGGCATGGACCATCTTCGAGATAACACCCACATGGGTTGTTGGGGCTTCGCACGTCACGTTGTAATGAATATGTACGTCTATTTCCATTGATAATGATGGTCCTAATTCTCCCCCCCCCCCCAAAAAAAAAGCAACTTTAGGTATAGTCCAAATTCTCAATGGAATTTATTTTTTATCCTAAAAAAGATCTCAAACTTTATATCCAGTCCCAAATCCATCCCAAACTTTTTTTTTTGTCTTAGAGATAATCCCAAACTTTGAATCCAGTCTCAAATCTATCAAGAATTTTGTTTTGTCTAAAATAGATCACCAAATTTCAATCTATTATCAAATATGCCCTTGCAGTCCAGTCCCAACTTAATGTAACATTTTCACATCGATAACAAATTCATATCAATAACATGACATGAAAAATTATCTATAAGATGAAAACGTTTTAGGATATGAAAATTAGGGACAACTAACGACGATTTTTGGATAGAGGGATTAATTGGGGCAGATTTGGGATTAAAGTAAAAGTTGGTGTTTTTTCTCTTATACAAAAAAAAAAGTATGGGGTAGATTTGGGACTGAACCTAAAGTTAGGGATTTTTTTTTTAGATAAAAAAAAGTTCGAGATAGATTTTGGACTGAACCTAGAGTTTAGAGTATTTTCTGAGACGGAGAAAAATTCGGGGCATAATTGAGACTAGATCTAAAGTTTTGGATTTTTTTAAGGGAATTAGGCCGATAATGTTGTTTAAGCTCGGTTGACTTGCTCATCTCCTCTCCCTCTCTCTCCCTCTCTCTCTGCCATTTTAAACAAGGGGCTCTTTTGTGGGACAGGCTGTGATTAGGTCGACTAGATTGATGGCAACCATCGCCATGTCTTGCGACGCTCCGGCTCGTCGGGCCCATTAACCACATGATTTTCCATGCTCCAAGAGCAATAAATTAACAAAGGCATCTTCACCCAAACCCAACTTCCCAACCCACCTCTTAAACCGTATTCAAATCTTTTGCATAGTTGTTAGGATTCGGCCGACAGACGGCCCTACACTTTGTTGGATTTTCAAAGGGATACTGTTTAACAAGTGCCGTCGAGGCACTTCCGATGTAAGCGGCTCATAAGATGTAGTCGACAAAAGTCCTTGGATCATGGAGGAGCAACCGTTAATAGGACCCTCTACTCTCTTTTTTTTGTCGGTCTTATTTTCAACTCTCTTCTTTTTTACTTTTTCTTTGCAGTGTGGGAATCAAATTTCGCACCTAAGATACTAGCGTCCCCACTCCCAATCTCTTTACCAGTAGGGCTGCATGTCTATTGGCACTGGACCCTGTTCTAAATCGGTAAGAACTTACTCCTTTTATGGATGGAGAGCATCTTGGCAATGAACGAGATCAAAAGGCATAGTGTAACGAAAGACGATCTAATGTGCCGTGACCAAGAAAGCGTCCGCACGAAATTCGGGAGGAAGGCCAGGTCAGGTGCGTAATGATTTGCATGAGACGGACGGCACGAAAAGGTCCCCACACATTGAATTGTTTTCTGTGTTATGTGACGACCAACGACTTTAAATGCAACGTCCTTAAGTGGGACGACTTTAAATTGAGTCTGCAGGCTAAAAGTTCTTGCAGACTCATTCAAGTGATGACCCCCGGGCAACTAGTAGCAAATGTGGTCGATCCCGTTGCTGCGCCGTCTGAGTTTGAACCGTCGCATTTGTGCGGTGTTTTTGAGCCACTTTAAGTGCACAAGCCTGTGCACTTCGGTCATCGTTCGGGGTGTCAAATGCATGCCCAGTGAGATCGCTCGAGCCCTGGAAAGACCATTCGAAGCTCTGCTGTTGGCGAAACAAAGAAGTAGTAATCGACAGTTGTGTTCATAACACTCCTTGTTCATGACATTTCAGTAAACTTTCCAAGTTGGGGAGAATGCTATGGACAAAATGAACTTAGATGGTAATTATGCATGCATCATTATGATTGGTTTTTCAAACAACCTAGGCACTGGGCTTCTCTCCAAACAAAGTCCTTGAAAATGGGCCGCACAAACGAATAACTTTCCAGGCCAACCTCCCTTTTCATAGTTGGGAATCTAATCTGTAGCATAAATCTGGTGTTGGTGATCTTCATTCTGATCTTCTCGTGAAGCTGTAACCTTCATATATGCCCCCTTTTCGAAGCCGATTGGCATAGAAGAGAGGTCGGGAGCGAGAAGAAGTCGCGAAACCGGCCAGCGGCGATGGAGCACCGTGAAGTGTGGCCTCCAAGTTGGCTAGAGAAAGAAGCCTAGAGTTTTTCTGAGAGAGAGGGGTTAAGTAGGCTAAAAAAGGATTGGACAGAGATGGGCTCAAAAGGTCGACAGGCTTGCCATGTTTAAGGCTTGTGGCATTTGACATGGCTAGAGACGATCAGTTTTCAATGGAAGGGGCGATTAGGTATTGGGCTTGACATGCAGATTCTCAACATCGGGTCAGGGCATGTCATTGAATGAGCTACAAGAGTGCTTGGGCATTGTGCAAAAGAACTGCAAATGCAGTAAATTAGTAAAGTGGGCCAATAGTACGAACGATGACTATTATGTTTAAATCAATTTCTCGCAATTTCTGATTTCTGGACGAGTTTTTGAACAAAAAGACACGTTTGATAACAATACAAAATTTTTGTTCTCGAAACAAAAATTCGTTTGAGAACATCATAAAATTTCTATTTCCCTGACGGCGGCATTGGCGAGTGGAAGGGGTGCGGCGGCGACAGCAGGCGGAGGCGGCAAGGAGTCGGGAGAGAGTTGTGAAGAGAGAGAGAGAGAGAAAATAGTTTTTATTTTTGTTTACGTTCTAGAAATATAGAAGTAATTTTTACTTTTCAATTCTATTCCAAACCTATTTTTAAAATAAAAATCTGTTCTAGAAATAAAAAATAAAATTGCGTTACTAAATAGATTTCTGTTCTAAACTTATTTCACAAATGTTTTCGGAACAGTAATAGAGAAATAGAATGGTTGTCATGTGCGTCCTAAGAGCCTATTTGGTAACAATTCTATTTCCAAGAATAAATTCCGAGCAAAAATAATTTTTTCTAATTCTGTTTCCGAAAACAAAAAAGTAGATTGTTTTTGCTTATTGTTTTTGTTCCAAATCTATTTCCGGGATCAATTATGTTCCAAATCTACTCCCGGGAATAATTCTATACCAAATAGATTATCGTTCTTTTTCCGTTTCTAAGAACAAAAGAACACGAACAAGAGAAATAAGAGCGTTACCAAACAGACCTAACTCTTCTCCGACGAAAGTAAGTAGCTGGACCCGGTTGGTGGACGAACTTTATTCTCTGTGGATTCGTTCAGTGCTCAGACAAAGCAAGATGGTAACTTTACCCGGGGGTTAAAAACCGATTCTCTCAACCGAAATCAAGGCACATGATTGATTACTCGTCGCTTTTTCAACAAAAGAGTGTGACAATCCACCATCAACTCTCAGCTAATCGGGCCGCGTAATCTGCTCTGTTCTCTTTGCAGTACAGCAATAATGCAGAAACCAGAAAGCTAATGGGCGACCATGTTCTCCCACATGAACCCAACATAGGCTTTGGCTAGAAGCCTCAAGCTTTTCCACAAACACTCCCACTAATCTTTAATTCAATCTTAAGAGAAAGTACCCACATAGATTTTGTCTCTTCTTCTACCTTTCTCGTTCTTCCCTAAGAAATAAAAAAGTTAGAAAAGGCATGCTGTAATGGAGATTATTGGGAATTAAGGATGTTCCAAGACAGAGAGATTGTTCTGGTGTCCTCTTATTCCTGTCAAAGAGCATGTGAAAGAGTTGTCCCGCACTGTGCTCTTCGACTCTGTAGTTGCTTTTGCTCAGCCAAAAGCAAGAGCTACGTATATAAATTATAACTCCTCGACTTGAGTGGAGGTTCCTTTTCTTCCTTTGCTTTTGATTCATGAATCACTACTGCGATCTTCCTTACTCGATGGTTTTCATATTCTCGGTTTCGTCCTTGTCGGGTCTTACTCATTTTATCGGGTTACAACCAAACCTCGTGCCAAAGTTCGTTGAATTGCGATTAGATGTGCTTCCCTTTTTCCCCCTTAGACGAAGTCGACTCCGGAACGACGAATTGGCAAATTTCTTTGGAGGCGTGTGAATCATCCATGCTTGCCCACGAACTACTAAGCCACAGATAGCAGATAATAGTGCTGTCGAGGGTCAAGCTCGATTCATTTCGACTAAAAGGCGATTTTCTTTATATATATACGACACGCATAGATGCTACTTAGGGGATGTATTGGAATGGTCACAGAACTGGTGAAAAGCTTGCTCATTTGCCCCACAAGAGTCAACCTGAATACTATAAATCACGATAGCCAAAGACTATCGAATGTGCTTTGCTTGTTGTCCCGTTTTGACGTACAATACAGTTTGAGTGACGCCAAAGCAAACAGTCGTTTTCTGTTCCGGTGAAGATCGAAGCATTCTCATGTTCTCTCGAGAATTATCCCATTTGACATTGCATGTAATCTTCTTGAGAGCCACGACCTCATGTCAAAACCAAGATAAAGGAGGGAAAAGAAAGAATAAAACGAAAGCTACGAATCGCAGGGAATGCGTACGGCGGGAAAACAAGAAGGCAAACGAAAGCTCCAAAAGTCTCTCTCTCTCTCTCTCTCTCTCACATGTCAACCATTCAACCGCGATTGAGGTGGGACTTTGAGCTTGTGCTATCTTTACAAATAGCAAAGGCAGAAACGTGAAGTGTGCCACTCTGTTCTTGTCCTGCAGAAGTCCGAGGTGAGTGTGGACTTCTTATGCAGGATCTTTCTGAAGCTTCCAGAAAATGTCTTAAACCATCAGGTACTTAGTGTTTAGTTCCTTCAAGACCCAATTTTTTTTTCTTTTCCTTTCGATCTGTTCGACATTGGATAAGAACAGCTTGTCTTCGCTGCTTTGCTCAACTACTTTCTTCTACTTTTATTCCCAGTTAGAATTCTCTGTTCTGTAATCCCCCCAGATGATCTAAATGGCGACATTGCATTTGTCTCTGGATTGTCTTTTCAATGAGTTCAATAGGAGAACTGATATGAAAGTATGAAATGTTGCATTGTGGATTTGGAGGTACAAGATCTTTTGCTAATTGCTGTTATACCGAGCAAAAGGAAAAGTTGGGGAATTTATTCATTAAGCAAATCCATTTGACAAAGTTCCTGCCTTGCATTCTACGTCTCTCTTCTCCCCTTTTTTGTCCTCCCCAAATCAAGAAGTTGCTTTCGTTTTGAAGAAACGTCTGCGTGTCCTTGCATTTTGGGTGCAGACACTAAAACCTCTTATGTAATATCTCATAAATTGCCTGCCCAAGGAAAGAGGGTGCAAAAAATCGAGATGCTCTCTGGATATTAGTGTCAAAGTCACAACGATTAAGTCTGTTCTTTTGTAGGCAAGGTGCCGAGAACTATGTATGTGTTGCCTAGTTTGGGTGGATAAACTTGGAAAGTTTGGTTTCGTTCCAACAACTCGGGTCGGAATGGAAGTTTATCAATTGTTTATCTTTCCGGGAGTGTGAAGGATGGTTTATCTTTCTTTAGGGCAAGGTACGGTTCTTTAGATAAATCTTAGCTAGAAAGGTTGATAATTCCATTAGATGCAGAATCGCTAGGCCTTCCCAACCTACTTCTCAAGAGCTAGGCAGGGAATTGCTAAGTTCGAAGCTAGGCAGACCATGAAGAGAGCTAGGCAATGCAACGATTTCGAACCAATCTTTGAGCCCTTTAGGATTGAGGTGAATCACAAAAGAACTACCTGTAACCAAGGCATGACCATGTTGGGGACTCTTAAAGAATATTCTGTTTCTTTTGTTCACCCTGGATAAACAATCCTAATCTGCTTGAACTGCAGATGCTGAGATTTTAGTGGCTATGCAATGCTCTGGATGTTCGTCGCGTTGGTGAAGGAGATATGGATAGCAGTGAGAGTAGAAGCAGTGGCAATGAGAGGGAGCATGCCATCTTGAATTCCAAGGCTGAGTCTTGTTGTGGCCAGTTCCGAAATGGCTCTAACCCTTGGATGGCCAGATATTTGTATGCTTTGATGTTTCTAGTTTGTAATCTACTGGCTTGGGTTGCTCGGGATTACGGCTACGGTGCCCTCAAAGAAATGGAGAGTAAGATTTCCATGGTTGTCATTGATTTGTAAGTTCTTTGTACTTCTATGATTAGCACAAATACATGCACCAGATGGAGCACATCCACATGGACACAGGGCTACTATTTTTCAGAACTAACGGGGCAGTTTCCTTGTACAGTCTCAAACTTGCAGGTCCATTCACATGAAACCTCCCAAATGAATGTAACGAGTTTCGCATTATTAGTTGCCTTTACACAATAATAGTTTCGCTCTGTTAGCTCCCAGGGGCTGCAAGTTGTGTTCTCCAACACTCTTCCTTTTCCTTCTCTTTCGTTCTTCATTTTGCTTTTTGGATTTTAAACGCACGGATTCTTTGAAGAAACTTGTGAAGTGTATCCTCTCACTTGAGATGATCTTTTATCAGGGAAATATTGTATGTCAGGCCTATAGCTAACTTACAGCCATATTTGCTAGATAAATAATTGAGGAAAGGTGCTCAAAGAGGCTTTGACCATTGCAGGATTAAAAGGATGCCATGGTGCACAAGATTGTTTGGGTGCAGAAGGAGTCTTGCGGGTCAGCTTGGGATGCTTCATATCCTTTCCACATGAGCACATCATTTGTTGGCTTTCATACTAGGATTATGCCTTCAGTTTCATGGTGCTCTTTCTTCCTATTTATTATGTGTGTCTTCCAGCTTTGTTTGCATGGATTGCTTCAGCCTTAATCCTGCAATAGACCTTCTACTTCATAATGTTTCTTTCAACGGTCCGCACGTCAAAGTTGCAAGAGCCTAGAAATGTATGGCATTCCGGGTGGTGGTCAGTCAAGATTGTCCTCTTGATTACCTTGACTATCGTCCCCTTTCTGGTTCCTTCAGCCATTATCCAGATCTATGGTGATTCTCTTTGTACATCTCGCTTTTAATTAAGCTCTATGGTGACTCCAATTTATGGCATCCTGGGTGGTGACAGTTTCTCTGATTTGGCAGGAGAGGTTGCGCATTTTGGTGCCGGGTATTGTTCATTATTGGGTTACTACAATCTCTACATCATACTAGAACAACTGAGCTAAAGCCAAAAACTGTGGGAATTTTCTCATCAATTTCTGACATGATTTGCAGGGTTTTTCTTCTCGTTCAGCTTGTAAGTATAATCAGTTTCATCATGTGGCTGAATGGCTGCTGTCAGTCTGATAAAGATCCAGAGAAGTGGTAAGACTGTCCGATTCATCACTGCAATTGGGAAATTCATTCTTCTGCATCTGCATCTTACAAAAATTCCATCTGATACTATTCCTGCGCGCGTTGCATCAAGTGAAAACCTTTTACCAAACATCCTAGATGACGTAAAACTCACTTCCGGTGTGTTTCATAGCTTTAGAAACTAGTCAAAGAACTATTATTGCAGCCAGAGTATGTAGGCAGCCAAATCCATTCCATAATCTAGCGAACATAGGCAGCACGAGCAAAAGTGCTTGGCTTCTTGGTTTATTCAAGACTTTTATGGTAAATTTACCGATTGATGCCTATGCATTTAACTAATGTGTATGTCAAGTATATATCTGTTGTGTAATTGAAGGTCTTGATAATGTAGTGAAGTGTCACTGCCAATTTATTCTAAGACAGCTCTCTTGCAGCCATATCCAGGTGATATTACTTGCGGCTACTGCATATGTTGTTTGCATTGGGGGGATCATTTTAATGTACATCTGGTATGCACCAAAGACGTCTTGTCTACTTAACATTTTCTTCATCACTTGGACTCTTGTGCTCCTGCAACTCATGACCAGTGTCTCTGTTCACCCTAAAGTGAGTCAATTCTTACACTTTCCAAATCCACCATTGACAGTCATATGAAGACAGATAATTAGTTAAATTTGGTTGAAAAACAGGTCAACGCTGGCTTCTTGATTCCTGGTCTCATGGGACTCTATCTTGTGTTTATCTGCTGGTGTGCCATTCGAAGGTACTATTCTTATGTCTTCACTGCTGTGCTAAATTGCCTTTGGACAACAGCCATATTATGTTGTTTTCTCTTAGATTTTTGTCAAAAGTACAATTTGCATGACAAGCACCATAGCTTACCACAAGACTCAACCTCATTGGCAAATCCACTTAAAATAATTACTCTGTTCAACGTCAGTCAGGGATGACCTTGTTTGGGGTTCACTCAAACTCCTATAAATAAGCAAAAGCACAAAAATTTTCCATTACAAATGATTGAGCTTTTTGAATAGAGAAAATTTCCAAGCTTTTAGTTCGAGATTGAGTCATTAGGCTGTACGAGGTAGATTGGATTTACTTGAATGGAGCATCTAGCTAAGCTAACTCCAAAGTGGACTGAAGAGTTCTATCCAATCTAATTATGTTAAAAATCAATTTGTGTAATGTTCACATTTCTCCTAATCTTTTGTGTTCCAGTGAACCGGCAGGACAAAGTTGCAACAGGAAAGCTGAAGCTTCCCACAGTACTGACTGGCTCACAATCATAGTAATACCCGGATTCTTGACATTTCTCTATTTTTTGCGTCTAATTAGCCGACAACATCCTCAAGAAACATTGGGGCTAAAATCTACTTGATTACATGCTACCTGGAAAAGGTTCATCACAAAATTACGAACTCCGAAAACCTGGAGCTGGGTTCCTTCCCCAGATTATTTGCGGTCTCCCGTGCTTCTTGTGCAGTATGCTCATTACAGTCTCAATACACGACCGAGTTTTCCTGCTAATATAGTTTTCTAGAAGTTCATAGAATGGATTAATCTAGTGGTGCCTCTGTAGCTTTCGTTGTATAGAGGCTTAGTAGTTACACGATTTGGGCCAAATGTTGCTGAGAAAAGCTAATAGCAGGAGTAGCCAAGCTTGTTTTGTCAAAAGGCCAAGTTCACTGATCATATGCACTTGAGTAGCACGATTGAATAACCTATGAATGAATCCTTTGACTCTGAATAGTGTGCACTCTACCATATTTTTAGCTTGTGTTCCCTTACTTATAGTCTAGAGTAGTGGGATGACTATGCTCACTACCTTTTATGTACTACAGAGCTTCATTGTAGCGATGCTTGCCATTGTCATTGCTACCTTTTCAACTGGAATCGACTCCCAATGCTTTCAGGTTTGTGGCTCAATAAGCAGAAACGTTTTTCACGACTAGAACATTCAGCAAAATGACTTTTTAAGTAACTGCAGTTCAGGAAGACTCAAGTGAGAGCTGCTGGTGATGTCCCATATGGCTATGGCTTCTTCCATTTTGTTTTCGCCACAGGAGCGATGTACTTTGGAATGCTGTTTATTGGCTGGAACAGTCACTACCCAATAAAGAAGTACATGACTTGCTGTCTTCTGGAAATTGATATTACTTTTCGTATTACAGGAAGTCTTTGTGCGCCTAAGTTTCAAAGAGCTATTTCATATACATCAGACTAGAGTGAATGTTTTTCTCTGCTTATTCTTATGCAGGTGGACGATCGACGTGGGATGGACGAGCACTTGGGTCAAAATTGTCAACGAGTGGGTCGCAGTCTGCGTTTTCAGTATGTGCTCGATACAAAAAGCTTTTTCCTATATGTAATCAGTTATTGTTGTACTAAGTTGCTATTGTCAGCTCAATCAGGAAAGCTCTTTTGTAGTCTTGATTTCACGACGAAAGAGTAGTGATGGAAAGTGATTGTCCTCGTGCAGTATGGATGCTCGTAGCACCAGTTGTGTGGAAGAGAGGGCAAGCGGGCGGAACAACATGAGTAGTTTGAAAGTTCTAAATCTGCAGTTACATATAGGTAATGCACGGCGTCACCCAACTTGTGCAGATGAATAGAAGATTGAATCCGCAAATACTCCGCGCAGATAATTCGGTTGATAGAGTAGGAAGCAGTCGAACGGTTCTGGCCTGCATGAAAGAGTGAGAAGACGTGAATCGTTCCTGCGGTTGGTTAATCACAACCGACCGCCTCCTGGCTTTCCCTTTCGCTGATATGATAGTGAGGAAGCTAACTGTGCCAGTTAAATTAGTGTAGAAGCTTTCTGCTGTCTTGAATTTAGCAAGAGTAGAAAGGATACATAATATGCCGCATCACGATCCACATCTGTGATTCATTCATGATGATGTAGAATGCATTCATGAGTTCGCAATCGGAAGTTCTTTATGATCCAAACATACACATCTGTGATTCATTCATGATGATGTAGAATGCATTCATGAGTTCGCAATCGGAAGTTCTTTATGATCCAAACATACGATATCGCCCGGGAAATTATTCCAACATTTGTTGAGCTCGTGTAGACATTCCGGGTGTTTTGATTCTCGTTAGTGTTCTGCTATTGCCTTCATGCTAAAACTGCTACTCTTTTGAATCATCTCTCTCTCTTCCAGATTCTCAGTGCCTTGAGGTTAGGTGAGCAGTAATACTTAGGTGACAGAACTACACTTGACAGTATGGTTACAAAACTCATCATTCCATAATATCAACATATACACACCCCACAACACGTCATTACAAGCTTTGTTCCATGAACGTTGTCCGACGGAACGTAGTGTTGATTATGCAACAATCTCGAAACTAAAACGAAAAAGAAGGAATTTTACAACAGAAGCAATCGAGTTGGACCATCAAATGCCTAATGAGAATCTACAAACAGAATTGACACCTTTGCTGCATATAAAAGTAGATAAAAAAAAAACCTTGGATCAAGGTGGACATCTTGAGCCCCTGTGATTTCGGCTGGAGTTCTAGTGATTTTTTTATCTACTATTGGAACGTGTTGACGGCTGCCCCAAAATACTGGATGCAAATGAATCTCTCTCTAGCTGCCTCTCTATTGAAATAAGAAACCAAAACTTTCGACGGGACAAGATGAAGAGGAGCAACAAGGAGATGCCCAAGTGAAGTCAGAGAGCTTTGCTCTTTGCATCTAGCCAAAAGGGTTCCCTCCGACTGGTGCCGAAGAATTCGGTGTATGGGGGGCATGAAAACCGGCAGTTCCTAACTGATTCGTATTCAAGGAGCCATAGGAAGCCCCCTCCATGCCAAATCCCCCTACTCCTTGATACCTAACAAAAGTAAAGCAGTGAGTGGAAGCTACTCATAGTAAAGGCACGCCACTAAAACACCTCCGGGAAATTTTCCCAGGTAATTCTAGCTTATGGGGACAAAGCAGCATGAAACAATATTTTGCATTTGACAAAGTGGGATTAAACAAACCATGAACACCGAGGGGGTCACAAAATATATGTGCTTCTCAAGAGCCTAAACAGTGACATAAGCTTGAGCACATATGAATAAACAGGTGCACACTATTTCGATGCTGCCATATTGCCAGTTTTATGTGAATGGGCAAAGCACATGAATCATTTTGGTCAACACCATGAACAATATATATATCGCAGCAAAGTAAACAGCGTCCAATAGAAACTATAATCATTGATTGTCACCTGGAAGGAGGCATGTTCCCATGCATTTGCTGTCCCATGTAGGCACCTGAAGATTCACATAAAGAATCAGCAGACAGAAAATACAGACCATAACTCTTCTTCTGTCTTGTCCTTTTATTGTCATTAATCTATTTACACCAGCAGGGTTGCTTTCATTGCTTACTTGGAGGCAATGCTGATGCGAGAGGTTGTGGCTGCAGAGATGCTGCTGATGCATAAGTGCCCTGAGGGGGTATCCACGATGGCGTGGGAGTACCAAGACTGGAAGCATGCATGACGCTGGAATAGGGTGGGACATTTGGTAAAGCACCCTGCAAGGATGCCATGGAGGGAAACTGCATAGAAAGGGGAAAGAAAAGGCAAAAGTTTTAAAAAAATCACCTAATGCATTGCAATATATCTCAACCAATAATCCCAAGGTGTTCACAGAGTGTAGTCAGGCACTAACAGTAATAACCAGCTATATGTCAATCTGCTTACCCTTTTTCTTCATCAGCAACATCCAGGGGCAATAATGCCTCTCTTTCCTCTCTTCCCTCAAAACACGCCCCCTCAACCCCCAAACCACTAAAAATATAATAATACTAATAAATAGTGAAGAAAGAAAAACAAACCCTAAAACCCTAATCCATCCAAGTTGTAATGTTTTCAAGTTCATGAGTCTGCACGGTGCAAGCATACTTCTATTTACAGTTTCATATCCTACTTTCCCGTGATAATGAATAGGAAGACAGCACAAATAAGGTTCAGAAGTAAGATCACGAATTTCAAACAGGGCACCAATACATGTTCTATATTATGACATCACTATTCCTTGACATTCACTTGACACATCAGTAAAAGACTGAGCCGTAAATTGGATGTTTCACATACCATTGGAGTCTGAACTTGAGAAGGTTCACTTGTATCAAATGGGTTCACTGATTTTGATTGCTGAGGCAAAGCTTGCATTGTCTGTAACCGTAAAGTATATGGTGTCTTTTAGATTTTTGAAATATGTTAATGCACAAAAAATAAACAGCATTTAAAAGCTAGGAGGCATATCCAAAAATTGTGATACCATTACAGTGTTATATTGCATATATCCCATTGCAAAAGGTGGACCACTTCGCCACCCCATAACTGGTGCTTGAAAGGATGGATAAGTTGCAGTGAAAAGATCCTACAAATAACTCCGTTTTAGTTGTAAGAAAATAAATCAAGAGAAGACTCTGCAAAGTGACACCAAAAACCCTTGTAGGCAGAATTACCACAGGCAACTCTATTCTTGAACTTGATTTTACTTCAGCAGAGACATTTTGTGAAGCCACACCAGAAGCAACCTGTTCAGGAGGTTTTGATGCATGAAGTGCTTGAGATGAAACCATGCTAAAAGGTCCTTGCACATTTGCAGGAGGTGATGCATTCCAGGACTATGAAAAAGATTAGAAGACAAACAGGTTATGTGGTGCATTAGAAAACAATGTTAACATTCATGCAGATAGCGTAGCCAACCTGATTGCTAGATGCTCCTTGAATGTGCATTGAAGATGGTTGAATGGTCTGCATACCAGCTGCTGGGAATAGGGTAGGTTGCTGAGGTGGAGTACTGAAAGCAGGGCCACCACTTACAGCAGAAGTTGATACCAATCCTGGGGCAATGACTGAAGCACCTCCATGAGGGAATGTTGACAAGCCACCTGCTGGCACTCCTGTGGAAGCACCTGCAGTCAAGGGCAACACGGGAGTGTTACCTACAGGTGCAGAGATTGAATTACTAACCAGCGGTAACACTGCTGAGCTGCCTCCAGGTGCAACAAATGCCCCACCTAACCCAGGGCCTCCTGATTGTTGACCAGGTGCAGGAGCTGGAGTCGTCAACTGAGATATGACAGAATCCAGGGGGCTTGCGTTTGGAGGCGGTGATACTATTGTCGCAGGTGTGACATCAAAAGAGGCCCAATTATCTTGACTAGTAGAAGTCATCGGCTGAGAAATGGCTTGACTCGTGATAGGTGGATGTGGCTGCATGGCGGCTGTAGTAGGAGGTTCAGGATCAGCATCAAAATCAATTAAGCTAACTGCTTTCTCGGGTTTAACTTCTGCTACATTCCCGTTTGTTGAACCCAAGCTACTGGAAGATGCAGTCCTCTGCAATCAGACAAAAAAATAACTTTTTTCTTTTGCTATGAAGACAAAATAGTGAAGATATAATACATTTAAGAGATTCTTGTTGAGTATCCAAAAAAGGAAAGGGAAAAAAACCCATCTGGCTTCTCTAGAGGTTTGCATCTGAATTGATCATGTATGCATTGATGGACCAATAAAAATTTGATTTAGCTCTGGACTCGAATTATTAGCTTCCTAGTTAATTTGCCACCTTCGGATCCACCATGGTCATGGACTCAGGAACACTACAGAATTGATCTTTTTGACATAAATAAGAAGCCACACCTGTGTCTGGACCAAGCCATCAGTGGCCCTGGTACCATTGGCTTTCGGAGGTTCTGCTATCCGAAGAGGCAAAACATTATCTCCCAGTATTTCCCTAACTGGTCGCACCATAGGTGGGCTAGATGTATCAAGATCTTTTGGTCGTTCAGGTGATCCTCCCATCTTAGATTCTCCATCAGAAGTTCGGCGATCGTCCAATTTCTTTCCATTTCCAAATCTGTCTTCTCGACGCCAATCATTGATTATATCTGGACGAGAAGGACTTCTCTTATAATCACTATACTGTCTGCTTTCTTGATCGTATGCTGGACTTCTTCCACCCGAGCTTGACCTATCACTGTATCGCCGATCATACGCCTCCTCGTATGGAGGACTTCGAGGACCTCCTTGATATGAGTCTTCTTTGTCACTCTGCGCATTGTACACAATTAGACAAGGGCAGAATATCGAGTACAGTTAACAATTGATGAACAGCTTCATAGATACAAGTTTGGGTTCATTCAAACTGCTCTCATTGGTGAAACAGTAAGGAAAATTAGCTCAAGATCAAAATAGCTTAATCAATAACTCAAGAGGTTAAGTAGCATTGCACCTACCTTCACCCTTGGAGGTTTATCATAACTCCTATCACCTGAGTATCTTTTGTCCACATAGACATGCCTAATAAAATCTCGCAGCCTGTCAACATTACTGGGAAAGTAGAGACCCAAATCAGGAAACAAGATTCTAAAGAACACATCCATAGGATGCATGGTCTTCTACTTATCAGAAGAATAATATATGTTCCGGTTGTATAACATACCTGCCATCAGGCAGAGCATTACGCTGTGGATCCCACTCCTTGAGATAGATTTCCTTTGCACGCTGTAAGGCAATTTTTCAGCGGTCATGTCAACAGCTTAGCAACACTATTGCATGTCCAGCATAAGGAATGCTTACTTACCTGATTTCCACCTCCTTGGAGGGCGCTAACTTCTTGTGAGGTGAATTTAGCCATCGATATAGACTTTACACGATGTGTGAACTCCCGGCTGAAGCAATTGCTAGTGGTTAGCTCAGTTTAAGCAAATTAAAGTGTAATGCATGTAAGAACATATTCATCCCCTCTCAGAATTCTCTTTTGCTTACACTTGCCTCAAGATGTGTCCATGGACTATATTCATGTTTTCTCTTCACAACTAGTTTGAATCTTCCAAACCGACAACTAAATAAGCATATGAATTGATACATGTACAACAAGGTAAAAAGGTTATCAGCACTTACTGTATTCCACTACATGTTGTGCACACGAATGTACAGAAACTGGTGCAAACATACTGTGGTCCCTGTTCGCAGAAATAGAATTCTTAATAAACATTTCATTTATTTGATCAGGATAAGAGTTCAAACTCCAGTATGCAAGATCAATCCCAAGTTAACATGGAGTTGCGTCACATCCCTATTGTTTAGATGTTTTATGAAAGAATCTATGAACTACATAGCTTCAGAAGAATATTTTCTCATGGCATCAATAGAAAACAGTTTGGTGTGAAAATTATTAGCTCAAAGCGAAGCAGCGATATCACATTCATGTCATGGTTTAGATGCCTCCATCCTTTTCAGAGATCACCAAAGTAATTGCGCTATTGTAGTCTACTAATGAAAAAGATTTCCCACTTATTTCAAGCCAAATATGCAAGCTTTGCAGTTAGCAACAAAAAAGGATAAGAGACATAACTGATCATGGCAGCTTAGTAATTCAATCCACATACTAGACATGGTAAATAATCTTCAGCGTGCTTGTCTACTTCATGACATTGCAGCTGACTCAGTTCAAGTCAGAAAATTAAAACACGATTTAATAAGAGTAAGACAATCTCTGTTTAAGTCTTAACACAAAGATCATGAATTAAAATTATGGGCTTAGACATTTGTGACATGATGGCATAGAGTTGGAATGCAAAAGCAAGCAATGCGCTGCATACCAGGCTGTTGCAATTAATACATCTTTTATTCTCCTGGTGCTTGAGAAGACCGCGTATAATTCGCTCATTTTTCTCATCTTCCTTGATCCGGTTTGCCATCCCTAGATGCTACAGGTACCCAAATCCAAGAATCAACTGGTCAAAAGGGCAAGAATAGTAGTCAATCCACTAGAAGTCGCTGTAATTCATTCAAGCAAATCAATTGTTCAACTAAGTACGCTTCTCACACGAATCTCAATCAGCCAATCCTGCAGACAAACAATTCAAATAGCATTCAAACGGAAGAAAAAACTTATTTTGACCAAGTAAACAGAGCTTCAAGCCGATGCAACAACTAGCGGGGATCAGAAATGCTAGTCGCTAGAGTCTTTTCCGCTCATCCGAAGCGAACAAACGCATCTAAACGAACAACTCGGGATCTCTAATTCCACCTCTCCCCTACACAAACCACTCACCAAAACGGACACGAACGAAAACCAAAGAATTCTCCACCCAGCCAGCACGAGATCAAAACAGGCGAGTAAATCCAATCCGGGGCACGACGGATCTGAGGAATCGAGACCCACTGGAGCACCGGAGAGAACAGGGGACAAGAACTCACGCCGGCTTCGATCCCGAGCAGAATCAAGAACCGCGAAGAACCCACCAAAACTCGAGCACAGAGGAGAGACAGAGAGTTAGTTGGTACGTACTTGCGCAGCCTTTGCAGCAGACAGTGTCGATCAGCCCAAGCGAGGGAGGCAGAGAGAGAGAGAGCGCGCGAGAGGATCCAGCAGCTACGCGAGTGCGTAAGCGAACTTCGCTGGAGGATTTGCAGAGCGAGCGAGAGAGAGAGATGGCAACAGGGGTTTGGTAACTCCAGCTCAGAGCTCAACCAAAGTCTCTCCTTTTCCTCTTCCTCAAAATGTAGAGAGAGAGAGAGAGAGAGAGAGTTAGGAAAAAGGCTTTCGTATTTTCTTTTAGAGATAGGGGGGAGCTGGGTTATGTTACGGTGTTGTCGGGCACAGCGTGGTGCGGTGTCCTAACGTGCGCGTGGCCCCCTCCTTTGACGGGCTCTGGTCTGGTCTAGTTTGGTCTATTTCCATTTTTCGTTTCCATTTTTTTCGCTTTTATTATATTTTATTTCTTAATTTGTCCTTTTTACTTCTAATTTCTTTTTAAATTTCCTTTTCCTTGGATTGGTGTGATTATGATGGTCGCATAAGGCGACTGGGATCGGTCATTAATTACCCCTCGCTTGTCGCCATAATCACGTTTGCCACGCGGCGATTTTTCTTTAATCATTTTCGGTCTAATTAATTTCTTTTCTTCTTTTAGCAGAAATTATAATTTGGCGCCTGGAGAATTTCAGCAGCAGTAAGCACTTCGACGTCGGCTCCGGTTCCAAACTAATCCCTGTCTGGTAATTTTGCCGAAATGTCAAAATGGCAAGATTGTAAATTGAGATCACTTTGGGAGGGATTTTAGGGTGGGGGAAATAAAGACATAAAAAGAAGATATATATATTTTTTTGGTCGAAAAACAAAGACTTCTATTAGATAGAAGAACTAGCATTAAGTCCAGTAGTTACATCAAAGCAAATAAAATCCCAAAGAGCCTTGGGGGGGGGGGGGGGGGG
>BCNH02000003.1:8316523-8330214 GCA_001662345.2 Metrosideros polymorpha var. glaberrima
ATCAAGACGGTGGGCTTTCGCAATCCAATCTGCACAAGAATTAGTTTCTCGCGGACAATAGTCAACAAAGACCCAAGGAATTTGGGCTAGAATCGCTTGACACTCAAATAAGATATTTAGGAGGGGCCTTGGAATTTGGGCCGGGTCTGATGAGAGGCTTGAGAGACTTTCCACTGTTAATAAACTATCAGAATTTAGTTCCCATCTTTGCATGTGCAGTTTAGATCGAGAGGAAGTACACAGTTCAAAAGCACTTCGCGACTTCTTCTTCTTCAGTAGAAACCGAACCCCCTCTCTCAATGCTAGGGCTTCGGCCATGAGAGGGGACTCCGCACAAATCTTGACCGCAAACCCATCCACTAGAACACCTTGCGAGTCTCTCCATACTCCGGCCACGGCTGCATCAGCTTTGCTATCACACCAAGAGGCGTCAATATTCAGTTTGAAAGATTCCTTTTCCGGCGGCTTCCATCGAGGAGGTAAAGATTGTTCTTTTAGAGTCTTTTTCTTTGCTTGCCATAGATTAAAGGACATAATCTCCTTGGATGCGAGGGCTTCGTCCATCAAGTTTAATGGATTCATCGTTATGCCATTGAAGACCCATGCGTTGCGACTTTTCCAGATCAACCATAGTAGGGTCGCGACAGTTTCTCTCTCTGGTCCAGGTAGGTCGCTGGTAAAAGTTTGATAGATCCAGTCTTCAATTCGTGTGAAATTCATGGGGCTACTGTGAACTCGAAGTCTGGGATCATTCCATACTGTCACTAACCAATGGCATTGTAGAAACAAGTGTTCTGGTGTCTCTGGAGTTTGGTGGCAGAAGGGACACTTGGGATCTGGTAATATCTTTCTTTTGAACAAATTTTCTTTTGTAGGCAATGAATTTTGGCATATGCTCCATAGAAAGTGATGAATTTTTGGTTGCACATTAAGTTGCCATATAAGTTTCCATAGTGCTATGGGTATTTGGTATGAAGATGATGCTTGTGCTGTGTTTTGCTGTCTGCTGGTTATGGTAAGTCTATTATACCCGTCCTTGACCATGTAAGTTTGTTGTTTGTTGCCAATCCATACTAATCTGTCCTCAATCTTTGAATCACCAAGTGGAATGGCAAGGATTTCATTAACTATATGCTCTTCAAAGAGTAATATTAGCTTCTGTCTATCCCAAATTCTGTGCTCCTAATCAATAAGATCGGCCACCAAATAAGGATCTCCTCGATTAGCTGGACCATGTATTAAACCAACAGATAACCACCTATCTTCTCTGATTTTGATGTTATTCCCATTCCCAACAGCCCATTTCAAGTCTTGGTGTACTGAATCTCTTCCTATAATGAGGCTTTGCCAGCCCCAAGTGGGACGAGTCCCTTTTTTGGCATTCCATAGACTTCTATTTGGAAAATAAATTCCTTTAAGAACCTGTCCCCACAAAGATGAAGGGGATTGAGCTAGCCTCCATGCTTGCTTGCCAAGTATTACCTTGTTAAAACTGAGAAGGTCTCTAAAGCCAATACCTCCATCAAGTTTCTTGAGTTTTAAGCACTCCCATTTCTTCCAATGAACCCTAGACTTAGAAGAGTTTTGTTTCCACCAAAAGGACGCAATCTTTTGCTCTATGGCTTTACAAATGGATATTGGAATCTTGAAGATAAACATAGCATATTGAGGCAAAGCTTGAACCACTGTCTTGATTAGTATCTCCTTTCCCGCTTTCGATAACAATTTTTTTTTTCCAACCTTCCAGCTTCATATTTACTCTGGCAAGGATCCATGCAAACATTTCTTTCTTGGATTTTCCCCAATCCGAGGGAATACCTAAGTACTTCCCAGTTTTTTCAATAATGGGAACTCTCAACATCTCCGCCAGGTTTCTCTTTAAGTTTTGGGGACAACCATTACTGAAAAAGACACCAGACTTATTGAGATTGATGGCTTGTCCCGAGGCAAAGCAATATTGATTCAAAATATTCGCCAAATTTTGGCATTCTTTAATATTCCCATCCAAGAAAAATATCGCATCATCCGCAAATAATAGGTGAGAAAGAGTGGGACAGCTCCTGTTCAACTTGATTTGTAACTATCATCAACTGCTTGTTTGATCAGTGAGGATAGGGCATTTGCCATAATTATGAACAAATAGGGGAATAAAGGATCTCCTTGCCTTATTCCGCGTGATGGTTGAAAGAAAGGAAGAGGGTCCCCATTCACTTTGACGCTGAAAGTCACTGAGGAGATGCAGTATTTAACCAATGCCACCCATTTCTCACAAAAACCCATTTTCAGCATATGTGCACAAAGAAAATCCCACTCCACTATATCATAAGCTTTTTGCATATCCAGTTTAAGCAAAGCTTGGGACTTTTTCTTTCTCTTTCGAATTCTCAACTGATGAAGTACTTCTTGAACTATAAAAATATTATCTTGGATTTGCCTTCCATTTACGAATGCGCTTTGCTCTCCAGCAATTAAATATGAAAGCCAGGGCTTCAATCGATTGACCATAATCTTTGAGATGATTTTATAACTGAAATTACAAAGGCTGATTGGCTTGAATTGAGAAATATGTTCCGGGCTAGCGATTTTTGGAATGAGAGTAATGAAAGTTCTATTAAGTTCAGGATCAAAAGTACCCATTTCAAAAAAATTTCTGACCATATTGAAAATATCCCGCTGTAAATACTCCTAATGATAGTGATAGAATTGACCATTAAGCCCATCAGGTCTGGGGGCCTTAGAGGCACCCATTTGGAAGACTACTGCTGTAACTTCCTCCAATGTGACAGGTTCCATCAATCTTACATTCATATCCACCCCCACAATAGTTGGAATCACATCAATAACAGGCTGAAAGTTTCTAGGCCCAATAGTCATAAAGAGAGACTCATAGAATTCCTAGATATGCTGCTTTAAATGATTCAAATTTCTGCTCCAAGTTTGATCATTGACTTTTAGAACAAAGATTCGATTCCTCAGTCTTCTTTGGACTGTTGTAGCATGAAAGTAGCTAGTATTCCTATCCCCCCTTTCAGCCAATCAATTCTCGATCGCATACGCTAGTAAAGTTCCTCTTGTTTCCATGGAACATCAATCTGGTTTGAGAGCTCCTTATACTCATTTATGTTGAAATTCTGTGATTTATTACTCAAGACAGTTAATTTACCTTGAAGAGCCTGAATCTGTCTAAAAGCATTGGAAAATTTCTTTTTACTCCATTCCATTAGCGCCACCGAAACAGCCCTGGATTTCTGCACTGTTCTGTTCCCCGTGCTTGGAATAGATCCCCATACTCTTCTAATCACTTTCTTGCACTCCTGGTCTTCTAACCAAAAAGCCTCAAATTTGAACTCTTTCTTTCTTTTGCATCTTTTAGGAAAGGTATCTACTAAAATTGGGCAATGATCAGAACCAATTGCGGGTAATGCGAAGGCCTCTGCATTGAAAAATAACGTCCGCCATTCAATATTGCAAACGGCCCTATCAAGTCTTTCCCTCACCAAAGCATCACCCTCTCTATTATTTGTCCATGTGAATCTACATCCCTTACTTTCCATATCCATTAGAGAACATGAGTTTAGCATCTTGCGAAAGGCAAAGATTCGATAATGATGTGCTTCACGTTTTCCTTCTTTCTCCCAATGATATAGAATCTCATTAAAATCTCCCACACATAACTAGGGAAGATTATTCTGAATATGAATATTCTATAGAGACCGCCAAAAGAGGATTCATTCTTGAAAAATAGTTGGGGCGTGCAAAAAGGTAATTCTCATACTATCACCCTCAACCATATCCCTGCAAGTTACATTAATGAACTCAATTGTGCTGTTGTTGATTTCAATTTTGACCTCATCATTCCAGAACAGTGCTAAGCCCCCCGCAATGCCATTAGGACTGACTATATACAGGTTATGGAAATGCAACCTTGTTCTAATGCCATCCACAACCTGATCTTTATTCTTTGTTTCCATTAAGAAAACTATATTGGGTCGCTCTTGAGCCATTAAGGCTCGAATTCGCTGGAATGTCAGGGGAGTGCCCAATCCCTGACAATTCCATTGGGGATTAAAGAAATAGGGGCAGATAAGATTGTTTTTTTTTTTTCCCCATATTTATTATTGGGAAAAGGATTGATTGTGGAGTACAGAAAGTGAAATTCGGCCTTGGCAGGAAAGAGAAAATGGAGAAAATATATATGTATAAAAATAATAGAGCATTTTATTTTATGTAAAATCGCACTTTTGAATTTTCAATTGACTTTCGACCACAAAAAAAAATAATTTCAATTGACTATTCAGCCCACTTTTCTAGAAAAAAGAAATGGGAGGATTTGGTGATTTGAGCAGCTGAATATAACCGTGCGTGCAACTTGTTCACAAGATCGGGAAAAATCGTATTTTAGTGGGCCCCAAGGAATTCGTGTCCTTATCCTCTTATTTCGCCTCGAGGAGCCATGATCTGATCATGGGTCTAACAGGCCACCGTAGGTTCAAATTTGCTCGAGTCAAAATTAATTTGATGCTCATCTTCGGTAGGATTTAAAAATAACATTTAGTTATAAAGTTCGGCTTAGCTCAATTGTGCTCGAGTAGGCTGATGAGCCGAGCTCCCTAATGGTGTAACTTGACCCATCTAATTATTACATATATTTTTCGAACGGTTGGTAGTAGTCACATAAAAAATCTACATAATACAAGAATAGGAGGCCTCGAGTTCAAATATCCTTCGATCCTCAATTTGGCCTCCTCTATTAGGTATTGCCACACTTTGATTTAATGTCATAAATCTAGCTTGTACATGAATAGTTGTTAAAATATTTGAATATTAAACTACTCATTTATCTAATGATTTAAATTTTCGGTAGCTGTCTGATAACATTTTTCAATCGAACTAGAATTCGAATCACGAGCGCAATCTCGAGTTTGTCTATGATCCACCGGATCGGCGCTCAAACTTCACGATGCTCAAACTTCCACGATCAAACTCGATCAAGCACGGGTCAAGTATTGACTACGGAGTTTTTGATGTTATGTATATATATAACATAAATCTTTCCGATAAATTAAGCTCTTGGCCTAGGAATTTTCGAACACGTAGCATCAACACATGCTATCAATGCTAGTCATTGTCCGAACTTCTGTTTTGCGAGGCACCTAACCTTAATGGCTATCGCCCGGTCACAAACCTCCCATTAGCTTCACTTCATAAGACAACACTAGCGATCATAGGACCACGCAGCTTTCGCCATAAATGGTTCTCTCATCTTTTCATGAAGGGTTAAACTACGGCTTTACGCTCTATGCGATTCGGTCCCCCGACTATTGCTTTCTGTTAAATGCAGTCCTTCATCTTCGACGGCTTGCCGCAATCAAGTCCTTCGTGTGAACCACGTAGTTAACTCCTGTAAAATTTTCGAGGTGGCGAAATTAGGGCATGCGCTCACGTCGCCTTTTCCCTGGCCATGCACTTATGAGAGTACTGCATTTGCAAGGTTGCTCTCTAGCCACTAGGCTTTTGGCGCATTGGATGCACGCCTCGCTTGAGATTGGGAGATATGGGAGAGGTTGGACAACCACCTCTGAGGAGCTTTGGGCTGGCAAGAAGAGGTGCCCAGAAAAATGAAGGGATGCTGAGGATTGTGCTCTCAATCAATTGTCATTTTGGGCGAAAATTTTCTTGGGCCGGGTCCAATGATGGATCGGGCCATTCATAGTCCTTGTCCGTATTCATACTCGCATAACATGATTTGAGCTCGAAACGAAAGGAACCGAACTAAACCGAACATGACTCAAACTTGAGTCAAACTTGAAACGAATCGGAAATTTCGAGCTTTTTTAGATCAGGTTCCCATTCGATTCAGGTAGTAAGTAAACCAAACATATTTCTGAATTTCTAATGGTTCAGCTTGGTTCGGGTATAACTAAAACACGAAACCAAAACAATCAAATCCGATTCGATATCTCAGCCATTCCTTCTCGCAACTAATCCGATTGGGCGTGCCATTGCAGCTTCCGTCATTATTTTTCCGAGAGGTAGCCAGTGCTGGAGTGAGATCTATCATTCAAATCGACTAATTTCAGGCCATTCCTTCTCGCGATAAGGGCTTGATTCGCATTGAGTCGAAATGAATAACAGCAACTCCTCTATGGCAACTCACTCCTCACTGTCAAGACAGTTAAATTATGTCATAAATTGTAGAATTTAATTTAAAATCCAAGTCAGGTCAATCAAGTTTGGTACTGCTTTGACTAGTTGCTTTGGTTGGAACTCTTGGACAAATTCATGGCTCTTTGGTTTTGTTGTATAGGGATTGCTCAAATGACTTGACAAAGCAATAGCGGAGGCCATTGTACGTACCTCAAAATCATGACATATGCTCTGGGAAACAACATCTTTTCGGTGGCAAATTATTAAAATTCTGCAACCACTCTTCACGAAATCGATGTTGTAAAGTAAAACGAAACTGTAGTGAAGCATTTGTCAAACCCAGCAACAAGAAGAAAGCAACATAGGAGAGAATGGCTTATTGGGCTTTCATTTCCGTTATTCTGCACGCTTGCTCATTAATTGTAAGAACACACTTCCGGGACAAAGGAAACTGTCAACGCTCTAAAGTCATACAGGAATCGAAAATTTGACTGCTGAAATGATCCAAGAATGCTAGTTTCACCATCGTTTATGGGAGCCACCATTAGGCAAAAACCCCTGTCGAAGGCTTGAAAAACGTTACTCATGTCGAGAAAAAGATCAGCTCCTTCGAAATGGTACGTCATTTTTGGAAATGTATGATTCCCAATAGACATGTCATAGCACAAGTCAAATCCCTGTGGTTGAGGAGGCCTAGGATGCCAATCATAATTCCTTTCGAAAAATCAAACTATCTCATTTTTCGCAGCATTATAGGCAGTTCGGACAAGCATAGTTTCAAAGATTCCTGAGTCCAAAATAAACCCGCCTGTGAGGTCTGGTTTCATTCGAAAAATCGTTCAATTTAATCTTAGACGCGTTCCTGCCACACTGATGTCCGTGACGTTAATTGCGCACTTGTTTATGTTAGGAAGCATGTGTGTCCTTGAAACTCTTCCTCTAATTTGAGCTTCATCCCCAAAACGTAAGACTGCATAGGTTTTGGTCCGTGAATCTCGTGTAGGCAAGCAGTAGGACATACGCATTTTAGTCTCATTTCTATACTGTGAAAGGATAGACCGTGGCCCAATGCCTAAGCCTAGAACTCCAGCTATAATGTTACTTTCTCCGATCTGTTCCCAGTCAAAGTTGTGCTTTTCAAGGCCACAACCGAATGCGGTCTTTGGGAATAGTTTGATAGCTCCCTTGCTGTCCCGAAAGCCAAAGGTCTCCACCCCAACTGCCCCCTTTGCTATAGCAGTCATAGGATCCAGATCCGAAATACTCTATTTCGTGCATGCAATGGTCATCTATACATATATGAGGATAACAACGGGCATCATTGCAGGGCAAGGGCATGTAAGATCGTGATTCATTTCTCTAGTAGTTACCTTGCCTAATGCGAAAGCATTCGGTGCATCCTTCACCTTGTATCCATGTATTGTCGTTACTCGTATCCACCAGCTAGTAGGGAGTATAAGAACGCAAACCAACTGTCAAAGATGTTAAGTAGTAATCAAGATGCTCAAATATGATTCGGGGCTGTAAGGTAGAAGGCTTATATTCAACCGTTTGCTTTTGCTTTGCCGGACTCAAGTAAGAGGCAGATTTAAGTTATTGTACACGAGTTCTAGATATCGCAGAAATCCTTTGGTTTCTTTCCTAGAGGGTAAGG
This sequence comes from Metrosideros polymorpha var. glaberrima, assembly GCA_001662345.2. Taxonomy (NCBI): domain Eukaryota; kingdom Viridiplantae; phylum Streptophyta; class Magnoliopsida; order Myrtales; family Myrtaceae; genus Metrosideros; species Metrosideros polymorpha. The sequence goes on from BCNH02000003.1 coordinate 8,324,325, forward strand.
TTTTCGGGAAATGGAGATTTATCAACTTGGTCTATTGGGATCAAGTTGATGCTGAAGCCATGGGTTTGGAATGGGCTGTTGGCAACGAAAACGCAAAAAACTAGAAATGTCACAAGAGTCACAATTACTAAAGTCCTTTCCCTCCCTTTTTCTTTTGCTTTTGTTATCAGCGTGGGACTGCATCTACCTTGGAGTGGATTATATATGAATTAGGTACTGCATTAGTCTTGCCGCTGTAGCTCTTAATTAATGGCGATGCCAAAAAGAAATAAGTGAAACGACTCACGCAGACCTCCTAGACTAATTAGCTATCTTCTGATTCTTTTGTTTCCTTCTTATTAACTCTCTTTTGTCTGTTGCTGGCATTAATTGGTTTTGCATTTATTGTGCGATATTCTCCCTTAAAGTCAAATTGTGTTGAGGATTTTATTTAAAAGCGCCCCAAAATTTGTGTTTCCATTTAATTTCAAAATTCAATGTTTCTTAATGTCATCGAAAATTGTTTTTTCAATTTCTAGGTTCTTATGAAGTGCCCACCTGTTAGCAAGACCCGTTTAGGATTTTAAACGGAATGAAAGAGCTGACTTAGTACTCAGGTTTGTTCTCTTTTACTTCTTCAATGACATAAATCTCAATTGAAGACCTGACTTGGATAATATGTTTGGAAAAAGAGGGAAAGTGGAGAGAATGAAAATTGGGTGGAAAATGTTCAAAATTTTAAAGGATCTTTATAAAGTAGCAACCTTTGTGCTCTTATTCACAACCCATATCTATCACTAGTGATTAAGTAGTTATAATTTGGATAAATGACCAATTATCTATATATATATGGTGATAGATATGGGTTGCATACAAATAGAACGTGTAGGCTGTGTTTTTGAACTATTTCTAAATTAAAAATTTTTGTGAGAAGGGAGCAGAGGGAAAATTTTAAATTGGAGGTGTTATCACTTCATTTTGAGAAAAATATTCAGTGGTTTGCAACGCTGCGTCAATCGTTGATGTGGCATGCATTTATTCAACTTAAGCCAATTACAAACCGGCGCATGTATACTAATGTGGATTAGATTTAAAAAAATCAAAAGTTTCTCTCTTTCTCGGCAAAAGGACACAAGAAGTACTAAAACTTATATACGGTGCTCATTTTAGTGCAAAATTTTTTTTTTCGAATCATGTAAGTGCCAACTTTTTTTAAAAACGATTACTTAAGTGTCAATTCTGATTTGAAGCTAACGTGACAATCAGAAATCTAATGTGACCTTTTTATTATTATTATTATTATTAATATCTGAAGTTGATGTGGCTTGACGGAGATCTAGTCAATAATAAAAAAATTTAAAAAAATAATACTTTAATTTAAAAAAGCTAAAATTTAAAATAAAATAAAAAAGGTAGCTTTGCACGAATTGAAGTAGCGGCGAGGGGGCCCTCGCCACCGCCACCCTACCATCACCGACAATGGCAATGAGGGTGGGGGATGGCTGGCAGGGGGGCTCCAGTGGCCACCGACCCCCGCCGACTGCAAGTGAGGGCCGGCAACCCTCAATACAACCTTCATTGATTGGTCTCTCCCGAAAACCGACGAATTTCATATCGGAGGAGTTTGTCTGTCCGGCATCAAACATGAACACATTTGAGCTGTCCAAAGAAGAAAAACAGCAAATTCTCACTGTCCAACTCAGTGCAAGAGATTTGAATTTTCAAGTTTAAATGCAGTTTGCCGTGGCACGGGCACTGGCACCGACCAATTTGTATGTAAAATGGCCTCATCAAATGCAGCATCGTACCCAAGATTAGAAGGACCCACGAAATGATGCCCCGACATTGAATCGTGGGTTTCCTTTCCTCACGCACGTCTCTCTTAGTCTTCGATGGCTTTTGTTGCGCGGTTCTGTACAACCACCTGTATGATGCGGCCAATGAAGTCCACAGACGCACAGCTTTTGATACTTTCACTTCACTTCCCAGAACTTAGAGCTAGACAAGTCTCATCATCTCACGTCCATTATATGTAACGCAACTTTCTGCTGCCATTGATAGAATTGTTGGGCCTTCATTCATCGGCGTACTCTGTCGCCGGCGAAAATGAACTGGACTAACAATGCCACGGCCATATTTCCGCCTGATGAGCCAGGTCTATCGTGCATGTGATCCCGACAACGCGGAAGGCCATGACCCAAAATGCTAGCCCCCCACGATCCCAAGCCACCGCTTGATGCGACCGGCGCGGCGTGCATGCCACATGTCATTCATATAACAAGACTATTTGAACTTCGGGATTGTTTAGCTTGAATTCACACCGGTTAATTTCTCAAAAGGAGCGCTCGAAGTGCAGTGAGTTCAAGAGTTAGGTCCTTTGCTCGCATACCAATTTACGATTCCTATCTCATCACACGCGGGATATGAATCCAACATAGTGCTGCGGATTGGAGGAAGAGAAGACTTTGCAATCGGGGCTGAGGGATCAAACGAAATAGGATTTTTTTCAGCTCAGAAGTAATTCCTAGCATGCCTTTGACCGGATGGAGAAGTGAAACACTTTGCTGACCCTTGCAACTGAAAGGCCCAAAAGGCCTGACGGTGCCATCCATCCTTTCCTTAGGTGCGCTCTTGGAAAATGGGGATGGACCTTTCATCGATGATCGATGAAGATGGAGCAAATTGCAATTGCCGGTCAAACTCGATCGCTCTCAAGACGCGACAGATTCAGGTATCATAATCCTGCTTGAACACCAAGAGAAATTAATGTTGTATAAATATGAACGCGGTTCATATCGAACTCGAAAGGAACGCAGAATACATGGAAGTTCAATAGTTTGTGAAGTCGAGAGAGCCCAGAACCAGAACCTGTGGCCGAAAACCTTGTGCTTATCGAGGCGCAAGATCGGAAAAATTGTCAAAAAAATCAAAAACATATTGCATTTTTATCAATTCAATCCTAAACCTTTTAAGTTTAGGATTGAATTGGAGGTTTAGGACTAAATTGGCCGACCAAAAGAAAAAGAAGAAAAAGGGAAGGAAAAAAAAAAGAAGCAAAAAAAGGGAAAAAGAAGCAAAAATATATTTAAATCATTTAAAAATTCAAAAAAACATTATTAAAAAATGTCCACATCAACGCCGACGATGCCAAAAGGACTGAATTGGCACAAATGAAAAGGGTTTAGAACTCAATTGGCAATTTTAAAAGTTTTAGGACTGAATTAATACAAATTCAAAAGGTTTATGACTTAATTAGTAAACTTAAGAAGTTTATGACTAAAATAGAAAAAGTGCCATAAGTTTATGACTTTTTTGACAAATTTTCGCGCAAGATCCTAATCGTTTTGCCAATGGAACGACCCCATTAATGTTAAATGGGATGTGTCGGAGATAATTTGTTTCCAGAGTTGTCGATGTCTCTCTAGGTGGGGAAATGAATTGACCATCATGTGGAAGAGTTCTCTCGTGTATCATGTATGCCAATTAATTGTCATTCAATAGTGAAATGCGTGTGCAATGGTTCCTCTATATTATATAAGTAAATGACCAAATAATTATCTCTCTATGTCATAACGTAAACTCGGAGGAGGATTTCAATCTCAATCTTTGGTTGAATCGCAACAAAGCCCATATTCATGATACAAAAAAAAAAAAATTTGCATTGAAATTCTTAAGATGGTTATCATATGATCCCCATAAATATCTCGAACACCAAATTCGAATGTCAATTTTGGATTTGGATCTTCATCGATTTCAGTTAACTTCCTCACCGGAACATTTTTTGCCTTTTTCACTCACATGTGATGTGCTCTTTTTTGAAGCACTCGGCATTAATGCATTCAAGTATCAAATCACGCTTTTATTTAATAATTTTATTTCGTATATTCTAAATCTAACATGTTTACCCATTCAAATGACGTCATCCGTTGTGTTACCAATCAAATGCGTTTAATATTATTTTCATTTCGGGAAAGAGTGCGAATTACAAAGAACCACGCGATGTCGAACTTAAACCCTACATGGGTGTTTTTCTTTAGCGGTCTTTCAAGGTTCAGTCCAGTTTCCCACAACTGGAAACATGGATTAGTGCCTTTCACGAGGGGTTCATTAATATTTAAACCGATAAAGAAATCAAAATTAGATTATTTCTATTTTTTATTCTCTGGACTACCAATCTTACTCCTAATATTAATAACTCGCAATACAAATTCTCTCCAGAATTTGTATTCTCTGGATTGGTGAGAGCCTTAGCTTGCCTAATTACCAATATAACGGAATTATATATATAAAAAATCAATGTGCTAAATGTCTCGTGAAAAATAATTAAGGACTTCTATATCATATCCGCAGCCAGTGTGTGTGGTAATCTCTTTTTTTTCTTTTTGGAGAAGAAAAATCTCTCCATCTACATGAAATGAATGCAATTGCGGGATATGAAAAATGCATATACATCGATGTTTGCTAGCTTTAGATGATATAAAATTCGTAAAAAATAAAGAAATTAGGAAATCCAATTTAAGAGGTTATTTCGGATCACATCTTTTCGACAATTTCACCTCACAACACTTATATGTTCTTTAGTAGCATGTGCCCTCCACTACTGAGTCTAGCGAGAATATAGCCAACGTTTGTAAAATTGCCCAACAACATTCTCCAGAGGCAATTTCCGATCACTTTTTTTTTTTTTAAACAGTTCATTTCTCAATATTACCTCCATCTAAAGTCTGTATAATCTAATATATAATTAGAAACGTACCTAAGTACCTTCCTATGGATGCTCTTACTGAAACAAATGAGTAGAGTAGCGGAGTCTCGAAAAAGTCGCCGAGTTGATCACCTCTCCCCACCCTTTTACCCAACGAACAAAATGTAAGGATAAAATCCTAAAATACACATGTTGTCAATGGCATGTGGCAGGTTGCTCTGTCGATCCTCAACTTTCACCGTTCACGAATTTAATGAAGAGAATTGGTCTCGCAGTTTCGAATTGAATTTTCGCATCTGCAAAAGGGATTGATTATGATTGCGACGTAGCTCGGGCATGAACAATAGCTTGCATTTACCGTTTGAGGCCTAGGACCTAGGCTCAAATCCAATAGAGCCATCTTTCTGTTGGAGTTGGCGAATATTTCGGAGACTCTTGTTTCTCATACCGGGCACGCCCACGTGAGCTTAGGGAAATCGAAGTATGAACCGACGATATTTAACCCCTACGCACGAAATGTCGGGGGTCCCGCTACCCGGACAGCGGACGGGGGTTCCGCTCCCCGGTGAGCGGACGGCGGCCCCGCTCGCCGGTGAGCGGGCAAGGGCTCGGGGGCAGCGCCCCCGAAACAACAACGGTTTTTTCTTTTTTCGTTTGTTGTGGGACTAAAGGGATTTGGATAGGCTTGGGCTTTGGGCCCATTTTAAGTCCTATATATATTGTACTCATATGTGAGCAGGTGTGGTTGCGAAAACCTAAAATTATAGTGGAATCCCTCTGCAGGACGTAGCCCTATTCTGGGGTGAACCTGGGTAAACTCGTGTGTCAATTTTTCATTCTCTATGTGATTGTTCTGATTCGGTTAGGATATAACCCATCAATTGGTATCAGAGCCTTGTGTTCGAGGAATTAGGGTTTATCTGAGATGTCAGGAGGGTCACGGATTGAGATAGAAAAATTCGATGGGAAGCGGTTCGATTGGTGGAAGATGAAGATGGAGGATCTTCTTTGTGATCAAGATCTGTGGTCGGCAATCGTAAGGGAAAGGCCGGCTATTGCGATGGCTAGTGTCGTGATAGGCAAGGAAACGGATTCAACCCCCAGACAACCAGATCCAAAGGAAATTGAGGATTGGGATCGGATCGATCGAAAAGCAAAAGGTTTGATTCGACTTTGTCTCGCAGACTCTATTTTGACGAATGTGAT
>BCNH02000003.1:8333300-8366635 GCA_001662345.2 Metrosideros polymorpha var. glaberrima
CTCATTTGCGTGAAGTATCCACCAAGTGGGAGAATGTTGGAGTTGGCGAATACTTCGGAAACTCTTGTTTCTCATACCGGGCACGCCCACGTGAGCTTAGGGAAATCGAAGTATGAACTGACGATATTTAACCCCTACGCACGAAATGTCGGGGGTCCCGCTACCCGGATAGCGGGCGGGGGTTCCGCTCCCCGGTGAGCGGACGGCGGCCCCGCTCGCCGGTGAGCGGGCGGGGGCTTGGGGGCAGCGCCCCCGAAACAACAACGGTTTTTTCTTTTTTCGTTTGTTGTGGGACTAAAGGGATTTGGATAGGCTTGGGCTTTGGGCCCATTTTAAGTCCTATATATATTGTACTCATATATGAGCAGGTGTGGTTGCGCAAACCTAAAATTATAGTGGAATCCCTTTGCATGACGTAGCTCTATTCTGGGGTGAACCTGGGTAAACTCGTGTGTCAATTTTTCATTCTCTATGTGATTGTTCTGATTCGGTTAGGATATAACCCATCACTTTCACTATAGAGTCGCTTCTTTCGACATGCAAATGTTTAATTAAGCATTTTTTTTTCCCCTCTAAAGTATGCAAAAGCCCCAGCTTTTCAACCCAACAAGCCACCAACCTTAGTCCTTGAATGATTATATATATATCCACAAATCATTAGTCACGACTCTCAAAATTCACGGCCACTTGATTAATCTCTCTGAAATTAACTTCGGATCTTGTCATTTATGAAATGGACGTCTTTGACGAAAACGAAGCAGCACGTTGGACTTATATATATATTAGATTCCGAAGCTGGTCCCGTCCCTCCATTCACTGTATATCACCACATGCGTCGACCATACCATAGTGGCGTCGACGAAGACCCAATTCACCGATAAACAATCATAATAATTCATCAATCAGTCGTACCACTATTCGAAACTGTGGTGTGAGCTCACGATGTCCAATAATGCAAATCCCTCGTGAGCCCCTCCAAAAATTTTAAATTTTGCACGAAGGCAATGGCAAGAGCCCTTTAGGTTTCTACAACGTCTGCAGATGAATAACCTAATTCCGACCATACATATGTAAGATCGAGACACCGCCCAAGAAACGTTTGGTGGAGCTTCCCTTATCTTTTAATACGCCCAAGAAACCCTCCTCCAATCCCCTTTTCTTGAAGAGATTGATCCGATTATTATTATTATTTTGGTCAATTTTGATCCGATTATTAAAGTACTCCCTCTCACAACTTTTTATTTATTTATTTATATAAGTGCACATTAACGGGGTTAATCAGTTCAGAGCTTATCAGTCGCTTTGACGGTGATGGTGGTGAAGAGGCATGCTCATGCATGATGCTCCATGGTTGACAGCCAATTTATTTCTCATCCTGCTGCCTTTTTCTTGCTCATGCAACATCGTTCCTTTTCGCCTAGCTGCTTTCATGGTGCGCGTTCGATTTGTCCCATTAGCACATACACATGTCGTGCCATATGACATGTCTCGAAAAGGGCACTCGCCCATGAAATGCTCCTCCATTTATTGAGCTTCATCTTCGTAGAGTTCATCAAATAGAAGGGTGGTTTCTGATTTCTTGAGCAGTGGTTGGAGTAGTTCGTGGCAGGACAAGATCTAGCTCCCCACCGAATCACTGATTGCGTTGTGTAGCGTGCAGTGCCATGTTTTTCCTCTGAGTTAGGTTTCCGAGCTGTTCTTACGCATTTTTTTTTTCCCTCTGTGGAGTCTGTCCCAGCTGATCTACATAAGTAAACGAGCCTATTTTTATTGGTACTTCTCAAGACGTTCATTGAATTTTGCCACTCTCGTCAGCTTTTCTCTTGGCCTTCCCAAGAACAAAGTTTGACCTTTCAGCTCCACTCTACGACCCTTCTGGGTTCTGCCTTATTATAGCCTATCTCCAATTTAACATGATCCGTTCTTTTCGATAGTTGAAACAGACCATCGGTGGAGCTTCCAAGATTTGTGTTCTGGGTATTGGTCTTTTCTGGATGAAATGGGGAAGATGGTGAGCTTTGGCAAGATTTTGGAGTGTTTCAGCCTCTCATCACCAGCTGGTTCGTGCTCCTGTTTCTGCATGAACTCCATGGATGATCAAGTGGAAGGCCGTGGTCAGGACATTGAGAGCAAGCCACTGATCACAAGCGACGACAAGCAGATGGTGAGGCTCAAGGACTTGATTGGTGGGACTCATCAGACTCTGGCGTTTCAGCTGAAGCCCAAGGTCAGATCTTTCTTTCAGTTTTCATATGTGGGCTTCTCTTTTTATTTGTTTAGTCTTCTCTGCAATTAGTTGAGCTCCTCTTCAAGTTTTGCAAGAAGGGTTCAGTCCATACTCTGAGTCTGGGTTTCTGAATACTTTCTAAAGTGGGAAGCATTTCGTAGATGGTGACTTTGAGAGTGGCCATTCATTGCCATGGGTGTGCAAGAAGAGTGGAGAAGCATATCTCAAAGATGGATGGTAATAATGCCTGTTACTTTTTCCTAATTTCTTCCTCATTTCACAGCTGCAATCTCTCTCTCTCTCTACATGAACAAAATGAAAATAGAACTGCAAATGAGTTACCAATATCCACTAACTTTAAGGTTTCTTTATTATGCTACCCCTGAAAAAAAGAGGGAGAAAAATCCTTTGGATGAACCATGAATTGGTATGGTTTTTAACTTTCAGAATTTGATTTGGCAAAAATGACAGGAGTGACCTCTTACAAAATAGACCTGGACAGCAAGACGGTGGTGGTGATTGGAGATATAACCCCTTTTGAAGTTCTCGAGAGTGTCTCCAAGGTCAAGTATGCAGAGCTATGGAGTGCCTGAAAGCTAATAGCAGAAAATGATAAAGAACTATCAAGAACTCCATTAGATTCACCCGTTCTCAGTCGAGATCTTCAGAGAACTCTAGCTCCACAACAAAGAAAAGGAGATTAGAGAGCAAACGTGTACATCTTTTTTACTCGTGATCATTGACGACTATTCCGGTTGAAATGAGCACAGCAGGTTCTGAGGAATGTGCCAGCAGAGAAAGCTGAGTGCGCACTTGGCAACGAAAGCAGCTCCAACCTTTTCATGTGGCTTTATGTTCTTGTGTTCTATTTTGTACTGATGTGAAGAATGACCTGGCGAGATTGATTGCTCTCTCACACAAAAACTTGAAATGATATGTATTATGGAAATTGGTATTCAGATTCACCATTGATAAGTTGACGCTCCACCCCAAAGGAGCAGGCTATTAGGCTAATCGGCAAAGATAATGTGGTCTAGGCTCTCTCGATATCGGTCCTCAAGGCTATCAAGTTTGCGGATCGGCCGGAATTTCGAATCCTCATCATTCATGCGTCGTCTTGCCCCTCCTTCCAATTTGAACTAACCATTACTACTACACTTTTAATTGTAGATGCAGTCTATGTAAAGCTCTACTTATGCATACTGATATGGATAGTTCGGCCAGGGAAGCTTGTGCTTCTTAGCTCCAGATCGGCACACTGAACATTGGCAGTTCTTCTTGTCTGTAGCTCTTCTGTTCCGGCATTCTCCTCCCTATCTCGACTATCACTTTACCATTGGAGATCCTCCCTTCCATACTTCAGATTGAGACAGAAATGATTTCGCTTCTCGAGTCATAAATCGCTTCTCGTCTATCCTCCTTTCGTGCCTGACCACTTCGATCAGAGGAACTTCATGAATGAGAATGACCAACAGCTTAAAATGAACTTGAAAAGGATGACTTTGTGAAGAGCGGAACGGCGAACTGCGCGAATGACTCGAGCGTGTTTTGAAGGATATGTTAATGAACGAAACCGGTGAAGTCAAGGCAACACGTGTCGTTCACCCAGAGCGCCTTGCGTGCAAACTTTAATAAAATAAACTATAGACAAGCGATTTTAAGAAATTGAATTACTAATGAAAATTCCTAAAAGTCTGTCCACTGCTTATGGAGGAAAAAACGAGCGTCCTTGTGGGAGGAATGAGGTGTTTTGTTTTTTGGGTCAACCCGAATGAGGCGTTAAATAATTCATAAAAAGACTAACTCACTTCATAATATAAAATTTATCTTACTTTAGGCTCCGTCTGTTTCGCAAGAAAATTTTTCCTAAAAAACATTATTCTCATCTGCTGGTGTTTGGATTGCATAAGAAAATGCAGCACTGGAAAATATTTTCCTAGTTAATGGAAAATTTATGCTTAAATTTAGGAAAATGATTTCCTCTTTAAAAAACAGAAATCATTTTCCAAAATATGACTAAATATCGGCGCTTGAACTAGAGATTTTACAGCTAGGTACGAGAACCCCAATGCTCGTCCTAGGGTCCTTGGTAGCCTGGGTGTAGAGGCAGGGGCCAGGCTCGGGTCCATTGAGGCACTATAGTGCATTTATATATAGGATAATAAAATCAGGTTTTCCTTCCAAACGATGGAAAATAATTTATAGTTTATTTTCAAATTTCAACAAACACTGTAAAATACTATTATTTTCCTGTAAAATAACTTCTTGGAAAATGCTTTCTAGGCATGTCATATTTTTCACGCAACAAACGAAGCCTTGGGGTGTGTTTGTTTCGGTGTAAACTTCACGATAAAATAACATGCTTTTCGATAAATTATTTTTTAGGAAAATGTTTTCCCCTTTTCAAGTTAGGGAATTCATTTTTCTAACTTTAAGCATACATATGTTTTTTATCAAAAATATTTTCCTGTTGACTAATATTTTCAGCAAATCAGACGAGTAAAAATTCAGAAAATAAAGAATTTTTTTTACTGAAATAAATGCGCCCTTAGAAGCCTCAATCCGTCCCCCAACATTCCCTAGACTATTTGCAATGAAAATGTAAAGGGTCAACCAAAAAAGGTTCTTTTTTGCCCGTCGATTTTAATAAATTGTTTGATTTCCTTAATGCAAGAATACTAATCTTGAGAAAGGCAGATTTTTCTTTTAAAAAAAAGAAGCCCATTTGCTAACAAAAGGTCCATCCGTCTTCGTGAATACTAAATAGGGGCAGCACTTGACCTATTGAAACTGATTTACAAGAAAATATAACAAGCAGCAAATGACCATGCTTCATGATATTAGATGGAGTGCTCATTTCTTTTGATAGTGGCGCTGGCTTTCCAAAGTGTGTCAGAGACCTTATGCTGGCCAAGCTACACTTGGCTTTTAGATATCCAGACGTGAATAAGAGATTGATCCATCAGTACGAGGGGTCATTCCGAGTGACGCTATGAGTCAGAAAGATGGCATACAAGTTGGAGCTTCCATCGAAACTTAAGGTACATCCGATGTTCCATGTAAGTATGCCTAAACCTTTTCATATAGATGAAGAAGACCCGGATCAAGGAGAGTCGCAACGGGCACCTCTTGAGGCAAAAATATCGTATCATTGAGTGTTGATTTCATCATGATGGATCAAGTCGTACGGAAGTAGTATTGTGCACCATAGCAAGAATATTTGATCCGATGGAAGGGTCTACTAAAGAGCGAAACTAGTTGGGAACCCACAGAAGCTCTATGGCAATTCAAGAAGTAAATTGATGCATTCCATGCTGAAAATGCGATGAGGGAGCTGATTGATTAGGTGGAGGAGAATGTTATAGTCCGAAGGTTTCCCATGCACGAACGATTGTGAATGATCTGATAAGATCAAGTGAGCCTCTCTTGTGTACACTAGAAGATTTCTAGGGGCGAGCAATATTGTAAATATACCTTATTCTAGAATGTTCTTGTAATTAATGCGGATAGTTGGTAGTTGGGGAGATAGAATCTCCATCGTTAGATTGAGAAGAGATGTACGGCTATAATCCGACGAGCATTTATATATATAGGAGTCTCCTCCCCTCATTTTTAACATCTTACAAGTAATACAAAATCAAGAGCTTCTCTCTTTGGAGTTTCTCTCTCTAAAGATCCTAAGGCCGCACGAGTAAAGAAACGCTAGATCAATGAAGAACAAGTTTAAATTGTTTTAACTCGAACAAAATAAACAAAAACCCAACACGAGCATGAATCCATCGAACAAAATAAACAAAAACCCAACACGAGCATGAATCCAAGAAACCAAGTTGAGGCCTCTATCTCAATCAAAACTGGTGAGAACCAAGGTTCGACAAAGGGCGGTGGATGTATGGTAGCTACAATGGCAAAAGAAATAGAGTTAGTGGATGCGCATAGGTTTGCTGCCTCGTACCTTGTTACCAATCCTTCTCGCGACTTCTTTTAGCTCAACTATCGCCCTACACACAAAAAAAAAAAAAAAAAAGGTCAAAATCAGAAATGACCATCTTTATTAGAGGCATAACTTTAACCAAAAAATAATATATACCGCATCCTGGCGAATCCATTTGCTGTGTTGGCTCGGGACACAAACACCCCTGGTGCACCCATCCTAGCACAATCTTTGAACTATTGGACAGGAGGTTGATATCCAAGTTAGTATAGTTCATAGGATTCCAATCGGTCGCAAGTCTGGCTAGGAAGGTGATGGGAACATCTGCTACGTTCTTCGGTAAAATTTGGCCTAGGCGAACGTGGATCTTCTTGCCTGCAGGGATTTGCTTGTACAGAACCATGTGTGTCGCTATCGCTACCCAAATTATGATAGACTCATGGTGCCTATTCTCAATAACAATGGTCTTGGCAAATGACATGATGTTACTGTTACCTACAGAAATGAATATACAGAAATGAATATGCTGAGAATGCAGATTTAAAAGACTATTGGCAAAGTACTCTACAAAAAGAGCCAACAGAGGTCTGCTTTCTCGAGTGATGACGGCCTAATATGATTAGAGTATCCTCCGTGTATGCATACAAATAAACTGTGCGAGTCTACACTCACATTATTATTGTAGGCAATAAGCTTTTAGCAAATATTCTCTGGCGAGATAAAAGAGTTGAACGTAAAGTTTTCACAAACCTAACAACTTCATTCCAATAGTATGGTTATCAACTATCAAGCGACTCAAATAAGCTTAATTCATTCTAGGGAAATGTGATGCATCAGGAAAACATAGAGCTTCACAAAAAGATTATACACTTTCTTTAGGAAAATAATGCATGGAGTAAGCAAGTATTAGTTCAGATGACAAGTGCATTTGTTACATCTATAGGAAATAACCACTTCGCGCTTCTCAACTATAGAGCAGAGCCGAATAAAGGACGCTAACACAGTGGCGTGTGGTGGAACAGCTCGATGAGGAGGAGCTCTTGATCGTGATCTCTAGTCAAAATGACGAGAGAAAATTTTAGGATGTTTCGCCTCTGAAGATTCGAGCCGACGTCAAGATTCCAATCGAGACTGAGGCTCTTTAAGCTTCTCAGCCATAGAGCAGAGCAGAACCAAGGAGACTTGAGGCGGCAGCGTAATGGAGAACAACGCCGTCAAAGTTGTTCCGATGGCGATTGTGATCGTTCGTGAATGAAGGAAAATCCCCAATCTCTGCATTTTCCAGTTCTCCTTCTCCAAGAAAAAATCTTGTGCCTTCTACTTTTCTCCAACTGACCCCCTCTCCAATGTGTGCTCCAGGCTTATTGCCAGATCTTTAATATCTAATTTAAGATTTGGATTGTAATCAACAACACACAAAATCCCCACTCATTCTTTCTAGATAAGACGTAAGGGAGAGAGAGGAGGTGGTGGAAAGAGAATACGGACAAGTTTCTAGCTAGAAGGATTAAATTGGTAAATCGTCAAAAAGTTTAGGACTAATTTGGCATGATTAAAAGATTTATGATTAAATTGGTCAAATTGAAATGTTATGATTGAATTAGCACAAACGCTATAGATTCATGACTTATTTGATAACTTTCTCGAGACATGATTATATAGAGGCCTGAGAAACACTTTACAACTCCCATGAATTTGTTACCTCTAAGAGCTTCGGATCGCGTAGCGATCCTAATCCAAAGCAATTGGCACGCGATCGGTGAAATTTGAATAAGCGAAATTTATTACTAACTGTACTGGCTCCTTTAGGGTCGATCTAATCGTCCTCAGTGAAAATAATGTACTCACGATGATCCCTCCTTTGGTGATCCCCGGAAATGACGGTGTGCTTTCTTCATGGATACTTTGAATCCGATAACTGTCGCTACGTGAGTATCTATAAAAACCTAATGGAATTGAAGATTCCGCCTGGGGGTCGTCGAGTTCTGTTCCTTCTTGCAATCTCAAACGAATCTTTGCAGTTTGTCCCCCGAGATACCCTTTAGAATTTGGCGTTTTTTTTCAATTCGAGTCTTTTGAGGAGGGGTCCAAGCATTGGAATAACACACTTTCATGTCCCTTTTCTTATCTTCCTCCTCCTCCTCCTCCTCCTCCTCCTCCTCCTCCTCCTCCTCCTCTTCTTCTTCTTCTTTTCAATTTAAAATTCCTTCTTGTTAGTAGAATCGTAATTTTCGATGTGGTAATGTGGCATCATGTCATTAGCAGTTTCGATCGACACATCAAATTTATCGACAAATTAAAAGTCGACCGGCGAGTGACGATCAAGGTGAATGTCGTCAGGGCCATTGTAGATATCGCTTTGTTACGCCGCCGTTTTGAGCGCGCTTGTCACTGCATTCCATTGTCAAAACAGGGAACTTCCTCCTCTCTTTAAAGCCCATCTGAACCAGCGGAAGGAGATGACAACCCCGACGAGGAGCAGGAGCCAAGAACCAGACTGCAAGCAAGAACCACCCACGATGAGACCCTCTCTCCCTCTCCTCCTCCTCCTCCTCCTCCTCCTCCTCTATTCCTCGTCCCAATCCTCGGGCCTCCCGGCCCGACCCGTCTCCAGGGCCCACGTGGAGCTGACCACCTACGGCTTCCCGATCGGCCTCCTGCCCGCCGACGTCTGGGACTACTCCATCAACGCCACGTCCGGCGACTTCTCTGTCGGCCTCCACGGCCCATGCAAGCTTATGCTCCCCCCACCCGACAACTACCCGGTCAAATATTCAAAGAAGATTACGGGGAAAATCGTGAGGGGCCAGATCGCCAGGCTGGTGGGGATCCAGGTCAAGGCCTTCTTCAGGTGGTGGTCCATCACCGGGATCAAGTTGAGTGGCGAGAACTTGGTCTTCGAGATCGGCGGTGCCAACCCCAAGTATCCCTCCAAGAATTTCGACGAGGCCCCTGCTTGCGAAGGAGGAAAGCGAGCTTCTTCTTGAGGTTAGAGTTTCGATTCCTGTTTTTAATCTGACAATCTTTGTGGATTGACAATGCGCCTCTTCCTTTGTGGGTTCAATTGGATGGCAAAATGTTTTACCTCCAACTTAGGCGGCTCTCATCCTCAACCCCTTTGGGATTTGCTTTGTCTTGATTCCCTGTTGACGGCCATCGTGTTTAAATACTTTAAGTTCAATAACTCCATTTTTCAACCCCAAAAAAAAAAACCCAAGAGCTGAAGAAATCGAGTAAATCAAAATAGGGGGAAAAGGGGTTCGACATTACCTCATCTATTATCAGAGGAGATTCAGGCTCTCAAACTTTCTCAGTGACAATCTGCGGTAGATGTATGGTAGCTACAATGACAAAAGAAACAGGGTTTGTGGTTCACAAAAAAAGAAACAGAATGCTAAATGCAAATCATTCCCGCCATTAAAAACTTAATCTATTACCTCATTTCCACGTTTCATTTACCATGAAGCCCTAAATTCATATAACTCACGGTTTATAATGATTAAAGCAAAGCAGGGGTTCGAAGATTACCTGATTTATTTGCTGGACGAAATTCGTAGCAACGAATGACACGAGAAATATTTGTATCAAAGTGGTCTCTCTCTCTCTCTCTCTCTCTCTCTCTCTATAGCATCGACATCATCAATCAAATACACGGCTTAACTCAAACGAAATTGACAAGGTTAACAAATAAAGTTCAGCTCATTCGAACCCAATAACCGAAGAAACCGAGTCAATCAAACCAAGGGGAAAAGGGGGTTTGACATTACCTCAGTATCAGAGGAGATTTTGGCTCTCAAACTTTCTCGGCGACAAACGGAGGTGGATGTCTGGTAGCTACAATGGTGTGGTGTCTAAGAGAGAATTGAGAGAAAAGAAAGGTTGAGAGAGAGAGACAGAATGCTGAATGCTCAAATCATTCCCGCCATTTCATTTTGACCTGAAAAACCCAAAATAACTGCCTCAAAACCCATGCCGTAACAACCTGCGACCTCACCAATCCTAGAGTACTAACAATGGTTATTGCAGGTCGAAAAGATCATAAGCAATTTCGTGCTGCAACCACATGTCACCTCAGCGATCCCATGATGTTTTGCAGCTTATGTATGTACATGCCACCTCAGCTTGATAATAATGGCTTATCTCCTCCGGATTCATCGACGTACACACTTCCGTAAATGAATACCATATATATCCCCACGTGCGTCGTTCACACTCATCGTTCAATGGTTCCTCAACTCGCGACTATGTTTTCGGAATATAGCGTTTGAGAATATCTTTAGTGTTGGACTTGGTCTCTATGGAAGGTTAATCATTTCCAACATTAACCCTTGAGCGTTGGCGTAGTTAGCGCGTGTCAAAGGATTATCAGCTCTTGATCTCGAGGATAGCTATATATAGATTATAATTCGTGGGACTTGTAAGGAGTTTCATAGACTTTCGGGTATTCAGACGCCGGTGTACTTGGACAGTAACAAATATCATTTCCAACCTCATCTTAATGACACACATCCTCCTTTAATTAAAGAATTTTTCTTATTTCGAAATAAATGTGTGCTACTAGGTCAAGATATTTCTTTATATGCGTTACTATGTGAACTAGATAAAAGAATCTTGCCTTCCGAAGATATAAATAATAGCACACATAATCATTTTACTTAAATTGATGGTGGTGTGAAAGTTTGTTTCATTCAAAATCATATTAAGGAAGAATGGGAATTTGAATGCCCAAATTTGTGTGTAATGCAATGTGTCTATAAATATAATTTTATGATATATTTGGTTAAATATACTATGCCCGATCCCAAGTTATATAGTAACTCAGGTACATATTCATTATTACGTGATTCACATCGAGCTTGCATGGTTTTTTTCACACGAACATAATTATCAACGAATATCATTAAATTCTCGTTGAGAGTAACCAACCGTATGTCAAAAATTACCACACATAGAAGTATACAAAAATTAATTAGTCGTATGAATATAATTAATACATCAAATTCTCTAATTCCATATTTAGATCAAATGAGATTATCGTGGCATGGATGTCGTGTCATGCGATGCCATAGACATTTTTGCATATCTAATAATATACATGTTTAAATGGTTAAATAAAATTTCAACCAAAGATATGGTCAAATAAAATTGAAAAACAAAATGAAGATTGAAATACTTGAGAGAAAAAACTAAAAGAAGAAAAAAGAAAAAAGAGAGCAGAAGACGGTATGATTGGAATTGAGAAGTCGAGAGTAAAATTGCTATCATACTCTTTTATTTGTGAAGCCAAAGAAAAATCAATTATGAAAATGGTGAATGGATGAAATCAGACTCTTTATTTTAAACAAAAAATTCCAGTTGTTTATATAGAAACACACTCTTACCTAGGACTTATAACGGAGAAGAATTACCAAAAAAGACATAAACCTATTGCACTTGTATCATTTCAGTTATAAACCTTTTAATTTAGCCAATTTTTAGTCCTAAACCTTTTGACAATTTGCCAATTGAGTCTACCTATCCAATTCTGAGCGGCTGAACTTTGTTGATACACTGCCGACTTCACATGAAAGAAAACACTACAATATCAGTAGCTCCTGCTTGTAGGAAACAATCGGATACCGATCGACGGAGACTGTGTAACTATGGAGCAAACAATCGTGCATAGATTAGAGGTGAATGTCTCTGCTCGATTCTGGAGAAAATGGATATTTAAAGGCGAGGGAAAGAGAGGAAATCGGAGGAGGAGAACATATTGGCACTCCATACTGACAGAACATCATAGTTCTCTCCGTTGTTCTACCCCGAGGAAATTCCTCAAAGGCATCTAATGAAAAACAGCATGGAAATAGCACAACACATATATAGTTCCTCTTTCTATCTCTATGGCCAATTCCTATTAAATATATAGTCATACGCTAAAACTTCGCCAGCCTCAATCAAACAGTGCAGTGCTGTTGAACTGTCACGATGTTGAGCCCCATAAGTTTCACCACTGATTCAACATGCCCCTTGAGGGTATGAAGCTCTTTCAACCTGGGCAATTACAGAAGCAGAAAGAAATCAGGATTTTCTAGTAAATAATATGTTGAATGCAATTTGTTTCTTCCGGTCCCTACCTTGCAACCCCAGCACATTTCCTAGCCTGTTCTGCAATTGCGGACAGCTCTGTGTAGTTTTTTTTATCCTTAAAAAGTTCGGATGTTTCAGGTGGCTGGAGTCTGTGTTGCTTGCATTGCTCCCTTGCCCATTGAGCCCGTCTCTCTCCTCTTCCGCAATCTTTGAAAGCCGTCTGCAAGGGAAATAGTATGCAGTGATGAGCGCGATACGAATGACAGACTGCAAGAGAGGCAAACTGTAAGCAGCTCTGTGCAAACAGTACATGTTTGCCGACTTCCTTCTCATAAGTGAAAAGCCTGATGAAGAGTTTACCTTATTCTGTAGAAAATATCCCAAGCCCTGCCGCTCAGTTCATTCCGGATGATGAACTTAAGAATATCTAAAGGGATATAAGAGATGATGCTGTACAGCCAGATAACACCAGCCCATCCCCAGCCGATGCCATGTATCCTTCCAAAACCCCATTTTGCATAAACAGCTAGGAGAGTCGCAATCTGATAAGCATAAACCAGATCGACGAGTCATCAACCTGTTACTCTTCAACAGTAATATATCAATTATCACCATCACGTTTTCATTCCTCACCAGCTGTGCAACGATGAAGGCTGACATAAGCAGGAGACCTGGGTGTTCAATGTATGACCAGCTGCGAGATTGAGCAACAAAGATGAGTGCCTGGCTCACAATACTCACTTGGAGGTAGACAGCTGCTGTAAGCTCGTGGGGATTGTCCCTAATTGACCTCACTCCAAATTTGTCCTGTGAAGTCAGGTAACGAGTTAAAACTTCAATCCCAAAGGAGATAGGCCAAGCCACAACTAATTTACATACACAGTCCGAAAGGAAGCATCCCTCCCCCCTGGACTCCTTTGATAGTTTATATTTCTGATTTAGCGTATAAGCTTACCGAGAAGAAGTTCGTTTCATGTGCAGCCCAGAAGAAAACAACAGTCGTGACAGCTAAGTAGGTTCCCAGGACAATGCCGGTAGCAAAAATCTCCCTGAGCTTCCAGGATTCAGGTATGGGAGATGGCTTCACCCTATCTCTAGGAATGGTCATGATAGTTGCATCATTCAATATGGCAATGATTAACACCATGAAAGGTGAAAAATCATACTTCCATATAAGGGCAAGCAACAGAAAACCCAGCACAGCGCGAATTGTAAATGAGACTGCATAAATGGTGTAGCTTTTAATTCTCTGGATGATTTCTCTGCTTATCAAGACAGCACCGACAATCGCACTCAACCCTGGCTTGGTGAGTACTATGTCAGATGCGCCTCGGGCAGCTTCAGTTGCATCGGCTACAGCAATTCCAATGTCTGCCTTCTTTAAAGCTGGTGCATCATTCACGCCATCACCAGTCATCCCGCATATGTGCTTCCTTTCTTGTAGCCTATTCACAATCTCGTACTTGTGCTCTGTCCATTTGGCACGACACCGTTAGTATCTTCCGGTCACTTCGATAACTAAGTTACATCAAAGGAAATGAGAACTTGCATATTCTTGCAAGTTGTGAGCCTATGGCTATGCTTGCCTCATATCATAAAATCATTATATTCTACATATAAGTATATTAGGCAAAAGTAAGTGCTATATGACAAGTTCAAACCAGGAGAGACGCCAGCAAAGCCATCAGCCTTCTCAATTAGCTCATCAATAGGGAGGGCAGCAATTGATTTGTCCTTGTGCTGGCCTAGGAGTGAGGAGGAGGGGTACATGTTAGTCCCCATTCCTAGGCGGCGACCTGTCTCTTTGCCTATGGCTAACTGGCCTCCAGTAATCATCTTGACATTGACTCCAAGATTAACTGCTTGTCTGATGGTCTCTGCGGTATCATGCCTTGGGGGATCAAAGAGAGGTAACAGGCCTACAAATTGCCAGGGTCCTCCAGCACTATCCTTGGTTTTCTCTGGCACAGCCTGGGGATAAAAAGAATAATTTGCATGAAGTGCATGCATTGATAGTTTTAGTATTAAAACCAAACTCTTGGGCAAACTTGAAGCTCACTTGTTTAGCAACTGCTAAAGAGCGAAGACCACGGTTAGCAAATTTATCGATAACATCACGGACTTTCTTCTTTACATCTTCCCCAACCTTGCAGAGATCAACGATCTGGTAGATGTTTGAAAACAAGTTTAAATCATGATTATGCAAAGAAAGTCACCAGAAAAGGTTATTTGTTGTGGGAAAAGCAGAGGCGATAAAAAGCCAATGTTGGAATTTGGCTCAGAACAAGAAAGAAACCTAGCTAGCAACATGTTTTACCTGCTCTGGTGCGCCTTTGCTGACTCGATGCCAGTTACCATCGGAGTCCACGTATGTTATAGCTGTTCGCTTGTTCACCGGATTAAAAGGTAAGAAATGGACCTTAGTGATATCAGCTCTAGCCTGCGTCAAGCACATGTCAAAATTAGAGAAGATACTAAGAGGCACTTCAGTAATCTGTAACAAGGAAAGTAATATTTTCTACACATTTTTTTAAACCGAGATGAATCCTTTCAAAGATGGGGTACTTGTATATCCGGTTGATTTTTTTTTTGCCCAAAACAGTATGTTGGTTTAATCACTCAATACCAATATAATCAGGTGTGTCGCTGAAATTTCTGTTTCCCTCGCTATTTTCAATAAAATGCGCCAAATCTTTGAATGTTTTCGATTTCCTTCTCGCTCTTCTTGGGCTTTTGAGAATACTCATGTTGCAAAAGATCACACGATGCTCCTGGAACAGCAGATCTAGGCCATGTGGCAGAAGATCATCGAAATGATGACAGGACACCGACATGTCTGATGAGCTCTAGCAATGCAGAGCAAAGTTTGATGAGTTTATATCCATAAACTTAAATACCTTCTTGGGATCAGCTAACATTCCAACAATACAGGCATCAATTGCATCCTGATTCTCAACCCGCGAAGCTCTAGCGCCAAGCAATATGACCCCGTCCTTGTCTACATCCTTTGCAAATACCTGACGGTTGATTTTCGTAACCAATGTCAGCATGTAAAATAACAAGAGTTCGGGAATCACTCAGTATCTTGAACCTACTTGTCACATTTGTATCTCAAGGATCGGTGCTGAATATCAGATTTTTGCACTCTGTTCAATTGTCATAACTTCTGTTTTCAGTACTAACCTCAATCAGGTTCTTGTCCACCGTAGGCTTGTTGAGTGTAAGAGTCCCAGTCTTGGCACTGCAAAGGACATCCATCCCAGCCATCTCTTGGATGGCTGTCGTCCTCTTGGTAATGACACCTTGTTCAGACAGCCGGTGTGATCCAATAGCCATCGTCACTGACAAAACTGTTGGCATGGCAATAGGAATTCCTCCAATAAGGAGAACCAACAGATTGTCAATACCATCCCTGTACTTGCGGCCCTGAATTGGGTACATGACGACTATCTCTACTAGCATTCCCAAAGCAATTGAACATATGCAAAAGTTCCCGATGGCCGTCAGTACCTGATTTAAATTGTCACCATTGATCACACATCGGAAATGGAAAATTTCAAAAAGGGTGTACTTCTTAATTGGTCATGGCCTAAGATAACACTATAGTCATGAATTTGCCTCCAGAATATATATCATTATGGTCGTCGTCATCCCGATTTCTCAACACCCAAAAAAGAAAGATAATGAGCAAAGAGCACGTTACTTTCATAAGATCAGGCAACATTACGTGCAATCCCTTCACAACAAGCACTTTCTATCACTCATTTTCACACGACCATTCTACTTTAATGTTTATCATGTTTATATCATAGCTGCAGGCTCAGTCAAGATATTACTAACTCTCAAACAAGTACCTCTCGGAAGTGCCCCAATTAGTTGGCGCTCTCAACAAGGTGACCAGCCTCACTGAAGAAGGTATGAACCCCAGTAGCAAGGACGACAGCCTCTATTTCCCCTCGCACGCAGGTCGACCCAGAGAAAACTTTATCTCCAGGTTTCTTGGTTACGGGCAGAAGTTCACCAGTTAGAGCAGATTCATCAATTCTAAGAGGGTCACCCTCCAAAAGACAGGCATCTGCTGGGATGATATCTCCAAGCTTAATTCTGATCACATCTCCAGGAGCCAAAATTGCTGCTTCTTGCTCGCTCCATTTTCCATCTCTAAGAACCTTCAAAATTTAGTTAAGCAAACAAAAACATTCAGTTTCGGTATGCTCCCCGATACACTTAAGCTCACCAAACATTGACAGGAGCAACTTATAGGTCAGCGACCTTTGTTTTGGGTGCTAGGCCTTCTGTCAGCGCTGCTGCAGCATTGCCTGCATTATTTTCCTCGATAAAGCTGATAGTGGAATTGATGATAAGCAAGGCTATTATGCCCGTAAAGTCCTGCCAATCTGGTGGTTGACCCTGCATGACATCAATTTCAGTCAATGCACGCTTTTTTCTGTGCAATCTCCTCGTTATCTATGAATAATGTGCACGCGTGCGTTTTGCCAGTAGAAGTTAGCAGGGATGGAGGACGGGGCTGATAACTACCAAAGCAATAGCCATGATGGCAGTCATCTCAACGACCCAAGAAAGTGGATTCCACATGAATCCCAAGAATTTCAGGACCTTACGGAATTCCTGTTTCAGGGGAAGAGCAGTGAATCGGAGTTAGTCGCTTTCTGACAAGAGAAGTCACGATTTTTCAAAGGGGAGAAGATGCGCTTCACGTAAGATGCAATGCCTCATTCTCTAATGGCTTGTATGGCTTGTTCGGCCCTAAAAGTTGGAGCCTCCTCTGTCCTTCTTCAGTCGACAGACCCTCTCTTGAGGAATGCAGTAATTTGAAAAGTCCATCAAATGGTATGCGCTCCTGGGAACAAAGATACAGACAGTATCCAGTAAAATACATATTCAGGAATTACTAGAGAAATTGCTTTGTTCAGGTCTATGATCCTTTAACCAGCATCATTTCATAACCGAGCTCACAGATTCAGTTCTAACTCTTGCAATGAAAAAGAAGAATTCCGTGACGAAAGGTGTATTTTTTTCTCTGATGTGAAGAAATAGACATCTAAGACAAATCCAACTCAAACGTTCGACAGATACACGACGCGCACGTTTCAACCGATGGTGTGCTAAACATAATGCCAAGCTGAACACATTGGCAGGGAGCAGAGTCTCAAAACAGAGCACGTGCAGGCGCGTATGGACATTACACAATCCGTAACAAGGAAGGAAAACAACCGACAGGAGGAAGAGCGAACATACTTGGCCGACATATTCATCCGGGACACGTCCCCAGGCACTCGCCAACATTGCTCCCGTGACCTTTCGACGCACAGGTGAATCCACGACTGCGTGATGAGCTAGTGAAACCTGTTCGTGTTCTCTTCCCACCTCCTCTCTCTCTCTCTCTCTCTCTCTCTCTCTCTCTCTCCCTCTCCCTCCTTTACGTCTTTATCTAGAAAGATTGAGCGGGGATTTCGTCTGCTGTCGATTACAATCCAATCTTAAATCGGTTCTTAAAAATCTGGCAAATCTCGTCAGGGGATAAATTACTTAAATTCGCAGGGTATAGGAAATATAAAGAAGTATAATATATTCTTGAATATCTTTATTTTCTAAGGGCTTTGTGGTTTGAAAGGAATGAGATTAACATAGCCGTAATCCATTACATGATTTAAATTAAAAGATATCGAATCGAATGAAAGGTCGAAACGCCAAACTCTGGATGAACATCTCTTGATATATTCATAAGAGGAAGTGGGTGCGACTGAGAACTTCACTGTGCGGTCTCTCTTATGAAGATAGAATCGATTACGGAAACAGAGGATGGACTAGGAATCTGTCGACTTGGTCGGATGAGACTCGTGCAAATATTGTTGCCGTCGTTATTGAAGGTACCACAAGGTATTGGTTCGGCGACCCTCCCGGAGGTCCGGGGGAAAAAGCAAGTTTAGGGATAACATTGAGTCAGGGACCAGCAATCCTCAATCAACACAGGTTCTCCCAAACCTTTACCTCGCACGATGTAGAAAGAACATTCGAAAATCGAAAAAATTAAAGATGAGGAATTCTATCCTAGAACTAGCCTAATGGGGCCTGACTAGAAGCCAAGCTAGACACACGAGAGGATATCCATTACAATGCAACCAGAGATTTAAGTTCAGGAACTTGATTACATTAGTTATCTATTTAATACCTTTTTGGTACCTTAACTGATTTTAAATAAAAAAAAAAGTCATAAACATATTGCATTTGTCAATTCAGTCATAAACTTTTCAATTGTGCCAATTCGGTCCTATATCTTTTAACAATTTGTCAATTGAGTTGAAAACATTTCAACTGTGCCAATTGAGTTAAACTTTTTGATAATTTGTCCATTTAGTCATTCCGACCCATTTTGGCTAGAAAACAATGATGTGGTGGTATAGTCAACGCCGTCAATTCTACGTGGCATGGTTGGTGTCAACTTGGACAATTTTTTGCATTTTATTCTAAAGTTTTTTGAATTTTTTATTATTTTTTCTTTTCCATTTTTTCCAACTCTTGGCGAGCGAGGTTGCTTGGCCACAGGCGAGGGTTAGCTAGCATCCTCTGCCCCCTCGCCGACCAAGAGTTGGAAGAAAAGGGAAAGAAAAAAGAAAAGAAAAAGAATAAAAAAATAAAAAGTAAAAAAATTGTTGCCACGTTAACATTTTCTGACCAGAATGACTAAATTGTCAAAATGTTTCATAATAAATTGGCACAATTGAAATATTATGATTGAATTAATACAAGTACAATATGTTTAAGACCTTTTTTAAAAAAAAAAATTTAAGGCATGATTATTTAGAGGTCTATGAAACACTTTACAAATCCGATGAGTTGTTACCTTTAGGAGCTTTGGATCGCATAGTGACCCTAATCCAAAGCAATTGGCACACAATCCATGGAATTTGAATAAGCGAAATTTATTACTAATTGTACCGACTCTTTTGGGTCGATCGCTTTATCCTTTTGAAATAGTGAAAACAATGTACTCAGCTATGATCCTTCCTTCATGATCCACGGAAATGACGGCGTACTTTCTTCATGGAAACTTCGAATCCGACAACTTTTGTTACGTGAGTATCTATAAAAATTTAATGGAATTGAAGATTCCGCCTTGGGGGTCGTCGAGTTTAGTTCCCTCTTGCAATCTCAAACGAATCATTGCGGTTTATACCCCGAGATACCCTTTGGAATTTGGCGTTTTTTCAATTCGAGTCTTTTGAGGAGTGGTCCAAACATTGGAATAACACTTGCCCTTTTCCTTTTTTCCTTTTTTTTTTTTTCTTCTCGTATTCAAAATTTCATCTTGTTTTGTGAAGTTGTAATTGACGTAGTAAACTTACCATCTTGTTATTAACAATTTTCGGACATCCACGTCATTTATTTGCAAATCGAAATGGAATAATGGCACAAATAATTCCTAAATTTTGACTCAACGTGAAATATAGTCCATAAATTTTTAATTTATTTGATATGGTCCTTGAATTTTAGCTAAATATGCAATACTATTCTTAAATTTTTAATTTGTTTAATGTGATTCATAAACTTTTAGTACATATTCAATTTAGTTCATGAACTGTTTAAAAATGCTCAATGTTATGCGTCTATTAAGTCAAGCTTATGGATAATAATGAACATCTTTATATAGTCTAGGGATTAAATTGAATATGTATTAATGGATGATATTGCAAATTAAGATAAAATTTTAAAATTGTATTGAATAAATTTAAAATTTAGGGGTCACAATGGATGTTGGGCCAAAATTTGATTTTTATCGTTTACTCAATTGAAAATGTATGACAACCGAGGTGAACGTCATCGTTGCTGCTAGATTGTCAATTTGTCAGTAGCAACCAATGTGTGCTACGCCGCCGTTTTGAACATGCGTGCCACGTCACTACATTCCCTGGTCAAAACGGGGAATTTCTCCTCTTCGAGCCCATCCGAACCAGTAGAAGAAGAAGACGACCCCAACGAGGAGCAGGAGCCAAGAACCAGACTGCAAGCAAGAACCACCCACGATGAGACCCTCTCTCCCTCTCCTCCTCCTCTCTCTCCTTCTCCTCCTCCTCCTCCTCCTCTCTCCCTCGTCCCAATCCTCGGACCTCGCGAGCCCGACCCGACCCGTCTCCAGGGTCCACGCGGAGCTGACCACCTATGGCTTCCCGATCGGCCTCCTGCCCGCCGACGTCCGGGACTACTCCATCAACGCCACGTCCGGCGACTTCTCCGTCGGCCTCCACGGCCCGTGCAGGCTCACGCTCCCCCCCGACAACTACCTGGCCGCCTACTCGGAGAAGATCACGGGGAAGATCGTGAGGGGCCGGATTGCCGGGCTGGACGGGATCCGGGTCAGGGCCTTCTTCAGGTGGTGGTCCATCACCGGAATCAAGTCGAGCGGCGAGAACTTGGTCTTCGAGGTCGGCGGCGTCAGCGCCAAGTATCCCTCCAAGAATTTCGACGAGGCCCCATCTTGCGAAGGAGGAAAGCGAGCTTCTTCTTGAGGTTTGGGTTTCGATTCTTGCTTTTAATCTGGCAATTTTTTGTGGATTGATGATGCGCCGCTTCGTTTGTTAGTTCGATTGGATGGTTTAGAAATTCTTCACTGCGACCTGATTGCTCCGATTGCTTTGAATGGTTGGCGACTTGTTATTAGCCATTTTCGTAGTGTGAAGCTGGTTAATTTATTAGTAATGAAGAAAAGACAGAGATAGTCAAAAATGGGATTTTGCGAGTAAATTG
The DNA here is from genome assembly GCA_001662345.2 of Metrosideros polymorpha var. glaberrima. Classification (NCBI taxonomy): domain Eukaryota; kingdom Viridiplantae; phylum Streptophyta; class Magnoliopsida; order Myrtales; family Myrtaceae; genus Metrosideros; species Metrosideros polymorpha. The sequence goes on from BCNH02000003.1 coordinate 8,354,297, forward strand.
TACTTTGCGAGATGACAATAGTAATGGGTTCAAATTCTTACCATCAGACTGACAGTGACCTCTACGGTCCGTGAAGGATTTATTTATGTCGGTAGGACAAGAAGTAAGTTTGTTTGTTTTGATCTGCATAAACTTCATGTGGAAGAGCTCGTAGCTGTTTTTGAATTATCAGGGTGCGTGCGTATACGTCCTCTGGTTTTTTCTCTTATCCCGTCAAACATGGTTATGGTTTTTTATTTATTCACATGAAAATCCATTTTAGATTACATATCTTGGTTCGCTGGTGGCACGTCGCGGCTGTTGAGTTTCTTTGAACAGATTTCGTGATTAGTTGCTGGAGAAAAATATTCGCTGGTTGTCACGCACCATGTTGTTAGCTGCACATGATATGAGATGGCCAATGACAACATGCTATCTAAAATAGCGATCTTTCCTGACTAATCTTGTGACTCTGGACATGGATTCCACCGTGTTCAGGGGCAGCATGTTGGCATTGGCTGTCATGCACCACATCAACGGATGAGTTCGTGCGTGGGCGAGCTCTGAATATCTTCTCGGTGGTTTGTTATCGGGTGTGTTGTATTGGCCTTCATTGAGCTGACTTTGACCATTACACCTTACGGTCAAACCTGATACCCAGTGCAAATTTTAGTTATAGTGTTGTCTTATTGCTGTTGTGGGGATTTGCCTTTATTGCTTTCAGTGTATGCTTGATACAGACGTTATATCATTCTTTAAAATTTTCGTTGTCAACTTGTGGAAGTTTCTTTACTAGATCGTGTTTTCAGACTTATAGAATATTAAGAATAACAGCTGTCTAGCTTAGCTTTGTAGCATATGTTATTTTTTATGAGCTTTATGGAGAGTGGGACTTATGTTACTTATCTTTTAAATTGACCAACCTGTATTAAGAAAGCCTGGACCCACTAGTAATATAGATATTTTCTGCCTGTTTAATGGTATTTTAGAGTAGCTTTGGCCAAAAGCCGTTCATCCTGCTGCGTCCTTTTCGAGTGCTATTTGCCATTAGTATCCGTTCTATTTTTCTCTGCTGCATGCTTCATTTTCTTTTATTCATCATGGACATTGTGTTAAAAGATTTCATCCAGTAAAATATCATCTCTACCAAATTAATTTTAAAAAGAGCAACCATCAGATTCTGGATAGTTACAGCTTTGACTGTGGCTGTAGAATTTGTTCTCAAGCCATTATGTGATGTTCTTTTTCCTGAAAAAGGACATACAAGTATTAGTAATATAGGCCGGGAACAAGAAAATAACTCTGTCCAGGGGCAAGACTTTGTGAATGCTCGTCGTAGAAAGATCATGGCCTTACAAAGTTTGTTAGGTGGAGGTAAATTATCTGGTAAATGGACTAACTGAATAGAAATTCTATTTTTAACTTAGTTACATTTGCTCTCTATTGAGAAGAATCTCTTGCTGAAAACCTGCCGCTGAGAAAAAGCTGATGTAAGGAAATTTTTCTTCACAATTAACATCAGCATGACATTTGGAGTGAGAACAATCTTATGGCTAGGAATGTCATATGGATTTCACATGGTCTGATTTTTGAAGCTTTTGCTAAATGCGATATGCCATCATTGGCTTGTGTGCGTGTGTGCGGGTTTTTTTTTTTCTTCAAAGAATCAGCTGTTGTCTGTTGCAGCCTTAGCATAAGTCTCCCTCATGTTTTGAGTTGTGTGCCTCTCTACTTGTGGCCTTTAGCAATACAAAGTCTTGCTCATGATTGATTTTATTTTTCTGTAGTCCCTTCTTATCACATCCTTTCACTTCCAGTTCATTTTTTAACATCAGAACATAAGTCCTGGGCTATCATCTTAAGAAGAGTTGTGTCGTTAGAAAGATGCCCATTAATGTTCTTTTACCTTATTGCTAAAAGTCCTTACTAGCATTCTGTCAACATGTCAACCTCCTATATCTGCTTTTACTCATTACAGACTTTGTTCATAATTCCCTTGGGCCTTCATTTTTCTATGGTTGAGGATTGCATAGGACGGCAATTATTCTTTTTCTCGTATCGTGTGAGGTGCGACACTGGACCGTAATTTTTGTTGCTTCTATATTTTGCAGCTGTGTGGTTCTCTAATCTCCACGGTTCGGGTAGTATGTGTATGGACTGTCAAGAAGCCTGTAGGAGATTGAGAGAAATTGGCCAGCAAGATTTGAGTAGTTGACGTCTGTTTTATTAGGTTCATGTTAATGACTATTTCCTCTTATCTGGGGGTGCTTGCTGATACTTTTGATAATTTCCAGTATCATTTACTAGTTGATGCAGGTAAAAGAGAGAAAAAAAAAAAATGCTGTTATGCACATTTGGGCTATGACTCATGAACTTGTTTGCTAGTAGAGATAATAAGACAATGACTATTCTGTAAATTCGATGGTAGAAGATTACTTTGCGTCAACATGGCGCGTGCAATATGTACTGACCATGCACTTTGCCTTCACAAAACTCAATTATTTATATGTCTACGGCTCTTCATAATTCACTTAGCTTTAAAAGGTGGATCCAATTCCATATTGATTTGTAGTTGATGATTTCTGGTTTCTCTTCTGTCCCTTTTTTATTAAGAAGCCTCCGCCCCCCTCTCTTTCTCTCTCCCTCTCAATGCTCCCTTCTACTAATGATGATGTGAGAAATATGAGATGGAGTTACAGTTTGCGCGCGGCAGTTTCAGCTGTGGAAAGAGGTGTCTCATCTTTCATGAAATGCTTGGCAAAGACCTCTCTACCTTAAGCATTTCAGCATTTCAAAAGTTACCGTCACTTTTGGAAAGCTGCCTCACTCAGCTTTGATGTGTTGCAGCTTAGAAATATGTATTACAAAAAAAAAAAAAAAACTTATAACACTTCACAGCATAGCACACCTTTAGTGATACCAAACTAGTTCTAAGATTCATATGCAAATTTCTCACATTATGTGGTATGCTACAATTCGAACTAAGTGGGGGCACATTACCTATCTACTTGGCACTCTTAATTTTGTACTCTAATTTTGATTTCTCATCCGAGGAAATTATATTGGACACAACTTATTGGATTGGTCGTGTGCAATTTGGCTCTGAGATCAAAAGGAAAGCAATTCTAACGGTCAGATAATTTGTAGAAGATAGTAACTTCCAAGCATTTAAGGAAAATTATAGACCATGAGATTGGCAATATCACTATCAACTAAGAAAGATTACGACATATGAACACCATTATTCACTGATAGGGCTTCTAAGTTTATGGACCGACATATGAAGGTACGTTAGTTAGAATAAGAAAAAAGGTTTACAATAGATTCGGGTTGATTACGATTTCTCATGGAAAGTTACAGATGATCAGATATTGAACCTTACGGATTTGAAAGTAAATTATTTCCACGTTAAGGATGATTACTGATTTGTCATTTACAAAGTGTCATACGAAAATTACAAAGACAATTACCGAGCATTGCTACCATGGCATGCGACAATTCGAGGTATTTTACTGTGCTTTTGATTAATTCTGGAGTGTTAACATCTTCGTGCCAAGAGAAATATAGATAAACTACCGGGTATAAAGGTGAATTACTAGTTTTGAGGGCAAACAAGTTAAGGCCACTACAGGTAAGTTACGATCCACAAAGTAAAATTACATTGTGCAATCAATCTTACCACAATTTTGGGTAAATTATAATAATAAAAAAATCAAGAAATTTTATGGCTGAAAATTTGTAGAAGCGCCCACCTAGTCCAACTTACGTTTTGACTATAGAAGACCAAAGCTAAAAAACCGTTTTCATCACTTCTTTTCTGTCGGCTTTTGGAATTTCGGGCCAGATGGATGTTAAACAAAAAGTTTCGGAAATGCTTTCGGCCTTTTCCTTCATCATCAAGCTTTCATAGTGTCTAATGGAAGATTCATGATTCAATTAACTAATAAGAAGTAATCGTGATAGGTTTCAGGAGGCAGAGTCCTCTCCCTACAACTTCACACCAAGTATTTCACACATCTAAATGTGCGTTTGATAACCTTTCAAAATTTTTAATTCTGCTCCAAAATTACTATAGCAGAAATGCATTTGGTAAAAAATTACTTCTTAAGTAATTTTCTATTTTTAAATGAGAATTGTGTTTGGTAAAAAAAATAATTCTCTAGGGCTAGAAGTGATTATTTTATATTTTCACTTCTCGTTTTCATTTTCCTTTCTTTCTCACGCTCGTAGGCCGCCGTCGCTCTCGTCATCGGTCGCCGCCGCCGTCACCGGTCCTCGTCGATGAGTTTGTATCACCAGTCGCCGGCTGCCGCCGGTGGATTTATATTGTCAGTCACCGATCGCCGGGTGGTGGGTGGTTGCCGGCTGCCGCCGATCCCCGACAATTGTTTGGTAAATTTGCTAGAAATAGAAGTAGAATAAGGATGCGTTTGGTAAACATTACAGAAATTTATATCTCATTTTCTTCTAAAATTGATTCTGAATTCTTGCCATAAGTTGAATTCTGGAAGAGAATCTTCAGAATTTTTAATTCTGCTCTAGGAATAATTATGGAATAGAAATGTATTCGGTAAAGAATGGCTTCTTGAGCAGTTTTCTACTTCTGAATGAGAATTGTGTTTGGTCAATAAGTGATTCTCTAGGGCCAGAATCAATTCTTGCCATAAATTATTCTTTTCTATTTTCACTTATCATTTTCCTTCTCACGCTTATAAACTGCCGGTCACCGATCTCTAGTCGTCGATCCCCGGGTGCCATTTGATAAACTCATCAAAAGTAAAAGTAGAATGAAGGTATGTTTAGTAAACATAATTTATCATTTTCTACTAGAATTGATTCTGGTATCATAATCAAAATTCTGGCAAAAATATTTTTCAAACACCCCCTAAGTTGCCTGGAGCTGAAAATCGTGCGGGTTTCACAAATATCAATAGCTGCGATTGCACATTACCTGTGAACCATTGTCCTAGAAAGTTCCTCGTCATGGGAAGTGGGTTGGGCCCTAATTGCAAGATCTCTTCTGTTGCACAAATCTAATGATAGGCTCATATGATTGTAGCTAATGAATTTACACAATATTCTCCGACAAGAGCGTCGTCGTTGTGGGATTTCCGAGCTACCTGCCATGTTTTAGATTATCAAATCTATGAGAATTGTAGGAAACTTATACAACCAACTTGCCCTAAATTCAATGAGACCGTCTCTACATTTTAGTCAAAGGCAAGTCATCCACATCCAATTTAAGAAATTGATAAGGAATTACTTTCTTGTGACCCCGGCCTCTACACAAGAGTGGTTATGCCGAGTAAGTTAAATTCCAATCTCGGAAATAACCTTTTTTTACACTCTTCCTAGAATAACCAATTAAATACATAACCCCAAATAAAGAAACACTTTATATGTTAAGGCAAAAGCCAATCTTGTTGGCCTTTTCTCGTCAAATTGGACGAACTGTTGATCAGGGTTTTAGTACCCCATCGTGATGATGAGAAACGAACGCATTGGCCAACAAAAGGGGAGAGCCTTGTCGTCGAAATTTGGAACATCGTGCCGATGTTTGCTCATGGGCATGACAAAACCCCGTACTTGTTGCGCAACAAAGGCGCAGGCGATCTTGCTCCCTCGTATCTGTTGCTGCAACTCGTCATGTCTCGCGTCCCTTCAAGATCTCTCCTTTTCATCTTTCGCGTCACCTCAATTTGCTCCATCTCGAGGTGGGTGTATCTTACAAGGCACTCGAAAACCGTGGGGAAAGTAGCCACGTAGACCCACCGCTCCACCTTCGTCGCTGGCCTCAGATCGAACCCAAGATGTAGTCGGAAAGACGTCGCGGCTCGAATCGAATCACGTTCGAGGTCGAACATGTGTTGTGTGCGTCGATCCTTTCCATTGACCGACGAGGCATTAACTCTCAACCTCGATCTCGATACCTAACTTAGTACCTGGTAGGAGTCTTCTTAAAGTTACTATGCATCTTTCGGTGTGTAAAAGAGAAAGGCAAAGACAGCAACTCCACACTCGAGGCAGGGAACATTGGACCACTATCGCATCCTTACAATGTCTAATTAAGTGGTACGATGTTGGACATGCGACCTGCCTTGATCCCTTTAATTTCCTTTCTGCCTCGTTGTGGAAATCGGGTAAATAATTGGGGTGGTATGCTATATGTATGCGCAAGTTTTAAATTCTCCTCTCCTTAAATCTTTGAACCAAATCAAGTTGGCGAAAATTATTCATTAAAAACGTGCGGTTGAAACTCGCCATATCTTCACCAAGGAATTTATCGGGGAAAGCTCAACTTTAAGCTCCTCAATGTAAGTCAACTAGGATATATTGGATACTCTACCTTAGGTCACATCCTTGATGTGGGTTTTTCACCTAATACTTTCACTTGCGCACCTCAACAAAACTCTTCCTCACATGTGAGCCTTTGGCTCTTAGGCCCGCCCTCTTAATCTAGGTATTATTTACTACATAACATTGGCCTAATACCCTTAAAAATCCTCAACTTTAACTCTAGTCTCAATTTTACCATAAACTTTTTTTATCTTATAAAAAATCACAAAATTTAGGTCTAGCTCCAATTCTACCATAAATTTTTTCTTTTCTTTTCTTTTTTGCTCATAAAAAACCACCAACTTTTACTTGAGTCTCATATATTCCCCTATTAACATTCCATCCAAATTCGCCCTTAGTGATGTGGCATTTCCACATCATTGCTCTAGTTTTTCTTCAAATTTTAGATTTAAAAAAAAAACATCTTTTGGAGATGAATTTCCATGTCAGCCCAAATGATTTCATCTTGGATCTGAAATTTGGGAAAAAGTTAAAGCAATTATTGTTGGCCTTCTTCAATTGCTCTTACTTTTAAGAGAGTCTATCTTCCATTTTCACTTGGATGTTTTTTTTATTTTACACTCAGTGTTCAATCTCTTATGCTTAGGAGTTTTCAATCTCTTGTGCTCGGGAGTCTTTTATCTCTCGCAGTTGAAGAGTTCGCGCTTGGGATGCTTAAACAGCTTATGCTTGAGAGTTTTTCATCTCTCGCTTGTCAAGAGAAATTTTGGATGGAGGTTTAACGAAGGCAAATTTGAGACTTGAGTAAAAATTTATGGTTTTTTATAAGACAAGAAAAGGTTTAGGGTAGATTTTTTGTTGTTGAAAATTTAGGGTAGATTGAGATTGGTTCTAAAATTTAGGGTTTTTTATGGGACAAAAAAAGTTTTGGGTAAAATTGGGACTTGACCTAAAGTTTGGAGTTTTTTATGGTATTAGGCCACCCAACATTATCTCAATTTGAATTTTCACTTTGGCCTAGCCAATTTGGTGTGTGATGTTGAGGACAACATTTGCCCTACGAATCTACCTCAATCATCCCGACCTAGACAAGCTCAGCGAGAGGCCAAGGATACCGTATGCCACGACAATTAAAGAGTCATCCAAGGTTCATTTTTTGAGATATTTTACTAAACACCACCGCACATTGAGAGTGGGCCACCAATCAACAATCGAGTTTGACACCGGCTTGTTGAAGATGACGCAGTAGAAACCCAATACCTTCACCTAATAAGATTGCCAAAAAGAGCTCGAGTCATAGCCGTCAACATATCCAGTATAATCCATATTGACTAAAAAACTTAAGCAATGAAATAGTATACTAAAATAAAAATTATCCATAGAATCATGATATTAAAAGTTATCCATTCTAAATTATGATCATGATTTTTCATAATTATAGTGCAATTAAATTACATGAATAAATTTTCATTTAACTTTATATTAATTCATATTATACAATAAAATAAACTGCCCGAGGGCTAATACTATATATCTCTCTAATAAGTTTATCGATATCTATATTACCTTAAAGTAAAATAAAACTCCTATCTTTACGAAGAAAGGTCACTCTACATTATGTTAACGACAATGCCTCTGGTGTGCATTTCTTAAAGAAAAAATGGCACCCATAAGATAATAATTCATAATTTATCTATAAATGAATCTTGGTAGTTATAATTTAAGAATTCATCAAAGTCATCTTCCCATATAAAATTAGGGATATGTTCATTAGAAGTTCTAAAACTTGTCAGGAAAATATAATTGAGTTCCAAAACTTGTAAAAAGTACAATCAAGTCATCAAACTTGGCAAAATAATGCAATCAAGTCATTTTTGTTAACTTCGTCAACTATGCTTACGAAAAATGCTAAAGTGTCATTTTTAATTAATTTTTATTTCTTACATGGCATTTTAAAAAAATTAAATCAAAAACTAAAAAATAAAAGACAAAATTTTATTTTCCGGAGGGCTAGCGAGGGTGGGCAGCACAAGGCCTAGGGCCGGCGCCCCTCACCAGGCCTAAGCAAGCACTGGCGTCGCCAAAATTTGGGTGCCCTTGCTTAGGCCGGCGAGCCTAGTGAGGCTCGCTGGCCCCTTTAGCATGGGCGGTGGTGACGATAGCCCCATCGATAGCCTTACCCTCTTTTTTTCATTTTTATTTTTTAAAATCAAATTTTACATTTCTTTTTTTATTTTTTTAATATAATATAATTGAATAAAAAATAACAAAAAATGCCAAGTAGGAGAGATAAATTAATTTAGAAATGCCACGTCAGCATTTTCCGTTAGTCAAATTGACTATGTTAACGGAAGGACTTGATTATACTAATTTGACAAGTTTTAGGACTTGATAGCACTTTTTAAAAGTTTTGTAACTCAATTGCTCTTTCACGACAAGTCTTAGGACTTCTATTGCACATATCTCCTAAAATTATATCAACTTAAAGCAAATTGTGGGTAATAATCACCATTTAAGAACCCATCATCTCTTTAGAGATCACCATCTTATTTATCATTTCTCGATATTCAACTTGAATTTGATTAAGTTTTTCTCCTCCGCAAATTATATTATTAACGAAAATACGCTAACAATATTCTTTGGCTATAGGAGTCTTTCCCGAAGAAAGGAGACATTCCAAATTTCCTTCGAGCAAGTAAAATTTAGCAATCACAGGGTGAGCCCCCATTGAGTAAGTGAGTTCTTTTAAAGCCAATTTAGAGAAAGAAAGTGTCGTTCCATTTGCCTACGAGCTCAGATAATCCCCAACCCCTTTGGTTGCAGTTGCGGTAAAAGGAGAATCCATTAGATCGGGAAAGCAATATTCATTTTCGTAGGAAGAGAATCAATGGACTTCTAGACTTTCTGTGGCAGGCTCCTCTATCGACTTTGGGTTCCTAGCGCTGGGGAGTTGTCTTTATCGTTCGAGATCTAGCTGGCTAGTTTGAAAGGAGTAACCTAAATAGCCGTATTGGACCCGATGGTTGATTTGATTGCGTGTGATGTTAGTTATCCACATAATTGATTCTGCCAATGACGTTAGTTGATTAGGTAATCGATTCTTTTTACAATTTTCTCTATCCATACTAAGACTAAATTTTAAGACATTGAGACTAAAAAGGGTTTGCGTGCCGAACCTGCAAATAATTGCTTTCTCATTAACCTTTAAGGCAACTATGAATCATTCGATAGATGTCATTGATTTAGATGTTTATATGAAGATAAATTCTAACTTTAAAACATCTACCATTTTATATTTGTTATTGTTACCGTCATAGATCTTTCGAACTTTTATGTAACATGCACCCTTTTGTGGTTCATTTCTCAGAATAACATCAAATTAGGGATAAATTTATAAAATTAACAAAAAATTAAAAAGAAGGTTGGCTAGAATTTTACTCTCAGCAGGGTACCGTCGCCCCCATGCGAGTTGCTTGGTCCCCCGTACCCATCCCATGTGTAGCCTACCTTTCACACAATCCACCTTTGTAGTCGATATAAATTGTATAAAACACAGACTACACACTAACATTCATAACGAGAGAACCCTAGTTGCCCGACAGACTTATCGACGGGTGCTCATTCGTGCGATCCATAACGACACGACTCTCACGAAGCTCAGCACGCCATCTCGACCAAGGACCCCATCTTCAGATGCACACGACCAAAGATACCACTCCCAAGGAAACAAACGCGCACACAGGCTTATCGATGAAAAAACCCACTTGAAAGGCCACCATGCTCATGGCGGTCAACACGTCGAATTCAGAAAGGTCTAAATCTATGTAGAACCAAACTTGCAAAAGCAACTCACTTCACATCTACGCGGAATACCCCTCGAACGTTCGCATTCAATTTGGTCCGCCTCTCGTGATCTATGGGCTGTGCATAGATTATTCTAACGTGGTTATTCATCGGTCAATCCAATTAAAATAAAATTTGACTATGCAACGTTGGACGGAGTCAACGTCCCAAGCCTCTCCCTTTCAACTGCCTAACTCCCGACGAGCCGACTTCACACCTACGACTCTGTCCCGTTGGTCGAATCTTGGGCCATTTTCTCTTTCTTTTGTTTTTTCTCTTTTGGCAAACTTTCACCCGCCACCCTCTCCACCAGAAAATGCCACGTGTCTGGTTACCAATTGCCCAGCTGTAAATTTCTCTTGCCAAAAGGAGAGAGAGAGGAAAGAGAGCAACAGAAAAAAGTGCGCCGTGAAAAAGTGACCTCCAATTCAACATGGCGACCCCCCCCCCCCCCTTCCTTTTATAATTTGCTTGACCGATTCCCCCTCCCCTTTGGAGATTCTATCGACACGTGGCGACCCCTCACCTGTCCACGTGTCCTCCAATCCTTTGTCCCCTTCATTCCGCGTTAATGATTAAGCCCCATACAATTTTTTACAGCTTAGATACTTTGGCTTGGCCAATTGGTTGGTGGGGTGGAACCCAAATTGGATTCCTCACGGGTGGAGCACCATTGTGCAATTCGACCAAAAAGGGACACATTGCGCAATGATCTTCCTCCCGATAAATTTTTTTCGACCGACTTTCGACACAAAATCAACGTTAGATTGGACAGTCGTTGATTTTTCGCGCCTTTTTTTTCACATCATGTTTAATTATTTATCCCGAAATACGAACTATTCCGCATGCTTAACAAGCGCCAACATGCCTATGACCAATGAAACAACAACATGAAACCTTAAATTCGAGTGTTGCAGGGGTCAGATCGGAGGGTCCATATTTCTCGTAGAATGTAATTGCTGGATGACAGGGATTTGACTGCACACGAGTTTTGTTTTTCCTTTTTTTTTTCTTAATTTTCGAATTTTCCTTCGTTTTTTTCTGTTTTATTTATTTTTCCTTTTCTCCATCTTTTCGGGCAGAAACCGATAAAGGAAATAATCGGAAATCGCCCCGGGAAAAGGATCGTATATTTCTTTTTTCTTTTAATTTTATTTATCGGCTCCCGACGCGACGGCTCGCGGCGTTGGGGCGCACGCACCAATAGGACCGAAGGACAGTGCTTCACGTACTTTTTCCTGCGCAGCAGAACCAACTGCACTTTTCGAAGCGGACCAACTGCCCGGACGCGCCCAGGTGGCGCGTGTCTATCCCTCCCCCAGTCGTTTTTAATTTATTTAATTCGATATTTTATTGTTTTAATTTTATTTTTTCTCCCCTCGCCTCCTAAACGTGAACACCAAACGAACAAGTTTTCTCTCTCTCTCTCTCTCTGTCCTTCAGGAGGACTCGGAGACCTTCCCCCCCTCTTTCTCTCTCTCTCTCTCTCTCCAAATCAGCTGCGAACGAGACCTTCGTTCGGGTTTGATTCCCGCGGAACGAAGAACCCTAGAAATTCTTCCGTCGCCTTGCCTGCTCAGGTGCGTTCCGGCGGAATTCGTTGCCGTCTTCGCTTCTTTTTTTTTTTTCCGGTTGTTTTTCGGTTTGGAGCGGTGCGTTCTTGATTCGTGTCTTCGGTCAGATCCGGTTCGTTTCGCGTGTCGATGCGTTTCCCTTCCTTGCGTTCGGATTTTCGAGGCTTTTCTACGTCCCTTTGTGCGTCCTCCGGTGCGCGAATTCGGTGAAAGCTGTGTCCTCGATTGGCTTTGATCTGGTCCGGTGTCTGTCGCGTGTTTCCGTGCGCGATTGAATTGGGAGAATGCATGGACATTGTTGTGTATTTATGGGTCAAAGGCGCGACATTTAGCTGAACTTGTCTGGGTTGGTTTTGTTTCACGTGTTGCTCCGTGCTGTTGCTTTGGTGTGGCGGTCAAAGGTCCTTGCCTTTTGCTGCTATTTTTTTTTTGTGGCATTTGAGATGGAGGTTAGGAAGGTGAAATTGTTCTGCTTTTTCTTTATTATTTTTGTCGTTGTAAATGCTGCATGCCGTGGAAGACGGTTGGATTGAATGTGGTGTGTTAAGGATGCCACTTGTTTTTGATCTATTTTTAGAAACAATTTTATGATGCTGAGGCTACAGCTTGATTTGTTCAATACATTTATTGGTTCGCATTGTAGTTT
>BCNH02000003.1:8366787-8391505 GCA_001662345.2 Metrosideros polymorpha var. glaberrima
TGTGAATCGGGTCAAAACTACTTGAATTGCACTTTAGAGAAAGTTGTCACTTACAAATGTGCTTTCTTGATATTGTGATCAGATGAGTTAGATTCTTTTCTTCCGTCTGTTTTAGTCATAATATCCAAAAAAGCTAGAAGAGCAAAGTATGTAGGTCGTTAGTTTGTGACTTAGTGACAGCTCTCTTCGTAAGTTTCTGTAGCTTGATTCAGTAATCTGAATTGCTTTTATGTCATATGTGCTATTATGCAGATGCTCTGTTGCTGATCGTCTGTTGCAGGGAGAGTTAAATTGGTTCAATTTACTTAGTTGACCAGAATATGGATCTAGAAGACAAGTTCTTAGCTAAAGGTTTGTATTTGGACATAACCATCCATTTCCTCTTCTTAGGGTTGCTTTTCAGGTTGTTTACTTGCTTTTTGTAAGATTTGCAACTGTAAGAAAGATGATCAAGATACATTGCGGATTTGTGATGAATACAATTTTTTTTAGTATTGACCTTCATCTATTTTTATGTATGGATAATGATCTTGAGTATATTGCATTGCATACAATGACTTCCTATAGAATTGATGAGGAGATGCTTTACTATCTGGTTAACGCAATGTCCAATGAGTAGATAAGTTGATTAGGTTGATAGATTTCTTCTTATCATATGTAGTCTCAGAATGCACGAATGTGTGTGCATATATATGTATAGGCAGAAAGATGTCTGCTTGTGCATGAGTACCTTTTAGGCTTAATATTTTATTGACAAAATGTTGGGACTCCTGGCTTGTCTGCACTAACAGATCATGAAAAACCAGCAACAGGATGTTTAGTTGAACCTCTTGGCCTGTTATAGCTGATCTGTCATACATAGGCATGCATGTATACGGGCATGTATGCATACATGAACGTATATGTGCTTTTATGCATCTGCACAGACAGGCCTATACTTGTGTCGGCACCGAGCACCTTCTGAGCGTATCAAAAAGTTGGTTCCTTTCTAGAAGACAAATACATCAAGAGAGGTGATGATAGTGAATTGAATTGAAGCCTTTGCTGGACTTTGCATGTTGTGAACCAGAGTTTATGTTTTACACAGTGTTCTTATCAATTCTATGTGGGACTTTCAAACAAATGCTGAGATCAATGTGAAGACGAACAAGAGCAAGTTCACATTTCTCTGAATACATTAAATAATTTGGATAATGCTTTAGAAGTCCTTATTTGGAGTTGATCGATGGAGCTTGTGAGTGTGTGTTCATGAAAATAATATTTGTTGTTGGGATTACAAACTACTGAAACAATTGCGAATCTGATGCTCATGTCATATATGTGGTGGAACTAGTGCTGCATTGCGTGCGTTTTTTTCTCTACCTTTTGGTACTTTTCTTCTGTCTCAAGCATGCTCTCTTTGTTTGCAAATTCACAACATAATCTAGCTTGGTAGACAGGCAAAGGTTAATAGTTTTATCATCACCTCTCTTTTGTTATAGACATTTTCTATTATTGGTTATGCCTCCTTTTATTGTTGTGAAATTTGAAATTCTCAGAAGATTTTATGGTTGTTGAACCTACGGGAGGAATGTGCGCATACTTATAAACGCATCCCATCAATATATGGTCACAAATCTACGATTGTGCTTTAAAAGATACAATATATTAAATTGGCTGCCTAGATGCCGCTATATTGGAATCCAAAGAGTTTCATGTGAGCCATTTTGCGACTTCTTGGATTAGTCTAATCAAGCAAGATATCTTTCCCAATAAAAAGAATCCTAACCATTACCATCGATGCTCATTCTCACATGAATACCATTTCTGAGTGCCACACGTTGGACATGCATACATTCATAATCAGGCATTAAAAGTATACCAGATATCCTAGTTGGATAACTAATTCTAATAAATTTTAAACCGGAAAAGAAACTTAAATCCGGCGTTATTGATAACAGACAAATGATCCTTCACAATACACATGAACTGCACTCCAATTTAGAGTGCCACAAGTAAGTCATGCATATGTTTGGATATCCTCTTTTTAAATTTCACAACAATAAAAGGAGGCATAAGCAATAATAGAATATGTCTATAACAAAAGAGAGGTAATGATAAAACTATTAACCTCTACCTGTCTACCAAGCTAGATTATGTTGTGAATTTGCTAATAAAGAGAGCATGCTTTAGATAGAAGTTTTATCATTACCTCTCTTTTGTTATAGACATGTTTTATTATTGGTTATGCCTCCTTTCATTGTTGTGAAATTTGAAACTCTCAGAAGATTTTATGTTTATTGCAATACGTGGATATCCAAACATATGTGTATTGTGAAGGATCATTTGTTTGTTATCAATTATGCCAGATTTAAGTTTCTTTTTGGGTTTAAAATTTGTCAGAATTAGTAGCCAAAGAGGATATTTGGTATACTTTTAATGCCTGGTTATGAATGTATGCATGTCCAACGAGTGGCACTCAGAAATGGTATTCATGTGAGAAATGAGCATTGATGGTTAGGATTCTTTTTATTGGGAAAGATAAGCATGCTCGATTAGACTAATCCAAGAAGTTGCAAAATGGCTCACTTGAAACTTTTCGGATTCCAAAGTATGTAAGGAGTGGCATCTAGGCAGCCAATTTAATATGTTGTATCTTTTAAAGCGCAATTGTAGATTTGTGACCATATATTGATGGGATGCGTTTATAAGTATGCGCACATTCCTCCCGTAGGTTCAATTGCACATATCTCTCATTAGTCCTCTCCTTGCCTCTTGAGATTCAGATCTGAGAACTTATCTACGTGAATGGCCATTGAGTTCATTAGATTCGTTAGATCTGAGAAGTTTGATTTGATGGAGACTGAATAAATCAGTAGGATTTCTCGAGGATCTGTGTAAGTTTGAAAGCTTTTTCTTGAGTCGTATCTTTACCTTGGTGTTTCATCCTTGCACTTAATCAAAATAGATCTGCTGGATCTGGGTCAAAATTGTTCATTTTCTGTCATAATCCTGTCAATCTAATATTAAAAGGGCATGTTCTTTCGAAGCAATTCTATGATATTGTTTCATGCGTCCTGCCTTCTTTATGCCTTTTGTGTTCACAGCCTTGTTATATAGGCTCTGACCTCCCGTTTAGAGAGACTGCACCATAGATCTAATGGATCTATGCAAGATCTGACCTGGCTCATAGCTTGAATTTGGTTCCTTTGATATTCTGCTACATAAATCAAAAGTTTCCTCAACAATGGATTCTTTTCATGTTTTTAGGATGTAGAGTATGTAGGATTGTGTGAGAATACGTTACCTTGCATAAGTTTAATGATATTTAAATGATTATTCCGCTATGTTTTTTGTGGTCAATCTAGTCTAGGTGATCAAATCTTCAGGTATTCTGACTATACTGCTTTTTAACCTGTAAACTTCACTTCCACACCACAGCCTTCATGTTCTTGTTCAAACCCTTGTGGCGATTAGTTGTGCTTTATGATTTTTCCCATGACCCTTTTGCCGTGGGTTGTTCTCAATGAGTGCCTAATCCTATCACTGACCACATTTACAAAAGAGGTACTCATAGCAAAATATATAACTCCTTTTGTCTCAATTTATGCTTACAAAAGACATGTTTGAAGAGGGTGGAATTCATTGACGTTCATATTTGCGAGATCATGGATCTAATTCTGATGAACCTTTGGGTAATGACAACAAGATAACCTTGTTTCAACAATTGAGGTTGGCTTTATGAATCTTTTCTCGTCATTGCAATAGCTAGCCTTATTGTGGAACTATAAAAAAAATTCCCTTAAGCTTAGGTGGAATCGATCCTCGGTCAAAATATTAGATGCACTTCTCCACTTCATCCGTCTTGGTTCTAGTCTATGAGTGAGATCTCTATCGATTTCTCCATCCTTTTGACAAACCTTAGTAATCATTTTTTTTGTTTGGTTTGGGAGGGGGGGTGCTAGCTACAAGACGTCCTAATATGCTGGATCATTGCTGGGCTGTTGGAACGAGTTTATATGTTTTATGGGCTTCTTCTTTTATGAGTGCTGGATTTTATTTCTATAATGGTGGTTTCTTTCCATGTTGTATAAGCATGGGAACTTCTTGTTTCTTTTCTTAAATCTGTTATTTATTTATTTATTTTCTGTTAGTTTTTTCAATGTTTTCTCCCATCATTAAATAGAACTATATTCTCCATCCAGTTTCCGGTATCCAGAGTCTTTCTTCAAGTGTGCAGAGTACTCCCGAAAAAAATGGAAATTCAGATGACGCTTCAAAAAGTCCAGATCGGCTGCAGGAGTTCTTAAAGTCTGGTCTGAAGAAGGAACTTCTTCGAACTTGCTTCGATAAGGACAAGAAAAACTCAGCCTCATCAAAAAGCAAAATGAGAGAACCTCTGAAACCAAACAACAAGACATTTAAGAAGCAGGATCACAGGAAAGCCTCTAATTGTCCAAGCAATCAACCTTCTTCCAAGAAGCAAACAAGAAAGGGAGAAAACCCAATGCGACTTCCTCCAGCCATTGAACAGGCTTCGGATTTTGGGCATTCAAAGTCATGGATATGCAAAAATTCAGCTTGTAGAGCTAGCCTTTCAACTGATGATACATTTTGCAAGAGGTGCTCTTGCTGCATTTGCCATTTATTTGATGACAATAAGGATCCCAGCCTTTGGTTGGTGTGCTCATCAGAGTCTGATAATGGGGTATTGGGCTCCTGTGGGTTGTCATGCCACATTGAATGTGCTCTTCAACGTGACAAGGCTGGAGTTGTCGATCTTGGACAACTGATGCAGCTTGATGGCAGTTACTGCTGTGCTTCTTGTGGTAAAGTTTCTGGAATTTTAGGGTAAGGGATCTTCTTTTCACTCTTCTGTTCTGATGCATCAATACTTTTTTTATATCGTGGCTGCCCTTGCCCCACAGGCAGATGGCTGTGGAATATATTTTATCTGATGAATGTTTGTTCTGCTCATTCATTGATTGGACATGCACCTTGATTTTCTTTGCTAATGAATTTGTGTTATTGTCCAAACTTCTTATTTTGTTGCATGTGCCAGATAATTATTTCATTCTGTTAAGGTGCCCATAGCTGTTATATCTGGGTTAAGTACTCTACCTGTACCTTATTGAGATTTGTTCTCCATTCTTGGTATTTCTGATCCTTTAGTGTAATGCATAATTATGCGTTTAGCAAAAAAAGTGGCGCGAGTATGCTTTCCGTGGTATATCTAGGCAGAGTATCTATCTGTTAACTATCTATTCTGGGTATTGAAGTCGCCATGGCCAGATAAGATGACAGTCTCTATATAAATGTTATGATGAAGCTTTAAAGCATATTGTTTTGTAAGATTTGGCCGAGAACAAGATGATTTGTATACAATATGCGGTATGCATTTATGTGGTTTAGTCAGGTTTCAGATCACTTTAAAATAGAAACAAAAAGGCATTGAGAAACTTGATGGCCTTGATTGAAATTGGAAAGCCAGTTTAAAGGGAAGGAGAAATGCATCTCGATGTATTAGAATATCAAATGCTGTATGTATTTACGACAATAAGAGCCAAAAGTAAATACATGAAAACGCTAATGTATGTTACTAAAAGGCGAGTACAAGTGAGGGAAAAGTCACTGGTTTTCCTGCAATAGTTTTCCGACTTATGCCAATGTCTTTCTTACATGGATACATGCAGAAGTTGGAAGAAGCAACTAGCTATAGCTAAGGATGCTCGTCGTGTTGACATCCTCTGCTATAGGATATGCTTGAGTTACAGGCTTCTGGATGGTACTTCTCAGTTTAAAGATTTGCACGAATATGTCAAAGAGGCAAAGGCCAAATTAGAAACAGAGGTGGGTCCCATTAATGGCGTTTCTGCCAAGATGGCACGGGGAATTGTCAGCAGGCTATCAGTTGCAGGTGATGTGCAGAAACTCTGCTCTCTTGCAGTTGAAAGAGCGGAGGAATTGTTGGTCAGTGCTTCTAACGGGAATATAACCAGTAGAGGTTAGATTTGTTGTACTCGGCCCTTATCTTTTCTAAAATACTTTAACATGATAGCATTCTTTAACAATTTTTCTGTCTCCGTTACAGAGGAGTCACGTCCCGCTGCTTGCAAGTTCCTATTTGAGGAAGTAACTTCATCCTCTGTCATTATTGTTCTGATTGAATTGTCTTCTCCATTATCTGACGACATTAAGGGTTACAAACTGTGGTATCATAAGAGTGGAGCAGAGACGAGAGAAGATCCCGCTTGTGTCTTTCCTAGAGACAAGAGAAGAATTCTGATATCCAATCTGCAGCCATGCACCGAATATTCCTTTCACATAATTTCTCATACAGAAGCTGGTGATTTGGGTCATTCCGAGGCGAAGTGTTTCACAAAAAGTGTGGAGATCATCCACAAGAACCACAACCCATTAGCTGCTATGGATGGCAACAAAGAGAGAACCCTCGTTGAAGGAAGTAGCTCTGGTTCCAATGTCAAGCCTGAGTCTACAGATGCAGTTGCTTTTGCTGGTTTCAAGGTCCGTGATCTCGGAAAGATCCTACACCTGGCTTCAGCTCAAGAGCGAGGATGCTTTGAAGGCTTCTGCAGTGCTGACATGGAGAGATGTTGCGGAATAAGCAAAAGGATGGAGCCCAAGAAAGTTGTAGAAGATTATGTGCCATCCGTTCCGCGTGAACTTGACTTAAATGTTGCTTCTGTCCCTGATTTAAATGAGGCAGCTCCTCCCTATGAGTTCTCCAGGGATGAAGATAATGGCTGCTTGTTCAATCAGGTCGTTGAGGTGGATGATGATGCTGCTTCCCATGAACTCAGGAAGCACAATGGAGCTGGACCCCTGATGATTGTCGACTCACAGGCCTGGACATGTGGCGCTGCTGCTGGAGAAGCACCAGGTGCAGATTCTCAGGTCGAGCTGTGCAGAAAAAGAGCTTTGAGCATGAAAGAAGAGTTGCATGATTGCGATAGTACTCTGATAAATGGGTCCCCTAGCAATATTTCTAGTGGTTCGGGAAGCTTGGACGATAACTTTGAGGATTGTGTCAAGACGATCAGGGAACTTGAATGTCGGGGTCACATTAATCAAGAATTCAGGCTGAAATTTTTAACGTGGTTCAGCCTAAGATCCACGGAGCAGGAACGGAGAGTGGTTAACACCTTTGTTCAGGCTCTGAGTGATGACCGAAGTAGCTTAGCAGGACAGTTGGTTGACACCTTTTCAGACGTGGTATCTAGCAAAAGGCCCAGGAACGGGTTCTGCAATAGGTTATGGCATTAAAATTTAGCGCGAAGTTCGAAGGCAGGCTCGCTCTCGGTCGTGCCCTTTAATCTTTTTATTACCGATAATAAATTGTCTTATCCCGTCTCACATACTTCGTACAGGCAATTTTTTCCGCCCCCTAAACCTCAGTCTGAAGCAAATTCATCCGTATTCTAGGAGAAGTATGCTGCCAACAAGATTGTGGTGGCTGATTCTGCAGATATTTCTGACCATTCTTGCAAGGAAGTGGCTGCTTGCACTGGAGAAGGCATTTTCGTACATTCGGTTCAATTGCATTCGAAGCCCTAAAAGTTAGCTTTAGGGAAATTGTTAGGGGTACAGTAATTGGTCGCCTTTCCATATGGAAAGGTGACATGAATGGCTCAAACATTCAGTTGATTAGGTTATTTTCTCCTTCTCCTATTTTTTCCCCCTTTTTAATTGAGGATGTGATCTCATTCTCCTCCTCCTTCCCTTTAATGATTAATGACTGCCTTTGAAATTGTTTCAAAAGTTAAGCTTGTGGTAAATTTACGTTGTGTTCAAGAAGCCGAGGAGATGAGGGACGAGGCGTTGCGCTAACTTCATACGAGCATTGTTTAAGGGCGTGTCGTGAAGCGGTCGCGGAATCGTCTGGTGTGCAGATCGCCTCGGCGCGTTTCGATTCTCATGTTGACAGGCCTGCAAACTGATTTTCTATCCTGTTCACCGGTTAAGATGGAAAAGGACATTACGAACTTTTCGTCACAGTTTAATTGTCTTTCTATACCAGTTGTAGGACCAATGCACCTAATTTCTTGCTAGGTATCCAACACTGTAACACTAAAGTGGTCCTCCATGGCTGCGCACATGAATCCAAATCGAAAATGACCAATATCTAATATCACAATGAAAAAAATAGACAATTTTTTTTATTTTATTTTATAAATGATACCGTGGTTGACACACAAGCTCTTCTTACTTGACACACATCCCCTCCCTCCTCCCTCAGGTTTACAATTTTTGTTTTTTTAAAGTTTTTACAATCATATAGACGCCGCATCGTTGTCACATAGGAGGCGGCGCGGCACTTAACTGGCACGTCGCCATATCGCGTAAATCATAACAGTCCAGAGACTTTTTATATCATTGTAATTTTCAATCTAGTCGAAGTTGCAATCACATGTCTTTTTTAATGACTATCATGTATTTATTACAATCTAAATGATGGCGAAAATTGGCAATCATGACACGAGCGGCATTTTGGCAAATTAGAGAAGGTTAATCAAACTATAAAAATTGGACTCTTGAGCAAAAGAGAATAAGAAATGAAAATGGGTCGATGAGTTGATGTGAATGTGATGTTGGGTGAGTTAGCCGGGAGAAGCAACTAATCGCGATTTGTCTCTTGCTCATAGCGTATCTATTTGGAAAAATCATTATTTCGATTTTTTTTTTATTAAAACTAACTTACTATGTATTGAAGAAAAATTGTCGTCACGTTAGAATAATCGTTGCTACTAGACATTATTTATTGTTATTGGTCACAAGAATAGTCTACACAGGCCCGTGGAAAATACTCCGGATTTTGACCACATATTTAGCATTTACGACTTTAAATTATCTGTTTTGTTGGACCATCATGACTTCTATTCCTATTTTTTTTTTAAAATAGGAAAGCAAAAGGAGCGATCAAGATAATCACTTGACATTTTCCTCCCTTGATATATTTAAATATTGAAATCGTGCCTGCGTCTAACTACTCTTCTAGAACATTTGATAGTCGTTGCACATGATATTTCATGGCATTTAACCAAGGTTTGCTCCAGCTTATTTCACATGTGAGGCCCGTCGTTCGTCAAATTTCATGTATCCTTCCTAATCCAACTTTCACATGAGAAGAGATATTAAAGTATTCAACATCATCTGCCAACGGGGTTTATATGCTTTTACATGCGTGCCATCTCCTTCTACCTATTGACTTAAGTTTTTAAGTTGGATATTCTAACGTTAATGTATTCCACATCACTTATTTATTCACTTGTTTATGAGGTTTATGTTAGATTGGACATTCTTTCATGATATTAAAATATGGGTTCTAAGTTCAAATTTTTTTCAGGCCTCTATTTGCCCCCTATTATACGTTTCCATGCTTTAGTCTCAATTTGTTACGTGGAAAATGAATGATTTGAAAAAAAAAATTAAAAATGATTATTTGTATTGCTTATAAAAATGAATGAAAAAAAAACATTTTCATTATCTACGAAAATGTTTAAACATAAATTATTGTCGATAATAAATATATTTTCCATTGACACAAACGATCATTTTTAAAAAAATATTTTTCGAATAATTTATTCCCTGAGAAACAAGCGAAGCCTTAGAGCGTGTTTGGTAACAATTCTATTCTCGGGAACAATTTTTGAGAAGAAGTGATTTTTTCTAATTCTGTTACCGAGAACAAAGAAGTGGATTTTTTTTTCTTATTTTTATTCCAAATATGTTCTCGAGAACAAAAATATAACCAAACATGTCTTTAGTTTTAGGCCAAAATTCAACCCGCACGTGAGAGATGGTCCCGCAGGTATTTCATAAAGTTGCTTAGGGTGCGTTTGTTTTCTTTTCTCATCTAGAATTCAACTTCTGGCAAGAATTGATTCTGGCCAAAATCAATTCTGAAAGAGAATGAGAAATAAATTTTTAGAATGTTTATCAAATGCGCTCTCATTTTACTTCTGCTTCTGGAAAGTTTACTAAATGGCAGTTAGGGATTGGCGACCAGTGATCGTCCGGCTTTTGGCGATACAAACCCACCGATGGGGGACCGGCAAAGGTTGGCGATCGGCGGCGGCCGGCAATACAAACTCACCGATGGGACCAGTGGAGGCCGACGACTAGGGATCGGTGACTAGCCAACGACTGGTGATACAAACCCATCGACGGGAATCGGCGGAGGCCAACAACCAGCGATTGACAATCGGCGGCGGCCGGTGATACAAACCCACAGATGGCAATCGGCGCTAGCCTACGAGCGTGAGAAGGAAAAAATTTCAGTGAAAATAGAAAGAATCACTTCTGACAAGAAGTGATTCTCTAGGGCCAGAATCAATTCTTTATCAAACACAATTCTCATTCAGAAGTAGAAAACTACTTTAGAAGTCATGTTTTACCAAATGCATTTCTGCTCCAGAATTACTTCTGGAGCAGAATTAAAAATTTTGGAGGGTTATCAAATGCATCCCCTGTTTGTTAGATTCTTTATGTTTCTGGACGGCCGATCCATTATCGTCCACGGTTCTGATCAATATTGTGTTCTCCCTTAAGAAAAGAACTCAAGAAATGGAACAATGCTCTATTGCGCAGGCAATGCGCTTACCTGGAAGAAGCCATATATAGGACCAGGGGTTCCTGTTATCGTGTCATGATCTAAATTTGTAATTCGTGTAGTATAGTTTTGATTATATGAGCTAAATCATTAACTTGCAATAAAAACTTGGGTCGATTTACGAATTAAGAGTTTCGTGTTGTGTCATATTCAGATTTTTTCTTTCCTGCAATTCGGTTTTTTTTTTTTGTCTTGTGTTGTGTTCAAGTCATGTTCCAAATTACCAGCCCCACTTGAAAGTAGAATGCCGGTTGACTTGTTTTGAAATCGTCGTATGTTGCGCTCCATCCAAATGCAATAAATAGTTGTTAAGAAAGATAACTTGAGGAGTCTCGTTGCTAAGTCTTTGCCCTTTGTTGCTATAATCATCCATTGCAGTTCCTCATTCCAACCTCCTATAGAGCGCCTAATCCCATGTTGGGCAAGGATACGACGCCATACGTTACTTGTCCACTCAAACTAGAAGAACAAATGTGTTGTCTTCTATACCAGCTCCGTAAAAATTACACTAGATATCAATTGAAGGTATCCAATTTGCTACAATCACCCCAATTGTGTTTGCTAATGTTGTTGGACCAAATTAGGTTAAACCATTCCACAAGTGGTCCCACTTGTCTGAGATCGTCATATGTACCCCTATAACAATAGCTTGAGTTCGAGGTAAACGAGTTTAAAATGGGTTGCAATTTAAGTAGACATCTCCAATTCCAAGTCATATTGCCCTTGATATTAAGCTGCATAATTGGGGCGTTTCTGCATTTAGTGTTGTGAACCCATATACTTCAAAGGGAAGAGGATGGACGATTGATGGGGTTCCATAGCATGGCCTAACAAGACTTTGTTCCATATATTCAAATTAGGCAATCCTAATCTTCCTTCCCTCTTAGGTAAGCAAACCACATGCCATACAATCTTGTGTGAGCCTTGGTTTTCTGTATTACTAGCCCATAAGGAAATGTCTTATTATCTTCTCAACCTTGTAAATAGTGTGCTTTGGAAGTAGGAAGATTTGCATCTAATAGGTGCAAATGGAGATGAGGACTGCTTTGGTTAATTCTAGACACCCTGCATAGCTGATATGTTTTATGCCCCGGCTTTCAATTTTCTTAAAAATCTTGTCAGTTAGACTCTTACAGTTTGAGTGGATGAGTCTTATGGTAATAAGAGGAATACCCAGGTATCTGATAGGGATGGTACTTGTGGAAAAAGGCGTTTGATCCAGTATAAGGTGTTTTTTGTCCTCATTCAAACCTGAGAAGAATATTTGGCACTTGTCAGGGTTAAACCGCAGTCTTGTGAGAGCTGCAAATTCGCCAAGGGCATCTACAAGGCAAATGAAGGAATCTACATCCCCATGAGCAAATAAGGTACGTAAAAATGTAAAAGGTCGAGCAAAGAATAAGACCTTCCCAGCCGAATGCTGTATTGGCTACTATATGGAAATTTCCTACATCTATCTTTTCGAATTATTAGCTATATCTGTAATGACGGAGATGCCTCTAAGCTGTTGTACTACATTCAATACATAATACTTACAACTTTCGCACACAAAAAAGTAGAATGTATGAGAATTTAAGGTTTTGAGCGGTAATAGGTAGCTGAATCTCTACGTTCATGCGCTTGAATTGCATTAAAAATTTAAAAAAATTTTTAAAAAAAAACAAGAAGGTTGGAGCAATAAATGAAAAGAGAAGAATGCATCTACTTCCAGGAATTGGAATGAATAGTTGAAAATTCTATTGTTGTAAGATAGTGTTCCATACGTATATTTATTCATTTATTTATTGAGAAATTTAGGTAGGAACCGTCAATTAAATGAGTAGACCCGCAGAGCAGACATGATGGACCTTAGGACCCTATGCAATTTCTGTGCCGCGACCCCCAAGGCCAACAACAACACATTCCCCCCCTATTTGGCATTTAAATTGCCAAAAGTTTATTATTCAACGACCCCATGAAATCATAAATCGCACATGTTTCATTCGATATGACCCTACCTCATTATGAAGAGAAAACGAAAGATCACCTGTCCCGGTAAAGTTGCTAGCTCGCCTCATAAAGAGATGCGTAAAAACACGTTCACTAGATATTGAATTAGAACAGATTTGGAACGGTCGATCATGTTCCAAATTCCAGTATCGAAATCCTTCATACGCTTTTCGACTGCATTTGCAACCGTGTCTGGTTTCTAAATGGCACATAACCTCGGCTCATATAATAAATCATACAAGATCTCGATTCATTCTGTATGGTTCTTCTCTTGTAAAATATTTTCAATGGATGGATCCTCTGGTACAAAGTAAGTGTATACATAATATAACTCCAGTATTATGGTTTTCTACCGATTATGACAAATTACTTACACAATTCATATATATCTTTTATAAGTAAAAGGATCATTTTGATTTATGGCTACTCCAATTAAATATTTTTTGGGTCTTGCTTAATGAGCCTCAAGCCAGTCAAATTCCTGTAAGTTTTTTAAAGGAGAATTTTAGATTCCCTCCCACGACCCAAAGGGGCCAAAACGCCATCTTTAGATTACACAACAAGTTTCTCGAAAACTTCACCGGTAATTGATAGAAAATTCGAAAATCAAGTCTTTTGTCCCACTTCTTGTTGGAAAAAATGAGCCATAAATATTCAAACGTAGGTGAGATAATCCTCGCCTCGCCTCTCCTCTCTCCATTCTTTCAACCCATCTAGAGCACAAGTAAAATAATCTCCACCTTGACTCGATGTTTGTCGCTAGCCATCAACAGTTTGACAAATACCATCTTGAAAACGTTTCATTGACGCGTTCCAAGATCGTCCCATTCCTATAACCGCCCTAATCACACTTTCTTGACTAGTACACTCATGTAGTGTCATTAAGGGGAAAATTATCAAAAAAGTCTTAAACTTATTACAATTGTGACAATTTAGTCCAAAACTTTTTTTTTACAATTGAGTCATAAACCTTTTGTTTTTGTGTCAATTCAGGCCATCTGGCTAATTTTGGTTGGCCAACAATGATGTGGACATTTTTAAATATTTTTAATTGTTTTCTTCTTTTCTTTACTTGTTTTTTTTAACTTAAGGTCGACGAGGGTCGCCGGCCACAGGTGAGGGCGTCTCGGCCCTTGCTGGCTTTGGGCGAGGCCGCAACGCCGTTACCAACCCCGGGTGAGGGATTCATGGCCTCACCCAAATCGGGCCAAGTCGTCGCGGTTGGTGAGGGCCGCGACACCCTCGCCTTGTGCCAATGAGTTTTGCTAACCCTAAGTTAAAAGAAAAAAAAAACAAGTAAAGAAAAGACAATTTCAAAAAATATTAAATTATTATTAAAAAAATGTCAATGTCAACGTCAGCATCAGGACTGAATTGGCACAATTGCAAAAGATTATGACTCAATTGGTAAAATAAAGTTTGGGACTGAATTGACACAATTGTAATAGTTTTAAGACTTTTTTTTTATAATTTCCCCTATCATTAGGTTAATGGTCGAATTTCGATGTAGCATGGAATGAGAATAAAGGATCAAGAACAGATAGTACGCGATTGATGGGATTTTAGCGGATCACCTCATTTTTCCGAACAGAAATCCTCCTACCTCTGACTTTAGAGCGATTCTTTCGATAATTCTCATTTATAAGAGATGTGACTTTTGACGTATAAACTTTTGAATGTGACCGGTTGTTAGCAGCTTCCTCACTTTGATAGTGACATCCTAAAATAGTAAGTTGAACATATGGGAGTAACCAATATTTTCTTTCACGTGTTTAGAATCTTTTCACGTTAAATATTTTTTTTGTAAATTAGTTATCCATGTGAAAATAAGTTCTCACATAGGAAAATAACTACTAAAGTGTCAATATTTGTACATGATCAGATTCTTTCTTATAAACTATTAATATGTATATATGTATTAATTTGCAATTTTAAAACGTCCGTAATAATCTTTTTATTGAGCTAATTACTATATGGACTACAATAGCCTCCCTCGGCTATGATAATAAAACAAATCTTGTAATCAAATAAATATGGATGACAACATCAAATAATGGGTGACGTAATTGCTGAGATCAGTGTGACATCAAAAGTGATGTTCATCGGATTCTCTTATATTGCTCATATTGTATCATGCTCGAATTGACATTCCTACTCCAAGTGACTTGGTTCATCACGTTGCCCCACCCAACATTATAAATTTGGTATTTTTGCATGTGTAATTATCTTCCTTTTTCTTTGGTGATATGACAAAAAGGAGGTCGTTGTCATCCATGTAGATCGAAAGTATAATACAGAATTCAGGACGATCTATTTCTTGACTTGGCATTAAAAGGAGAGGATTTCAAAACGGTTCACGAACCGTGTAACTATGAATGTGGCTAGTTATCTTTTATCCAAAGATGGATTGAATCTAATGTTAAGCCAAAAAATGAATGATCGAAACTATTTTAGGTTGCCTTCCTTTTTCTCTTGCGATTTCATATTGTGACTTCTACAAAGGACACTTGTAAAAATTTACACAAGATGGACCTAGAAACTAAGAACGACTTGATTGTCCTTTTTTTTTTTTAATTACAAATGAAATAAGATGATTACAGTGCCAAAAATCGACCGGGCTCCGGCATTCTTGATTTCCACGAGAAAAAAACAAATTCGCAAAGTTCCAAAAGACAGCTTTTTCTCTGGTCGTTGATGTGATGTGACATTGTTGTTGGTGGTCCCCGCTTCTAGACATGGGGCCCTTTCAACTTTACTGTGTTTAAAAATTGAAAAAATGCGTTGGTGAACATTCATATGTTCCTTCGATGATAAGATTTGTGTTTGACTAGCTTATCACAACGATTACTTCAATTATTGAAATCAAAATTATCAACATGTTTGAGAAATTTATAGTGTCATTAGGATGGGGGCATCGAGCATATCACAAGGGTGTGGGAATATACTTGGAATTATTGAAAAGATGCGAAGTTATTCGATAATTCATTGTTACTAAATCGAACCATCAATGTTTCTTTCTCTTCATGTTTTATGAAGCGTGAGATGTGAAGGTTCAATTCAAGCTTGGTAGATAACTATGGTCCTCCATGAACAAATTTAGGTGCACTTCGGAGTTCGCCCCATAATCGATTTCATGAACTGTACAGTGTCCATGTAACATATTTTTAAAAAATGATCCTTTTTATTTGAGATTGGACCATACCGGTCCTTGTGAAATATATCATCTCCACTCTTCAATCAATTTTTGTAACTTAGTAGATAAGATGCTTGTAATTGGGAGCACATAAAAACCTCTCGGACGATTTACATCGTTTGTACTTTCTCTTTCGACATTCATTAATGGGAAAATCAATGGAGAGTAAAGGTAAATATATCATTTTATCAACAAATGGCTTCTTTAAGGCTTAAAAAAATCTCATCGGAGATATGAGAGGCGAAAAAGACAATGAAGAGAAATAGTTAGGGTCAAATTATGATTTCGGACACATTCAAATCACCATTCATTGTCCCGCTTGAATCGTCTGGACGATTCAAAGACCAAAAGACGTGCTTAGCCCTCGGCTTGGGTACGGTCAAAATGAACTAGAGGTGAGGTTTGAAAAACAAGGGGCAAAAAGCCCAAAAGATGACAACATTTGTCATGAGTAGAGGTGATCGATTTAAAGGTGGGCCGATTCCCACTATGGTTTCCCAATTTGTGGAACTGCGAACTGATCCACGACCCACTCGGGAACCAAAGCGACCAGTCTGGTCCGGTTCTCAAGTGGGTCCGAGAACTGGTCGTATCTCATTTTTCTTTTTTTACTATGGTTCCGATGAGTCTCATGATGGCAAAAAGGCGAAGACCCGAGTACACCATGTTCATGTTTTGCAAGAGTTTGCGAGTCCAAAATCAACGAGATCAATGAGAAAGGTCTCGATCTCGCTTAACTGGTGGAAAACTACAATTAAGGGTGCAGGTTGTACCATTTAGGGTGCATTTGTTTCGTGAAAAATGATAGATTTGAAAAACATTTTCTTACTAATGATTGCTCATATTGTTTAGAAAAATTAGTCAACGATAAATATTTTCATCATCAATAACAATCTATGTCTAACTATTTTAGTTGGCAATGAAAAAATTTTCAATTTATTTATTTTTTTAAATGATATAAGAGATCATTTTTTAGAAAATATTTTCACAATCACTCATTTTCGCAAAACAAATACACTCTTAGACACTGTGCTAGCCACTTGTCGGTGTGAAAATTAGTCCTCATAGCCAATATGCTATTTTTGCTGCTCATCTATATGTTTACTCTAGAGAGCTATGGATGAATAGGCCAAATCATTAAAAGACATGCATTGGAAAACCCATCAATAAGAATTAAAAAAAAAAATAGATCGGTCCAATCTGAGTGAGTGGATCCACATTTGAAATTGAAAACCGGACTGATGTTCACTAGTTCTAAATATTAGGAATTGGGAATTGAACCCTGACTCGGTCCGATTCTTTTGCTCGCCCTTGGTCACGACAGCGAAGGATTAAAGCGAGGTGACCTTCAGATCATGAAAAAATAACCTGTTATCTTATACGTACACTGCGCAGTCGGGCCCATCTCTTCTGTGAAAATGTGTAATGATGAGATCAAGAGCTGGGAAAAAAAGCCTTAAAAAAAAGGGTCGGAGTGTGCGCGAAGAGATGAATGGAAATAGGTTGAGCTTTTGAATTTGCGGACTGTGTAGACGCATCGAATTGGACTTAGCCAGATACCAAGTAGCGTAACCCTTCTAGTTCTATTTGTCGTCTATGATCTCTTGGCCGAAAATCGATGTTACCTCCTTGTTTCGATAAGAATCTTGTCTTCCTCCGACCCTGATCGAATGAAATTTGTTCCATCTAGTCTTTAATTGGTGGAGTAGATGTCTAGATGGCACAACCTTAAGTCGATATCGATATGAGATCGTCGATCTTTAGCGATTGCCTGACAAGGTCTGTACGTGGTTAACAACCACGAGCGATTTTAGATTGTCTTTGATCAGAGGTAGCCCGGAGAGAGAGAGAGAGAGATATTTTAATTGTGTTTATTTGTGTGGTGAAATTTAGTTCGATGTAGAAATTTTTAAAAAATCCACCAATAAGAAACTTTTCGCTTATCATGGATGAATTTAGTCCTCAGAATCTAGGGCAAGGGTCCCTTGGGATTCGTAGCACGGAATTGCCTTAGTTAATACTTCGACTCGCTTATCGTATTTCTCAAAACATTGGTCAAATCATATCTTAATCATTTTTGCCAGACTCCCATGCAATTCTAGAAGGAGCTATCTTGTTGTGTAATGTTAGAATAATTTAAATAATAAATTACGCTTTCATTTAACAGCTTAAACTTTTAGAGTAGTTGACAGTGGTTTTACAAAATCTCATATGTAACATGATCAGTGTCAAAAGTAAAATACATTGAACAACGCTTGTGGCACCGTGTAAGATTGGGGCTCATAATATGCGAACAATGATGATTTACTGCCTTACTGGTTACATCACATTATCGCTGCCACGTGAGGTGACTATAGTGTAAAATACTTTCTCGGAGTTTAGACCCTTTTAATTACCCCCAATAGGGTCGTAGCTTATGGCACCTTGAATGTCATATACACGACCTGGGAATTTTTGTTTGTGTAACGAACTTTTGCTTATTATTATACACGCATAAAACAATAAATAGTGTATATGCTGCTAAAATTTTTTTTATACTAGTATATGTTCTTGATACGCAAGTATTAGTGACTCAAAAATACACAGGACATTGTGACAATTGCCATCCATTAATTTAAAATTATGCAAGTAACATCACTAAGTAATCGAACGTTGATGGGGCTGACTAGGACATTAATGCCCAAGGGTTAGACAGCATTATAAATCTAAATCAAACTTTATTTTCCAATAGTATCTGAAGCCCTAGAAGCATTTGGTCATGTCGTTTTCTAACATGGTCAGGAAGTGAATTACATCCTATATTGAAATCTGTGATAAGTTTCAATTTGACTTGTTTTTTCCCCTCCATCTAAAATTCCTGATTTTCTTCGATCCGATGAATAGAAAAATTGCCGATAAAGATGAAATTTTCTCTACACGAATAGCTCATGCAAAATAAGGGGCGCTAACTTTGGCTAGTGCTTTGAGAAAGAGGAGCACGACATAATTTGCTTTCGTGAAATCCAAATTTTGATAAGTGCAATACGAACGTGACATATCCGGATAAAAGGCGACGGTCGTGGCCGGAGGATTCCCTCTTAGAAGACAAGGTCCGTGCCGATTTCGGTAGTGTCTTTTCCTAGCAACGAATATTCTAATTTCTGCATCATTAAATTATTGGCGTCTTTTTTAATTAAGTAAGTAGTAGGTACGTACGCACGTCGTTGTCTATTCATGTGATACATGCATCTTCCGGCAGGTTGCGTATGGCTGACGTAATTTTCTATACATATATATATTTTTTTATACTTACGACTTACGTGATGAACGTGGGTGGGGCCCACCCCACCCACCTCAGCCAATCCGTATAATTAATTTATAGTAAAAACCGAAAAAGGCAGATCTTGGACGTATCTTGTGGGGTCTTCGGTGTCACGACGCTGTGGAAAAGGACAAAGTGGGCCTTTTACGTCCGCCACGACCAATGACTTTTCCTTTTAACCTAATTAAATTAATAATACTAAATCAATTAATTAATTAATGCAGGAGATAATGAGTCGGTCAGTTCGTCGCTAGTGTGTCGTTTTTGTCAATTAATCTTTGATCATATTCAGTAAATTATTTCAGCCACGCATGATCTCAAACAATTTGTGCGAATGCAATCTTACCTTTTTAAAAGATGGTTGATTGGTTGCGCATGAATAAGTCACTATTGCACAAGTCACTCTTTGGTTGGAGCAATAGTTAGGTGCTCGGGCCATTTCGCCTCAACGAGCAAGAGGTCTCAAGGTCAACTCTCATCGTCGTCGTCGTTTTATTGAGGTTACTTTTGAAGAGTCACAAATTTGTACGACTCTGAATTTACTTGATATGATTAAGATAGAAATTAATCAGTAGCTAAGGCATAACGTATTGTGACAAATATGAAAATAAAAGTAACTACTGTACATATGTCAAATGCCGACAATATCTAGGAAAGATTTCTTTGTTGGTAATCAGCCGTGGAAAATTAAATTTCTTTTTCTTTTTTTTGGTTTCTTTTTCTCTTTCTTTCAAGTTCTAGTTGCCGACAAGGGCACCTGGGTCTTCCCGTTACTGTCTTGCTTCGGCAAGACATAGAAAGTTCGTGACCAAAAAACCGTATCATGTGGAGCCGATTCCCACAAAATTAATGACAGTCATTGTCGAGCCAGATATCGATCTTTGCTTTTTTAAATAAGAATAGCACGAGACAAGATGTTCAATCAGGCGATTCCAAATCCTAGAATCTTTTAAGCATAACATCTTATACGAACCCATCGGCGTAAGAAAAAATTATCAAATAAGTCTTAAATTTACTATATATAAATTAATTCAATACTAAATTTTTTAGCAATTTGCTAATGTAGCCCATCCGAATAATTTTAGATGAAAATCGCTAACGTGACATTCTAATTAGTGCCAACCATCCTATATAGCATGGTCGACAGTCAAAATTGACGTTGGCAATTTTTATTATATTTCTTATTTTTTATTATTTTTCCTATTTTCCTCCGCTGGCTGTTGAGCCTCGGGATGGTTAACGGAGGTTGCCGGCCACAGGTGAGCCCTTTCGTGGCATCTGACGAGTGTTGGCCTCGGTCAATCTTGTGAGGGCAGCCCTTGCTAGATGCCGACGAAAGTTTGGCGAGTATTGCCCTGACCAGATCTGGCGAGGGCGACCCTCGCCAAGTCTAGCCCTTGCCGGTGCTGGCCTTTCCCTATGGCCAGTGAAGGAAAATAGAAAAAGGAAAGGAAAGAAATGAAAATGAATAAGAAAATTTTTAAAAATTATCTATGTCAACGTCGGTTGTGCCACGTAGCATGACTGGTGTCCACATCCACGATTTCTGGCCAAAATTGGCCGGATGAACTACATTGATAAATTATCAAAAGATTCAATACTAAATTAACCAAATTGAAAAATTTAGAATTGAATTTACATCTATATAATAAATTTAAGATTTTTTTTTTTATATAATTTTGCCAATAGCGTACTTAACGGACACAATGAGGTATCATGCGTGCGTGATTTCACGGATGATTATTAATCTTCTTGGATTAATCCAACGAGATCAGACTATACTTTTGTAGCCACAGAAAGATGCTGGTAGTATCTCTAATCACCTTTCTTAAGAGATTGAGATACATGTAGAACAGAAGAGAAGTGAGGACTAAATGTTGAAGGACAAGAGCCTTAATCATGGATTAGTAATCACTAGTTGCGCACGTATTGATGCATGTTCTGCTTCTTGCCTAATAAATGGACCGCTAAATTCTACGAGGTCGGGTTAGTGGCTAAGCAACGGAAATTTTATGTTTATACGATGCATGAGACATATGTCCAAACGTATCCGTAAACTGCAATTGATTCATGTTTGGACAACCCATTCGGGCTTTATCTTGCATCTCATCTAATTTAAGAGCTTATTAGAGAATTTCCATGAAAAACGATTTTTACTTACTTAAGTCTCATTTCCTTATCACCCAATATATAAATAACTTGAATTCTTGTTTAAGGCAAGAGCATAGGAATCCTCACTCCGACAAAGTACTTATACGTTAACAAGTTTATCTATCAGTACATTTACAGCACTTGTCGAGAAATCAAATACTAAAAGTTCTCAATTTCGAAGGCACCGGCTTTTCTTTCGACATGTGAAGTACACTGTTTGAATTTTATCTGGATTGATATACTTAACGAGCACTCTTAGAGCATTATATAGTACGCCTTTTTTTCCCATTGAGTTTCAATAAATTAATAGCTACAACACCTATAATTCAACACACAATTTATCTTTGTGTGGATGATATAGAGCATACTAATCTGTGGACCTCGATTTCCCAACTAAAGTCAACCTCACTAAATGTTCCAATTGTGGTTGTCATCCTTTTAGCATCGTTTAGCGCACGCTAATCACTTGCATGCATGCTTGGCTGCGAGATTCTCTCCTTCTTTACATCTTTAATTTAATCCACGCAATGATTATCCCTTTAAGCAATTTGAAAAGGGCCATTCCCAATTGGTATCTTCACATTATTATCACCATTAAAAAGGTGCTTCTCCCTCTGTATGACCATAAATGAAAAGTGGGTCTGCCAAATTCATCTCATTTAGAATATCACCAAATGGTACTTGGAGAAAAGGAAGAGAATGTCTATAATTTTTTTAATTTCTCATAAAAAAATAAGAAATTCTTTATTTTAAGTTATGAACGAATTTAAAGTGCATGTTAATATTTAAAAAATATATAAGCCAAAAATCGAAAGTTAAAACCCTAGAACACACCAACATACCAAACATTTATTAATGTGTTTAAAGTACAAACCTTATGTCCTCCGAAAGATATCTATGTTGGATCATCATGACGGATACTTTTCTTTAATATTTTTGTTTTTTTTTTTGGTCGAATTCTTTAATAGTTGAGTTGATGGAAGATCCGTAGTATTTTAAGACTTCTTCGAGGATTTGGGGTCTAGTTGTCCTTTGTATTAATTATGAAAAGTAGGAGGGCCAAGAGAGACCAACTTCGTTGGCTTCTTTAATGCAAAAAGCAGATTCATTGCACTGGAATACCATCAGAAAGCGCTCGATTATCCTTTCTTTAAATGTCGAAAAGGACACGTAGAAACAGATATCCCGTGGAAGTCTCTACTCAAATGGACGTACCTTTCCTTCTTTCCCCCTCTCTAACTTTACAATAAATTGCATATTTATAATGTAGATATATAAGATAATATCAGTCACGATCACGATGAGAGTAGTGACACAAGTATAAATCTCATTAGATTCATTTATCAAATGACATTACAGACTTCAAATAAACATTTATGAAAGTGAGGTTTTCAAGTTGCGTCGAAATTACTTTATCATTCAATTCAACAATCTTTATATTTTGAAGGCTATTTTATCCTCATTATATATTTGATTGATTGATTGTGGGTTATGAACTTCATGTCTACTTACATCGGGTAAGGCTCCTCTTATGGGGCGACGGACTCGAATCTAGACTTTATAATTTAAACAGTAATTAATCATGCTCAATTATTGAGATAATTTTTTTTTCTCATTTTTTTCCCTATAAATAGTGCCTTAACCACATCATTTCCCCTGCACAGCATCACTCGTCCCTCTCTCTCTCTAGCCTCTCGTCCTCCTCCTCCTCCTCCTCCTCCTTCTTCTTCTTCGTCCTAGAAAAAATGGTGATGCTAGAGAAGGGCCTCTCGACGCCCATGAACGCGAAGCTCACCGGCTCAGGCACCGAGACGGTGGTTCTCGCTCACGGTTTCGGAGGAGACCAGACCGTGTGGAACAAGATCCTGCCTCTCTTGTCACAGCATTTCAGGGTCCTCGCCTTTGACTGGGGCTTCTCAGGAGCTGTCATGGAGCAAGAGGGTCTGTTCGACCCTGCAAAGCACTCGTCCTACGAAGCTTTCGCCTGCGATCTGATCGCTCTCCTCGACGAGCTCGGCCTCGAGTCGACAGTCTTCGTCGGCCACTCCATGTCCGGCATGATCGGTTGCATCGCCTCTGTGAAGAGGCCTGACCTCTTCAAGCGGCTCATACTCCTTGCTGCTTCTCCTCGGTAAGTTACATATTTAATCATGTTAGTTTCTAAATGAAAAAATAGGAGCTAGCAATTATTCTTGCTCAGTGTGTTTTAATAATGTTAACAAATCAAAACGACATCTTTAATATACGCTAAAAGAATTGCGATATAAAAAAAGACTTTCCCTTCCCTTTATAAATATCATTTTGGTTCTCTATTAATCAATGAATCCATGTTGCATGCTAGAAGAAGCTGACTAAACTCTGAAATAACTCGCTACTTTTGTCCCTTTACTTGTTAATTCTTAGTAGTGAAGTTTAATTTCCTAAATTTGTTTATGATAAGCATGTGGAGGAGGAAGCTTAATGTTTCCAAAGTACTCTCCTTCCACCATGACAAAGTTCATGGTTCATCCACAAAAAGAGAGAGTATGAATTAAGCGAAATATAATCTTTGTTAGGATCATAGGAGGGATGTTGCTAGATAAATCTATGGTATCTCCATCATCAAGTGTTTAATGCCTATTGCTAGATCGAAACATTTTTGTCGCCCTTCTTGCTAATGAGGGAGTGTTATATACAGAGCGCGCGCGGTTCGATTAGGTTCAGTTTGCTATTGATTCTCGTCACTTGGATTTGTTTCGAGTAACATCTGACCTTTGTTCTTAGATAGCATGTCGTGGTGTACTGTTGTCCGAACATCACCTCACCGCTACAACAAAGAACAAAAAAGAGCTTGTTAATCAAGCACTTCTTCATTTAAAAAAAATAAAAATTAAGTACTTGTTGATTCATTAAAGGCTTTTTGAAGAACATCTATGTGTTCGTGAAATCTGTGATTGTAGGCTTTGATGTACATCAAAACCGATCTCTCTTGTGATTGTGGAGTCTAATTCTTCACCTATCTTTCTATATCTCCGGGGAAATCCTTCATCGTGTTTCTTAGATATTTCGCGAGACGCAAGGATTTTCAAAGTTTTGTTCTAATTTGGTGCTTGAGCGATGTGTAGCCCGAATTAAAGAAACTATTACCATCAATTGCGAGATTAATGAGTCGGTACTTTCATTATAAATATAAAGGTTAATACTACGAAATACCTTAAATTGGTACATTTATGATAAATTTATCTAAAATTAATTTTTTTACCATAAAAAATTTGAAATCGGTACACCTGTAACAAATTTACCCCATTAAATTAATATAACGAAAAATCTCAAACTGATACACCCGTTACAAATCGAGGGTAAAACTTCAATTTGGTACACTCGTTAATTAATACGTGTCATCCAACTCAGTAATTTGGCAGTAAATTTTTTTAGAAACTAACGAAAGTAAATTTATCATAAGTGCATCAGTTTAAGATCTTTGATGGTAAAAAAA
>BCNH02000003.1:8391520-8437473 GCA_001662345.2 Metrosideros polymorpha var. glaberrima
TTTTTACCATAAAAAATTTGAAACCGGTACACCTGTAACAAATTTACCCCATTAAATTAATATAACGAAAAATCTCAAACTGACACATCCGTTACAAATCGAGGGTAAAACTTCAATTTGGTACACTCGTTAATTAATACGTGTCATCCAACTCAGTAATTTGGTAGTAAATTTTTTTAGAAACTAACGAAAGTAAATTTATCATAAGTGCATCAGTTTAAGATCTTTGATGGTAAAAAAAATTAATTTATGATAACTTTATTATAGGCGTATCAATTTGAAATTTTTCATGATACTATATCTAAGCTTACCGTATCGGTTCGTGTCGTGTTATTGATTTTTTTTTTTTTTCTCCTTGAGGTGTGAACTGACATTCAACTAGACGGAAGTGGAACGCCACCTACCATAAAGACTTTTCGTACTTGATTTTTCCTAGTAGTAAGTATTAAATCCATAAAGCTATTGTCAGGTGCACTTAATGTTGAGGACCCATCACGAGTGAGATGAGTGGACACGACAGTATCCTTCGATGATTCTCCATTTTCCATCGTATTTATCCATTTTTATTAATTTTTAATCATGTTTTTGTCCTCTCCACTTTGTAATTATCCGAAACAAATTGGATTATGAAATGATTACAACACCTTCACCTCATTTTTTGATTTCCTATTTTAATTTCGGTGGAGTTGGAGCTATCTATAGTTTGGACAGCTGCTAACGACACTAACAAAAACCATTTGCATCTTCCAACCCCAACATGTTGCACTCGTTTGTCCTCAGTAGCATGTTGAAGAGCACTTTCTTGCAGTGTCTTACTCTCGTTACCTCCGTAGGTACCTAAACACGGACGGCTACGAGGGCGGGTTTGGGGCCACGCAGATCGATCAGATCTTATCGAGCATAGAGTCCGACTACTACGACTGGGCAGCCAACTTTGTCTCTCTGGTGGTGGATCCGCGCGACGCCCTCTCGGTCGAGATGTTCGCAAAGTGCTTGAGAAGGATGAGGTCCGAAGTCGCGCTTCCCTTAGCCAGGATGGTTTTCTTGTGCGACTACAGAGATGTCCTCGGGAGTGTGACGACCCCGTGCACTATAATTCAGAC
Source organism: Metrosideros polymorpha var. glaberrima (assembly GCA_001662345.2). NCBI lineage: Eukaryota > Viridiplantae > Streptophyta > Magnoliopsida > Myrtales > Myrtaceae > Metrosideros > Metrosideros polymorpha. The sequence continues at coordinate 8,392,624 of BCNH02000003.1, forward strand.
CACGAACGACGTCGTCGTGCCGACCTCGGTCGCCCATTACATGCACGGCAAAATCCAAGGGAAAACGACGGTCGAGATGATCGAAGCCGACGGCCATTTCCCTCAGCTCACCGCACATCTCCAGCTTCTCGATGTGTTGGGTAAAATCTTGGGGTTTGATTGCGATTAGCGGGTGATCAAGCTCTTAGATGTTTAATCGTATAATTATACCCTAGACTGGACTAGAATAACCCTCTTATTTTTAGACTTTTTTTTCTTTGCACGTGGTTTGTGTCTTTAGATAAGGAATTATGGTTGGATTTTGAGTAGTTGCATTTAAATCGTTTGGGCTCGAGATGTTTGACTGGGTTTTATTTGATTTGAGGAGAGAATTTTCGAAAAGGTGCTGAAATACTTTCCACCACGGAGCTGCGGAACCCTAATTCACCTTAAAGTCTCCGTTGTCTTGTCTGACACATATTCAAATAGAACCGTCTTGAAGAAAGTCGCTCGGACACGTTAGATTGACAAAGACTAACGAAAGAGACAAGTACAGTGGGAAAAATCGGAAAATTTACCAATCGCCTCCTCGTGTATCACACTTAATTCTTCTTCAGGGCAAAAGTCATGAAACAAATTTTAAATTGTGACACGTTTATTCTAAATTCTTTTTTTCTGTGATATTAAAATTTTTAAATTTATACATGTGTGGCACACTTACTCTTTATCAAAATTTTGTCTATGAAATTGCTAAAAATATGCTTACAAGAACGCTAGAAAGCAAATAGAGTTGACATAGCGTATAAAAATAACGTTATTTTAATTGAAAAATCATATAATGAAACCTTGATGGAAGGTAAATGTGTCACATAATAAAAAATTTGGGGTTTTGAGGTTTTTGATATCACAACAAAAAAATTCGAGGTAAATGTGTCATATTAAATATAGTTTGGAGTTTTTCATGCCTTTTTTCTTTATTTCTAGGAATCCACCATTTCGTACTCTCAAATTGAAATTTCTCAAGAAAAAACAATTAGATTGCTTCGATTCGAGTGTACTTGGTGACGCAGGTAGAGAGAGAGAGAGAGAGAGAGAGAGGAGGTGCGCGTGCACAAACAAATAGAGACGGAGAGTGGGTTGCTAGTGTTGTCACGACCCGATTTCTCTATAAGTTTAAGGATAAATAAAAGTTCAATTCAATCCATCAATTGTACTAACTACGCTTCTTCCACCATGTCACTCTGTTGTTTCTCGGAACTCTTATCTCCACCAATATAAATAAGCCTACGAGCATAGTAGTGTGGTCACTAGAGATGATCAGTGGACGGGTCCTCGAATTGGGCTAATATTCTAGCCTAGGCTGGCCATTAACATGAAAATATATTGTACGGTTTCGGGATGGCATGGACTTAGCATGGGCCCAACTGGGCCCGGCCCTATAACAATATGCCATTTCCCAAAACTGACCAAAGATTCCTTCAGGACCTTGTGGCTTGGGCTGGGCTTGGAATGCTTGAGGGCTGCTGGATTCATGATTTGGTCTACTAGTTAGTCTCCTGACCAAATAAGCTTTTCAAGCTGAGCAAACAATCCATGCTCTCGAATAACAATTAGTAAATGTGATAACATGAACATGCACAATGAATCCGGTGTGGGTGTAAGTAACATGATATGAAGTAACTATACATGACCAATTCACATAATTTATTTCTCGACATGCCAAATGCGCATCTTTGTGCCGTAACGCACATATAACCACTTATCAGATATTCATGTCATATCAGTTGCATCTTTGGTTATGCTAAACATATTGCCGATCGTGTCGATACAATCTCTTCATTTTTATTACCGTCCCCGTTCTAAATGTTTGTCTAAAATTGCTCCTTGTTCAGGCTCTCTTTATCCTCGGCAGTCACTCTCCACCTCATCAGACTGGGTCGACACAAGCCCACCGGTTCTCGTCCACTTCATTCCTAAATCACACACACCTCGCTAAGAAAATCTATGTTCTCAACAAATCACGTAAAACTATACACTGCCATTACTCATTCATGTACAATCAACATTGAAATATGCTCAAATACACGTTGCATGCTTGATCTAGCACATTCAGTATATAAATGGCCACGCTAACTAAAACCAATCACTAGAAGATCGGACGAACCACTTACTGTATACTTTATAAATTCGAACAACCAAAGCATCAGTAATTATATTTACATTTCAAGATCTCTCTTAATCTATTTCTTTCTGGATGTATATCTTTCTCCCTTTCTGCATCTCTCTTTCTCTCTCTTCATTTTTCTTTATTCTCTTCCTTTGTATTGGTATCTCCAAATGACGGGCTCGTGTCTATAGGGAGTGAAAGAAGTTTAGCAGGTCACAATATGGTGAGAGTAACACATATGGTAAGTAACGGTTGTAGTTTTTTGGTCGAATTTAACATTTGTAGTTGAAAAGTTGTAGAGTGATTTGAATTTAGTAGCTAAGGCTACGCATGACAATATTTCTGTTTCACGATTTCTGTTCCAGAAATCATTCTGGAACAAGTTTGGAACAAAAATCCATTTGGTAACGTAATTTCATTTTTCTATTTCTGAAATAAAATTTTGTTTCAGAAATCACTTTGAAACAGAAATTAGAAGTTAAAATTTTTAACTTCTTAATTTCTAGAATAGAAATAATTTTTTTTCTCTCTCCTCTCTTTCTTCATGACTCACTTTCCTCTTTCTCCAGGCTCCCCACTGTTGTTGCCCGCTGATCGCCAGTGTCGCTTGCTGCCCACCGCCCGCTCGCTGCTCGCCACCACCCATCATCGGTCGCCGTCAGCCATCCGTTGCTCGCCTACTACCTGTCGACCACCACCCGTTGCTGCCCGCTAACCATCGCTGGTTGCTGCCCATCGACCGCCGTTGGTAGCCGATTGTTGCTGACTATCGCTTGCTGACTACCACCATTCACCCCCGCCTTCCATCACCGGTTGTCGCCATTACCCGCTGGTCACCGCTGCCCGCTGATTGTTGCCATTTGCCGCCTCGCCGGTTGCTGTCGCCTGCCTTCCACCGCCGGTCATTTCCACTGTTCGCTGGCCACCACCGTTGTCTGCCGCCCACTAATCGCCGCCTTCCATCGCCGTTAAGGAAATAGAAATTTTATATTGTTATCAAACGAATTTCTATTTCGAGAATAGAAATTTTGTGCCGTTATTAAACGTTTTTCTCTGTTCAGAAATTGATTTCTGAAACTGAAATAGAAAATCAATTTTTTTTCTAGAAATTGACTTCTGGAACAGAAATTTTGTCATGGGCACCCTAACACTCAATATGGATGGAGTGACTAGGAAGGAAAAGTAAGAGATTTAAATAATTAGGACAAAAAAGAAGAGATGGGATTTGACGGGATTGAATTGCAACGTTATTTGGATGCTAGCGAAGAAAAAGAAAGAAAAAAAAATACGTTATGACATAATTATTAGGGAAAAAGTCACAAAAAATTTTAAATTTTGCCCATTGGAACACATATACCTTAAATTATTTTTTGTAACATCAAAAATCCCAAATTTATATCTGTGTGACACATTTATTTCAAACTTTTTTTATAACATCAAAAACCCCAAACTTTTACATGTGTAGCACATTTACCCCAAACTTTTTTTAGTGACACGAATTTTTTGAGGTAAATGTGTCACGCGAATACAAATTTGGGTTTTTGGTATCATAAGAAGAAGTTTGGAGTAAATGTGTCACATAGGTACAAGTTTGAGATTTTTTATGTCACAAAAAAAGTTTGGAGTAAATGTGTTATATCGGACATAGTTTAGGATTTTTTGTATTATTACCCTAATTATTATTTTCATTTATAGATAGATGTAAAACAAGTATAAGTGAGAAAGGACAACAATTTTGTTTATTGGTACACAAATCCCTCTAAATTCTTCTGAGTCCCTCCATATTTGGAAGATTAGGATGGATTCAAACTCAACATAAACTAACAAGACCAATCTCTCTTAAGGGTGCGTTTATTTCGTGGAAAATGAGTGATTTGAAAAATATTTTTTGAAAAATGATTGCTTATATCGTTTAGAAAAATTAGTTAACAAAAAATATTTTCATCATCAACAACAATCAATGCCTAACTATTTTCGTAGGCAGTAAAAAAAAATTCCACTTATTTATTATTCTAAACGATACAAGTGATTATTTTTCGCAAAACGAACGCACTCTCTTCTAATTTTTCTTAATCCCTTCGCTCCGTCCATTTGCTTCCATTCAAACATGTTTATATTTTTAAAACGCTCTCTCTTCCTTCCTAATCCTTGTTAACAAAGTATAGTGTTAAACTTGGGATTGAAAGAGAGAGAATTTGTGACTGGGAAATGAGGTGATATCAAGGCCAAACAGACAATTCTTCATCATATGCTTATGAAAGAAACTGGGCCTCACTAAATGGGTAGGCTTAATGAACAATAATTACGTGAAGAAGATAGTGCTAAAGTTGTCTATGCAAAAAAATCGCTAGATGTTACGGTTGCGAAAGATCCTCACAAGTGACGACGACGGTGTTGGCCGGGGGACGGCAGCAACGTCGAGAGCAGCTGTGGCCAATGGGTCCATTCTTCACGGCATATCCCTAAGGAGAATTTCATGTTGGTAACTCTTAATGTAGAACTCTTGGATCTTTGAAACTTTCTATTGCAACAACATTGGCAACCATAAACTTAAATGGGCTAAATGGGCTAGTGGGCCTGTGGAAATGGCCCAAAGGTATTGTTTTCTAAATTGTGGGCTCGAATGATGTGTTCCCTTAGGCCCGTTAGGTACTTTTAACTAGGGAATAAATCACAAAAAGAAGCATGCAATAGTTTATTCTTATCCAAAGCATATAGTAAACAAAAAATATAAAGAAAATCAGGCATGGGTTATAACCAAAGTTGCTACTCTTGGTCAGCATGAAGAACGTATTGACATAAATGCAAAATAAGCTTATGATATAATCTCTTCTAGAATAGTGATGGCAACAGAAACCAACAACCAAACAAATGGTCATTTACTCCATAGAAAATAAATAATTTGGAAAAACGATCGCTTATTTCGCTTGAAATAATTATTTAATGAAAATGATTTCATTTTTTATAATAATTTATGTCTAAACATTTTCATGATCGATGAAAATATTTTTTGTCGATTTATTTTTATAAATGATACAAGCGATTGTTTTAAAAAAGATACATGTTCAAGTCATTCATCGCAAAACAAATGATTATGGTGTCATTTGGATGCATTTAAATTTTATTTGCATTCATAAATAATAAAATGATTTAGCTTGTTTTTAGTTTATTCAAACGGTTCTTTATCAAAAATCAATCTTGAGTTACGTCTAATAATAGATTTTTATTTAATATCAATTTCACTAAACAACGTTCGATTTCTCTTCATTGCCCCTCGATCCCGCTCCGTCGTTTCGCGTGATTTCGGAGAAGACAAGACCAAACCTCAAGGGCAATTTTGTCCAACCGTATAAATCTCTCTCTCTCTCTCTCTCTCTTCCCTTGTTGGACTCTGCGCTGCCACTGGACGGGGAAGACGACGGCGATGATAAAATCAGCATCGAGTTCACTCAAAGCAGCATGATAAGCTTCATCGGAGCTTCTCGATTGCTCAGTAACTTTCCGATCCATCGCATTCGCATCCACAGTCTCAGTAATTCCTTCAGATTCTCTCTCCCGAGAGCCATCGCCCCTCATCGGAGCCTCGCGATCATGGCTTCCGCCGGCGGGGAGTTCGTCAAGTGCTCCGTTCACTCCAACGGCGTCGCTGTCATCACTCTCGACCGCCCCAAAGCCCTCAACGCCATGAACTTGGGTCAGTTTGCTCGATTCTAAGCTGATTACTCTAGATCGCGATCGCTGTAGGATTAGGAGAAGAGTGGATTGAGCTGGGATTGGAGTTTGTAGAGTTTGATTTTCCGACTGACGTGCTTGCTTACTGTGCGGAGCTTCGAGTTTTTGCGCCGTTGTCTATGCGAGGAGATGAAGCTATTGGTGTGATGGTTAGTTTTTGCATGTCTAATTTGATCCTGGCGCAGACATGGACTTGAAGTTTAAGAGCTTCCTTGATGAGTGGGAATCGGACCCCAAGGTGAAATGCGTTCTCGTCGAAGGCAGTTCGGCTCGTGCCTTCTCGGCAGGTAACATGGGAGGAGACCCCTAGAGTTTTCTTCCTTGGGGAATGTAATATATTTCTGGCGCTGGTGTAAACGTGAATCGAATTTCATGTTTTCTTGATGCAGGGATGGATATCAAGAGTGTTGTTGCCGAGATTCAAAAGGATAAGAATACACCTCTTGTGCCGAAGGTGCTTCTTTTATACTTTCGGCTCGAGTTCCTTGTTCAGGGTATTTTCCTGTGTTCTATCTGCATTGATTGGGTGCCTTGCGCACGCTATTAATGCAATTTGTCCTGTGCTACTCCGGTATGTGTTGCCTTTTCACCAAATTGGCCACTTTAGAACTTCTGCGTGGATAGACAAGTTCTGGGCGTGATATGTCCGCACAATTCAGCTGGTATCTGTTGACGATGTACATATAGTAGGCTGTGGAGGTGTTTTGGAATTTTTTTGTGCATAATGGAAACCGGAGTAGAGACTAGAGAGTCGCACTCTTATATCATGTTTACTCCATAACTTCTTAAACAATGCCACCTGCTCGTTTCACCATCCTCCAGTTTAGTCACGAATCATATCATGTGGAGCCCCGGGCTCCTTAAGTAGATTCACTACTTGATGATGTCAATGATGAATCCCTAGAATTGTGATGATGTCAATGATGAATCCTTAAATTTGTTCTTCCCATGAGAAATTAGCATTAGACACCCTTCTGGTCTTCACTACTTGATGATGTCAATGATGAATCCCTAGAATTGTGATGATGTCAATGATGAATCCTTAAATTTGTTCTTCCCATGAGAAATTAGCATTAGACGCCCTTCTGGTCTTCACTACTTGATGATGTCAATGATGAATCCCTAGAATTGTGATGATGTCAATGATGAATCCTTTAATTTGTTCTTCCTATGAGAAATAAGCGTTTGACGCCCTTCTGGTCTTGTTTACCTTTATTAGGAATATGAGAGACTTAGGTGAGGTGAGGATGAGCTGTGAACTTCATTAGTCAATATCATTGCGTGTGGGATTTGTGAATAAATTAGATTTTGCTCCTGTAGATGAATTTAAATTTTTTTGGTGAATAGATGAACATCCCTCTATGAAGCTGAAATCTTGGCCATCTGTACGGAAGTGATTACTTTTCTCAACTATTGTACTTCAAGTTGATATGCCCCTATCTGCTACCTGTTTGTATAGGTATTTTCTGCCGAGTATTCTTTGATATGCAAAATATCAGAGTATAAAAAGCCATATGTATCATTGATGGACGGCATTACAATGGGCTTTGGTATTGGCCTATCTGGTCATGGTCATTTCCGTGTAATTACAGAGGTACGAATGATTGGCTTTTAGTTGCTTTCAATGTACTTTAGATTAACATACTGTTTCTGTTCCATTAAATTCCTATTCATCGTCACCACCCTTGCAGAGGACACTTTTTGCTATGCCAGAAAATGGAATTGGTCTTTTCCCTGATGTTGGGTTTGCATATATAGCAGCACAGAGTCCAGGAGAGGGATCTGTTGGTATGTAATTTATCAAATCAAGAAGTGTCTCTTATCTAGCTGAATTGTATCTAATTTACAGAATGGGTTCGTATGACAGAGGAGCATCTATTGATCTTGTGACTGTTGCATTTAGGACTTCAACAAATCCATTATGGACTGTGTGGACACGTTGAAGTTCAAATAGATTTATTAATGGTTTGTCTTTGCATTACTGAAGAATGTCGTCTCCAAAATACATGGACACTCTTTCCTAAAATGGAATTAGATCATTTGACCTTACTTTTGCCTTCTGATGTTTATATCCTTGAATACTTCAGAGCTATTTCTGATTTCCTAAACCTCTCGATCATATTATATTACTGTAGTAATTCAGATAATTTGTCCCCCTTGACATATGCGTTTTCTTTTGGAAGGGAGTGAGCACATATGTTTGGTCAAGTTAAGAAAAAAGTCTCATTTTGTTCTACTGTGGAAACATTTTTAAAAAAATAAAAATCTTTGTTTTGCGCGTAGATCTTGTCTGATAGGTACTGTCCGTATCATTTAAAATTCATCTGGATGATTTGCAAATCCCTATTTGAGTCGCCTCCTTTTGGAGTCTGGAAGGTGACCTTCTTGTATGTGTCTTTGAAAGCAATTTCATAGTCGGCTTGTTGGCATATGGATAAGTGTATTACAGTAAAGAGACAGAATTTGTGCTCCTGAATTACAGCTTCATGTAATCAAATTAATTGGACAGTTTTCTTGTAAGGGTTATTCAATTGGTCAAAGCTGTCACCCGTCCTTAATTTTTGCCTTCTATTTCTGAAGTGGTTTAACCTGTCCTTTTTCAGGCGCCTATCTTGGATTGACAGGAAAAAGGATCTCAACACCCTCTGATGCACTATATGTGGGTCTTGGAACGCATTACGTGCCATCTAGCAACTTGGGTTCCTTAAAAGAGGCTCTTTTGGCTACTACATTGTATGGCCCTAAAACAATACTAGGCGCATACATGCATTTTGGTTTTTTTATCTCATATCTGGCACTGTTTTGCACAATTCTTTCATTGCAAAGAAATTTTGGTAGAGTCACTGATATATGTAGTATAAGTGTGCAGTTATGATGATTGTTGCATTGCATGTCGCAATGTTCAAATTGGAAGATTTTTCTTTTAGAAGCTAAGATAAAGATAGTGCCAGTGTTTTTGTTTAATATGTTAGCGTGATGCCTTAAGAAGGAGCAACTTATCTGTGCTGCAGCTCAGAAGATCCCTTCAAGGACATTGGAGCATTTTTGGCAAGATTCAGTGGTGAATCTGAATCAGAGGCCCAGTTAAAATTGCTCTTACCTCACATTATCGCATGCTTTGGTGCAAATAAATCAGTTGTGGAGATAACTGCAGAGTTGAGAAAGCATCAGCAGAGTTCTGATGCCAAAGGTAATTAAGGTTCTACTGATGATTGGATGAAAGAAATTTGTTTCCTTAGTTCACTTTATGTGCTGAAAGCTTATAAATTTTTCCAATACTATCTTAGTAATGCTGGAGTTTGCTGCTCACTTAGTCGGTGTATTGTCTCATTGAATTCTCTCTATCTTGGTAGTGGTTGAGTGGGCTACTGATGCTCTTCAAGGTCTTGGGAAAGGTGCTCCTTTCTCTCTTTGCTTGACACAGAAGCATTTTTCACGAGTTGCATCAGCCCTGAGAAACAATGATGCTCAATTGTCCAGAGTAAGTTCTGAGTTGGAAGCTAGAATTTTTCTCTCTCTCTTCCTTTTTCTAGTTGAGGAGTCAGTTGTCAAGTGCGCAATTGGTATGTCTTCTTTCATATTTTATACTAACATTATTGTTTTGTCATGTTTAGCTGAGTGGTGTAATGAGAACAGAGTATCGGCTAGCAGTAAGGTCTTCTCTGCGAAATGATTTTGCTGAAGGTGTCCGTGCAGTACTGGTGGATAAGGATCAGGTTCTAATTACTGTTTAAACCCTCTCATTAATCAACACCGGCATCTTTTAATTATTCTACTCTAGTCTAAGTTTGTTTCGCGGAAAATGAATGATTCAGAGAATATTTTCTTAAAAATAATCGCTTGTATCCCTTAAAATAAATAGTCAATGAAAACTGTTTTCATTATCGTCCATTTTTAATGTTTAATCGTAGATGATGAAAATATTTTTCGTTCACTCATTTTATGACGTCGGAAATTAGGGATTTTTTATAACTTATTGCCCGGCATACCTCGGCAGGCGTCCCCTGGCACAATAGACACTCCTTTTCCATCTAGACCTAGCTCTAGAAAGAAAGTAAAAAAATCTTGCTCCAAAGACAGGTGCCCAACAAGACTATAAATATATGATGAAATAAGAGGCGACGCACCCCAGAAGCTTACAGAATATCAGAAATGGACAATTAGTAGACATTCACTTTAAGCAGATGAATTCGTGGGACCAACTAGACAAAGAGGGAGGAAGAGTGCAATTCCCTTCCCTTTTCTATTATATTCCAACACATGTAGCCATCGACCCCTTCAATCATACCGCCTGACCATGTTGATATTCTGGAGAGTCACCTTCTATGTTGTTATGTACTCCAAATTATTCATTTTCCATGAAACAACCACACCCCTAGTAGCTTTTGACTGTGTTGGCAAGTAACGTGCAGTTGCATTCAAACTATTGCAATAGACCATAGTCTTTTTGAATGAATATGAATATATGTCAGTAAACGGTTGTATTATTGCTATACATCTATAGGTAATCTTCCATGAAACTTCTTCAAACACACCCCCCACACCGACCCCCCCCCTGGCATAAGCACACCAACAGCAGCATATGATACGTCTACATTATTCATGACTTCTTTGATCGTGGTTCAGCTTAAATTTAGAACTGTCTCACATGTCCATTCTTGGTTGAGCGTGAATTAATATGATGATATTGTTTGAAAGTTCATGTGCTTAGTTTCATATTTCTGGAAATTGTCTGTATATTTGTTTTCTTTGTAAGCCATGTGCCTTTTCTATATCAGATATTACTAGGGTTGTGTAATGATATAATCTTGATGATTTGTCGGTCATAGCATGATTCACAAAATTTCTGTCGGCGTGAATTTTATGTGAACGTGTTCAAAATCCTGTGATTGCTTATGCAGAATCCAAAATGGCAACCAGCGACGGTGGAGGAAGTCAAACAAAGTGAGGTGGAAGCTCTCTTCGAACCGCTGACCCCAGAACTTGAGTTAAAAGTATGAAGCTCACATATAAGTACATATCCATGTCTCACCTTCTATATTTGGTGGATGCTCATGGTTTGTAATCCTGCTCTGCGGAGTAGTAGCTAACACCAGTTTTGCTCGAGCAGCAATCTTATAGTTTTGCGATCGTAGCAATGTAATAATTTCAGACATTGCCATCAGCTGCATTGTATATGCCATTAGCCATTGTGCCTTGTGCTTGTCATTGTTGGTGCAGTTTTGATCCAAAGTGCACAAGCGATGACGAAGGGTATTTCGGAAGCCGCCATCGTCTCCGGCTTTCGGATGCTCTCGAGCTTCCGGCGGAATAGACGCATGTAATCAATTTTGCTCCCGAAACGTACATCAGAGACCATCATATCTCCCAAATAAGAACATGTCGGTATTTCGAACTCTGGCCTTATGCAATTCAAGTTTAGCAAATCTGAGTGGAGATCAAGTGAGGATGCTCTAGCCAATGAGCGCTCGTGGTGATTAATTGAGGGTGATCGGTTTTAGGGTGGGTAGGTTGCAAACTCGGAACCTTGAACATATCCTGTTATAACTGGTTTTCATTTTTTGGAACATGAAATCTATTTTGTTTATCCTAGAACCTGTTTTTGAACCTTTTCTGTTTTTCCGGTCCGGTTCCAAGGTCTAGCCTGTTTTCCTTTTGTTCCTTTTTCTGGTTTCAATTTTTCCAGCAAAATAATATAAGTAGCAATGGAACGATTCAAAGTAAAATATGAATAATAGAAATCATTATTCATCAAAAGCAACAACCCCTTAGACTAGTAATAGAAATTACTATTAACAAAATGCAACAATCCAAAATATAGTAATAGAATGAACAAGTGTAAGTCTTTCTATCTAAAAACTAATTCCAAAACCTGTTCGGTTTCTATGTGGGTCTTCATTTGGAATTGAGAACCGGACCAGCTCCAATTGGTTCCCAAAAAATGGAACTTGTTCTCGAACAGGTTCAAACAAGAAATTGTTCCTAGACCTCTTTTTTGGGTGGTCCAGTTTGTTTCTTGGATAAACCTGGTCTGGTTGCATACTCTTAGATTAACTAGTGGACTCAAACAAGTATTTTAGGGCTAGATGAAATACTGGCATGCTTCTTTTTTGACATTACAGCTTCATTTGTTTGTAAAAAATGAACGATTTAAAAAATATTTTTCTAAAAACGATTGTTTGTATTCTTTAATAAAAAAATATTTTCATTATTGATGATATTTTTATGTTTGTACATTTGATGATGAAAAAATTTCTCATTCGTTTCGTTGGCAATGTAAACGATCGTTTTAAAGAAAATATTTTTCGAATTGTTCATTTTTTGTGAAACAAACGGATCCTATATTGCGAAAAGAGGCCCGTCCTACGAAGATCCGATTCACAATCGATTAGTGGGTTAGAACTTTGTGATCTCGATTTTTGATTTCGGCTTAATTACCTCACCTGGCCACATTCCCTATGTACTTGGTTGAAACACCTTCTAAATTGAGTATATTAATAATAATTGTTTTTTTTAATCTTTTGACGAAAGAAATAATCAAATCAAATTTGGACCCCATGTTAATCTCTCGATAAGTAATAAGAAACTCTTTCAATTAAATCATCTAATTTGAAACACCCAATTTCTTTCAAGATAAAGGAAAAAAGAAAAAGGAAATGGAAAAGGAGTGCTTTGTCGGTTCTTGCACTATATCGATTCCCACTTCCTCCATAAAATGGAGAAACGCCCTTGGATTATGCTATTGTTATGATTTTGAGATTTGTTAAAGAAAAGAAGAATAAAAGAAGTCCCCAAAAATTCTTCTCAACTTAGCCAATCGTTGCCTAGCCCAAAAAAACTTGCAATATCTTGGTCTTTTAAATAAAGTATCGAATAGACAAAAGTATTGATCGCTTTTTCCTCAAAATTTTAATAATGAAATATAATTACGTCCCCATTTGTTTTAGTCAAATTAACTTTCAAGAAAAAGATTTTCAGATTTTCAATATTTCGTGCATGAAAAATAAAATAGTCAGAGCAAATATTCATATTTAATGCGAAAAGACTCCTTTAAAATATGTGAAAATAACTTTCCCTTCTCAAAAATTCAGAAAATTGATTCTATCATCGCTCGTTTCAGTTGCCGGTTCTTGCCCTAGCTAGTGTTGCTCCGCCAACTAGGCTTGGGTTATCAATGTCAGACTCGCTTGCCTTTTCGGCTTAAGATAAATGTATTGAGTGATTTTTTCTTTTTGGATACTTTTAAGACTCTTTTGAGGAGAGAGAATGAGAGAAAGAGATTAGATAAGACAAAGACGAGTCGGAGAGAAGATAAAAAGAAGGCAAAACTCATAAAAATCTAAAATTATGGTCATTGTTGCACATTTATTACCCAAAATTTTTTTTGTTGACATTGAAAATCTTAAACTATTACTTGTGTAATACATTTATCCTACATTAAAGTTCCGTTAATGAATATCGTTAAAAATCAACTTGGTGCCCACACGACTCAAGTAAAATAAAAGCGATGTTGGTTTGTTGAAAAATCATCTGATAAAACCTTCATAAAAAAAAAACGAGGCACAAGTTTGGAATTTTTTATGTCACAAAAAAAAGTGTAAGGTAAATGTTTCGCAATTTGTTTAGTTTAGGAAAGTTGAGAATAAATGTGTAGTTTGGGATTTTTGTTGGTGGCTTTTAAAAAAAAAGAAAAAGGGCAGGTAGAACAAATAACAAAACGGAGAAGGGACCGTAGTTGTAATTGCAGCAGAAGCCACGTCAGTCGGCTCGACATTTCGGCACATGTATTCGGAGAGCCTATTGTATCGTTTTACTCCACTTTACAACTCTGTTCCAGCTGAGCCGAGGGAACAAGACGACCCCTGGATCCATCTGCCTTCTCTTCTTCCCACCTCAAAACCTGCGTAAAACCCTAGCGGAAGTCCCACTTCCCCATTCATCTCCGACGGTGTCTGTGTCCCTCGCTCTCTCTCTCTCTCTCTCTGCAATGTCTTGGATTCGGTCGGCCCGTATGTCGCTCTCCCTCTAGTCTCGTGCCTCTCTTCCTGATTCCCCATCCGTTCCACCCTTCACCGAGGTCGCGGTCACGAGCCTACCGTTGCTCCGTCGCGGTTCGTCGGAGGAACGAAACCCAATTCAGAAGCTCTTGCGAAATCGCTGGTTTTGCAGACGAACATGCTTGACGAGAGCCAGTTCGACGTCCACTTGAAGCTGTGGGCGCTTCGCATCCCTCGTGAGCTCTGCAAGGTTGCCACTCGGGCATTGAACGGGTAAAATTCAAGATCATAGTTTTGAGTTTGAGTCTTTCTGGAGTGCGTGTTTTGAGAGATTGGAGTGGTTTTTGCGAATCGGTTTCCGACGCCTTTTTTTTTTTTGGGTTTCTTCTTCTTTGGGACGTTGGCAGTTACTTGCTGGACAAGGCTCGGATAAAACCGATTACGGAAGATCCGACGTGCGAGAGGAATCGTCTGATGATACTGTCCGAAAAGGTCCAGCATTCTGGTGAGAAGCCCATGTCTCGTCTGCGTGTAAAGTTTCTGTCTTTGTGGACGTCATTAGGATTTTCGCATTTGTTTCTGGTGGGAGTGCATCGCGTTGATTCCTGCATGTCTCGTATTTAGTCCGGCTCCCGTTGATTGTGTTTGTTAACCTGCACGTCGCCTGGCATTTGGTGGACTTGGTTTTCCCTATTTTGTAACGGGTAGGTGTTGCCTTCTTCATTGCCCTGCTTCCGTCTGCATCAGGGTATTCTTGTGGAGTATGCTGAAGAGATCTAGCTTTCAAGGTATATATATATTTTTATTTTTGTATTTCTGGGAAGACAAGGGAGATGACTTTGTAACTGATGTTTCTGTGTTTTGTCTTGCTGTTTGTGGACTTCAAAAAGGGGAGCCTGATGTTTCTGTGGCAACAGATATTGCAGTCCCTGTAAAGTACATTATGAAAGTGCCGGAACATTTTGGGATACACGCTTGTTTGTGTGGAACTGTCTAGAGTCTTGGGACGGAAGCTATTAGTTGTTACGACTAGTAGTTCAAACAACGCTATAGATTTATGCTGTCATGACGATATGTTTTTATATTGCAATTGGGTGGGTATTGCTTGCATTGTCGTTTTCAATTTTCTTTTTCTTTTTTCTGGTGAGACAGATTTGTCAGATATTCCAGAACAAGTTCTTGATGAAATGAAGAAACTGTGCGAGATTGAAGTTGTCCCTTATTCATTGACACTTGGTTATTCCTACTGGGGTGCAGGTCAGATCCAGGTTCATTGTACATATATTGCAGATTACACGAACTTATATGTTCTTTTAGACTGAGAAATCACTACAGTCTTGAAATTTTCAACTCTGCTTTACTTGCAAAGGATTTGTGCCACAAGTTATTCAGAAAGTCCATATTAGGCTTCTGAAGATGATAAGTTTTTAATGCAGTGAGGTTTTTAATCAGTTTTATGTGCCCAGTGGATCTTTCAGGTTGGGGGGGTCAATAGTAACATATTGTAGCATTAGAAACGCTACACCGGGATGCCAGGCCTTGCACACACTTTGCTGTTTTGATTATTTTCTGGGGACATGCCTTGTAGATGACATTTGGCTTGCTTTGAGCTGCAATTACTTATTAACGATAGAAACATTATGGTTGACCTTGACTGCAGATCATTTATTGAAGCAGATTCTCCAACCTGGGGTTGAGGTACCTACATCTTTTGAAACGATAGTTATGTACAAAAATCTCTACAATTTATTTGTGGATCAACTTCCTCATGGGCATTTTTCATTCAAAACTGGTTGATCTTCTGGAAGTAACAGTGTCTTCTTATTTGTGCAGGTCATATTGCACACTTGAATATACATGATGAAGTGCTTCCCTACAAGGATGTTATTGCTAAAGTCATCTATGACGTAAGTATTACTAACTCTCATACTTTATGAATGTTGTGTTTCTTTGGTCGGTTATTTTGTCTGTGCCATTGTCCATAGCACGCTAGTCAAGTTTTCTTTCCTGCTTTTTCTCCTGTACTCTTTTCTCTTCATTCTGAACTCAGCATCCTAAACACGTGCAACACCATGCTGCAAGATGTGGGCTGGTGGTTCACAATCAGCAATGTGTTGTGCTCTCTTCTGAATGTGTTCCGAGTATCATTTATAGCATCACTGTGGTAGTTCTGCTTATAACTGTTTTTAGGATGTTTTAAGTGCACAAGTGCGTGCTGCATGAGGCCCTGAGCATGCAGAGACATATCCCTTAAAGAATGCAGCATCAATAATCTGTAGAAGTGACTGTTTCTTACATGAGCAGAAAAATTTTCCACGAATCCAGACAGTTGTTAATAAAGTTGGAACAATCACAAATGAGTTTCGTGTGCCGAAATTTGAAGTCTTGGCTGGAAAAAGTGATATGGTGACAGAGGTGAAGCAGTATGGAGCGACATTCAAGCTTGATTACAGTCTGGTGTATTGGAATTCAAGACTGGAGCATGAACACATAAGACTTGTATCTAATTTCCAACCAGGAGAAACCATATGTGACATGTTTGCTGGCATAGGCCCTTTTGCAATCCCAGCTGCTCAAAAGGAGTGTATGGTGTATGCAAATGACCTTAACCCAGATAGTGTTAAGTATTTGAAGATCAATGCGCAGTTGAACAAAGTGGATGACCTTGTTCATACTTTCAACTTGGATGCGAGGAAATTCATTTCTCAAATGATGTCTTTTCCTGAATCCAAAACTAGTTTGGAATCTGATGTTCTTACTGAAGAGGGTGAGATCAATAGTGAACCGTCAAAGCAGGAAGCAGAGTCAAATAGGAACCCAGGTATAGTTTTGCTGGAATTCATTGCTGTCTTTTTGCAATTTGATGGGTTTCAGTGTGATCTTCCAATGTATGACATGCAATTAACATGGATGTAGTACCCAATGATAATGCAAGCAATGGTGATGGAGGTTTATGTGCTGGTGCTGTCGCAGCTGCTCCTGCAACCAAAAGACCATTAGATATCTCTAAAGAAGGTAACACAAGCATCGCTGTCGAATATATTTTAGCCATTTAATAGATTATCTGCTTTTTCATGTACGTGTTATTGTGTTTAAGATTTTGTGCATGGTGGTGCATTTGGCTGATTCTTGCATTTTTAATCAAGATTCAAGATAATTCATTTTCCCTGCATATTTTTGTGGCAGGTGCCCATGCCGAAGATTGCAGTGTACTTGTGTCTTGTAAAAGAAAAGGAAATAGCAATAAGCGAATCAGGGCCACTGAGTTGTCCTATTCTAAGACATGGGAGCATGTTGATCATGTGGTTATGAACCTTCCTGCATCTGCTCTCACATTTTTGGGTCTCTCTCTCTCTCTCTCGTGTGATTTGGCACAGCATGAAATTTTGTTGACATACATTGTCTTAATATGTCTTCTCCAATGGGGGAAGAAAACCATGTTGGGTTTGTTTCGATTCCTTTAATCTGTGTTTAAGAGACCAGACGAGATAGAAAGAGAAGTCAGCATCGCATTCTTTGTGGGAGAAAAAGTTTTATTTCTATAGTTTTCTCAAATATTTCAAAATCACTTCACATTGCTTAGTTGCATAATGCATCGAGTTGCTAGCTTAATGGCTGATTGTGATGATACCTTAAGCCTCTGTAACCTAACTGCCTGTATTGTTATAAAATGCAGCAATGTAAGCATTATCGATAATTTTGATATGCACCTTTGGTGATCACTTTTGTCCGGCAATAGAAATCATAGATGTTTGGTAGTATAAGTTTACTTAGGCTGATGCCCTTCTTGTCCAAGGTCTCTTCTTTTTTCTCTTGTAAACTTTGTGCATAGACTTTCAATATCTTATATTACTTCTAAATATTTATTTAAGCTGCTTAGAAGATCCAGAAAGGCAATTTTGTCTCCAATTCTTTTTTGCCTCAGATGTATTTAGGGGGCTTATACACAGGAAATATTGGAAGGGACCCTCTCCTTGGATTCACTGCTATTGTTTCATGAAGGCCAGTGAAACCAAAGAATCCATTTTGGGAGTAAGTTCTGTTCTACAGGAATGTAAATTCATGTCCATTTGTTAATGTTATTGTCTTTTGCCAGTCTAAACACGATTCTCGTGCAATCTTCAAGTTGATTTAACTTTGTTTGGGTGGCAATTACCAATATACTTCCTGACTTCCGGTTGGTATTTATGCTTTCTCATGGATTTTACATTGATTCTTTAAGCTGCCTCATAAAATAAATGAACTTTTCATAATCAGTATTAATGTAATGAGTCTGAAAAAGTCAAAAACAAAAGGAGCTTGTATGCTTCATTGCAAATATTAGTTTGTTAGTTGTTGCATTACTCATGTCGGTACTCCAGTGAAATTTACCTGGGCAAAACAAATAAGTGTGAAATGAAAATTTTTCTTGGAGATTTCAGTAACCTTTGTACTTATATTAATTTTCCTGTTGTGCCTCATTATCTCTATCTTCTGGGATTAATTAAGAACTGAAAAATGAAGATTATAGATAGCTTAAGGAAGATAGCTTTGGCTGGGCATTATTATACCAGATTTCCACATCATTGCTACTAGAGAGAGGTTCTGTTATATTTTAGGATGAATTAGGAAGTTGAATTAAAAAAAGGCACAAGTAGTTGAAGGTGATAGTAGGACTCGACAGACCACATGTTCAGGCAATCACAAGGCCTAAAGAAGGTTGGCAGCCCCTTATTATTCAATTTCCTCAAACTTTTAGTTCTGCTCTCGACATTTGAAGTTTTGCCATGGAGAATGTAATCTTAAATGTACCGCCTCATGACAAAGTGTCACCCAATACCTCAGTGAGATGACTGGAGCTATGATGGTTCGAGGATCGTGGGCGTGTTATGTTCAACTTTTTTTGGGATCTTTTTACTTGTCATTTGTCTATAATGGATAAGCCTGCAATCGGTACCGTTTTTCCTTTTTTAAACTTTTTGGTTGAGTATTCTAGATTTCATAGCTGCACTTTTCTTAGATGTTTTGTCATTCATTGTCCTGTGAATACACTTCGGATTCCGACAGGTGGCAGAACGTGCCCTCGATGCCTCTATTAGCGACACAATATTCCACAGGGTTAGGGATGTGGCTCCGAATAAGGTACTCCCTGGCAAGCACTCCGAGTGTTTCAATTATGCCTAGGTGTTAAACATTGTCGGTTTTGCAGGCAATGTACTGCCTGAGTTTCAGGCTGCCAGAAGCATGCTTTAAGGAAGATTCCCAGAACTCTAGTCATCCTGCTGAAGGGAAGTCGTAAGCGCGATAGGAACAATTACATGGGGGCTAAACACGGCCCCTCACTGAACGATCAAGAAGGCATTCTTTTTAACTCGATGGAAGATTAAAGAAGAAACAAGGAGGCAACTTATCATTGACGGGAGACGGTTGTTTGTCGAACTGAGGCCGGTGTCCATGCAAATGCCGCCTATGGTTCGAGAAAAGCAAGCGGGTGTATGTTTGGGTATGATCTGTCTGTTGCTAGAGCTCACAGCCCAAAAGGACATGAAATATGAGATGAAATGTTCTCTTTGTAGGCAGTATATTTCTTAGGATTTCCAGCTCTGGGCTGGTTTCAATGCTCGTAGCTGTTTTGTAAAATGCCTCGTCAGCGTTTCGAAATTCTTTCACTTAACGAATTTCGATATTTTCGAGTGTCGGCTTTGATTTAATTGAACCCCGCAATACGTGAATGCACAGAATTATGTGTGATCGCACGATAATGAAGGTGATGTTATATTTGATCGATTACCACGCACAAAAGTTGAGAAAGTTATAAGAAAGAAAATCTAGGTAAATTGAATAAAAATCTGGTAGAAATTTTTAAAAGCTGGGAGTTTGAATTATATAGACTTGAAACCTTTCTCTAATGCGTGATATTAACATTAAAAGATCATCGATAAATGTTTGGGTTGATACCATGAAAAATTTTAAATTAGTACATTTGTGATAAGTTTATTTTGAATTAATTTTTTGATAATGAAAAATTTCAAATTAGTATATTTGTGATAAATTTATTATGAATTAATTTTTTGACTAAGAAAAACTTTAAATTAATACACCCGCTACAAATTTACTCAAAATTTATTTTTTAAAAATAAATAATATTAACTTAGTTGAAGTTTCTTCAATTAGCTCATTTTCTAGCGATATAACTCAATTAATCTTTTCCAACAAATTTTAAAATTTGGAATAAATTTATCAAAAATATATCCATTTGGGATTTCTTGTGGTAAAAAAATTAGTTTATAATAAATTTATCATATGTATATCGGTTTGAGATTTTTTACGGTTAAAAATTTAATTTGAAATAAATATATTATAAATATACCAATTTGAAGTTTTTGGTTTGAATAACCCTAAATCTATTCATCATTCTTAGTTCTTTCTGTTTCTGCCTTTCATGGAAAAAGTCGGTTGCTTTCCAAGAAGCGAAAGACCCAAGTGGGCCCCACTCCTACTCATATCTCGCCCCGTTCTCTCCACCCCGTAAGCGCCCCTCCCGACAACGGCGATCGCTTTTTCGCCGTTGCCGCTATCCCGTTCCGTTCCGTCCCGTCATCTTCCCAACTTCTTTTCTTTCCTTAAATTAAAAAAAAAAAAAAACAAAAACGAAAAAATAAAATCGCGGGATTTTGAATTTGAATCTCATAACGGACAAATTCAGCCACTTTCTCTCTCTTGGGATCCCTCACCTTCTTCACCACTCTCTCTCCTCTCTCCCCACACACACAGAGAAGAGAGCAAAGCAACGGGAAATGGCGACTCTCACGCAGGGGATCCTCCTGAAGCTCCTCCAGTCCATGAACTCCAACGCCCGCGTAGCCGGCGAGCACCGCTCCGCCCTCCTCCAGGTCATCGGCATCGTCCCCGCCCTCTCCGCCCCCGACGACCTCTGGCCCAACCACGGCTTCTTCCTCCACCTCTCCGACTCCCTCAACTCCACTTACGTCTCCCTCTCCGACCGCGACGCCGACCTCATCCTCTCCAACCGCCTCCAGCTCGGCCACTTCGTCCACGTCGACCGCCTCCTCCTCACCCCCGACTCCCCCGTCCCCCGCGCCTCCGGCCTCCGCCCCCTCCCCGGCCGCCACCCCTTCCTCGGCTCTCCCGAGCCCCTCGTCGCCCGCATCTCCCCCTCCCGCCGGGACTTTGTCATCCAGCCTGCCTCCGATTCCGACCTCTCCTCTGACCCGATCGCCGCCTACTTGTCCCGCGAGCGGTCGGATGGTGTGGTGAGGACGGAGAGCGACAAGGAGGAACCGAGGGCGGAGAAGCCTAGATCGAGGCAGGCCCTTGCTCCGAGGGACAATTTGCCTAATTTGAACTCTGATGCGGAGGCAAGGGTTTCGGCTCAGAAGCCCTCGAGATTCTCGTCCCCTGCGACAGCAAAGAGGTCAGCGTCGGTTGGGAAGAAAATTGCCCCTGTTGCAGAGAGAGATCCATCGCCTGCTGGAAAGGGGAAGCGGTCGGCGTCCCCGGTGCCCTCCAAGTGTGTTGTGCCGAGCTTGGTTGTTGCGAAGGAAGAGAGCAGGAGGAACTCAAGGGAACCCGCAATTATAGTGCCATCGAGGTACAGGCAACCGTCGCCAAACGCTCGGAGGCAGGCGTCGCCAAGCACGAGGAGGGCTTCGCTTTCGCCGGGGAGGAGATTGTCAGGCGGTGTGAAGGTGTCGCCAATGGTGATGGACTCAGCAAGCAAGAAGAAGATGGCTACAATCGCTGCTGGGATTTCAAAGGTCTCAGAGGCGTTGGTCGGTTCGGGCAAGGCAGGCCGGAAGAACTGGGATGAGCAGCCTGCATCAGCATCAGCAGCTTCGACAGCTGCTCCAGCAATGGAACAGAAAGAGAAGGCTCCTGGGAAAAACAAACCCGATCTGCAAGCGATTTTGCGGACTCAGGTATTGATCTTTTCCTGTCATAGTTGGCAAATTAACTAAAGGATTGGTTTTTATCGAGCTGGGATTTCTTGACATGGTTATAATGATTACCTGGATTCAGAAAAGAGTGGCGTTCGATTAAAGGATTGGTTTTTATCGTGCTTATTGTAATATGGGTGCTTGTTTGTTCATTGTGATTCACATTTCGCTGTTATCATTTCTTGGAATTAAGGTGCATCGTTGCAGATACCATGCTGGTGCAATTGGGAATTCATAAAAAGGAGGCAGCATGTACGTTGATCTGTTTTACTGTTAGTTCTTGATGAGAGGAAGAAGACATGTAGAAATTGCCGGAGGTTGAATAAGAAAAAGGAAGAATCACCCTTGTCGCTTTACTAACATATGTACTATGCAATGAACTTGAGATTTGCCTGTAGTGCTCTGATTGGTATGAATTTGTTGAGATAATTCCAAGATGGCTTCACTTACTAGAAATGTTTTTGTTAGAAAAGACAATTAGCCTTTGATAATGCTAATGTGTTATAGCGACCCTCGGAGCTAAAGCCCACTAGTGTCAAATGACAGTTTTCAATCTGAGAATGTGGTTCTTTGAACCTCTCCACCCTTTACATTTGCACTCCAGATGGGTTCTCTTACTTCAAAGATAATTGCGTCTTTTTTACAGGCTGCTATATCTAGACGTCTTAGCGATGTGACTGGAGGAAAGTCGAATGGTGAAGATCCGTCAAGCAATGAGAAGGCAAAATTTGGAACACCTGAATCTATCACTTCAGCTCTGGGAATTACCATTCATGATAAGAAATGGACTGATGGCAGTGTTCCTCTTGACTTGGTCTGCAAAGAACTTCAGAGGCTTGGGAAGGTATTAGTGTTGACCAAGAACAAACTCACTCTTTATATTGTCAACTGGAGCAAAATTTAGTTCTTTTAACTCATGATCCATCTGTCGATCATTTAACTTTGTCAAACGGAGAATTGCTGAAAGTATTGTTTGTAAGTCATCCTAATTTTTCTCGACTAAAATGCAGGAGGCTATGCAGAGGAAACTTATTGCCTCCATTGCAGCCGCTGAAGCATTGGAAGAGGCCACTGCTACAGAGTCACTAGTGAGGAATTTAAGGTACTAACTTGACGCCAGTTCTACTTTTCACCTAGGAACTCAATAAACATACAGAAGCACAGAAAATATCCGCCGCAGGATACAAACATGAGAGTGGTATAGATAAGAGCTTAAATGCTCTGCAATTTGATTCGGGAAGTAAAGACAGTAATATGTGTCTGAATGCATCATTAGCATCAGCGGTTATGTGCTGTCTAAACTTTTAGTCGTATTATTGAAAACTTATAGTTGTACAGTTCGATATGGCACTGTCTGAGCAAAACTGTACTTTATCTTCTGTTTCAGCATGTTTTCAGAACTTTGTGCCACATCCAAGGCTGGGAATCCTTTACCCTCCATTGAGCGGTTCTTCTCGATTTATGACGAGGTTGTGAGATCGACTGGTGTTGTCAAATCTCTCTCTAGCAGCCGTGCCTGTGCCGACGATAGTATCATCCCCACAGACCAATCGAAATTCTCGATTTGGGTGGAGGCAGCTTTGGCCACAGATCTTGAAATTGTCAATTTTTTAACTAATCAGAATAGTGAGCCGGCATCAGCTCTTCAGAAAACGTTGCTAAAACGACAATCTGTGAAGGCACAAGGCAAGAACCACATGAAAGTGGCTTCTCCGTCACGTTCCGACTCTGCCTGCACTTGGACTAGGGGTCACGGAATGAAAGAAACTGTGGACTTTGCAATGAAGTTGCAGTCTGAGATGCAAATGTGGTTTGTTAGTTTCATTGAGGATTCCTTGGATGCAGGCTTTCGGGTGTTTGGTGAATGTGGTGGCAGGAAAGTACTAAATCTCGACTGCAGCTCTGTTACAGCTGTTTTGTCGCACTTGAAGCGTGTGAATGATTGGTTGGATCGCGCAGTGCCTAAAAGTGACGAGTTTCTTATGGAAAAGATCGAGCAACTGAAGCGGAAGATATACGGTTTTGTCATTCAGCACATTGGTACGACCTTCGACAACTCTATGTCGGCTGCTTCGTCTTGAATTTCTGGTTGACATGATTCATATTTGTCAAGTATATTACGTCTGTTCTTTCATTCAGCTTTTTTGTTGTGACCCCACGATCTTCTTGGAACTAGCAAGCTTGGATCGTTGAAGCACATAAGGCCTGCATTTTTGCCTGATTTATATTTGTCAAGTACAACCTATTTCATTGTCTCGTGGAGTATCTTTCAACCTGGTCGTCATCATCTTCTCGGCATTTGGTGACCGATTGATTATGTTACTATCCAGCCTCACGAGCTAAATGTTAAAAAAAAAAACAAATTTAATCACATCATCCGAATTCCAGTTTTCTGAGTCTTGTGCTAAGATCATTCAATTTCAAATCAAAAGGAAACTCAAGAGATCTTATGTGGGGGTATGTAAACACTATTGGCGTTTGTTGACTTAGGCCGGTGGAACAAAAAAATGCTCGAGGCAATTACTCTAGGAATCTAAATTACGGGTCATCGGTGCAAACTGAATCGATCACACAACATCTGTGAGAAGTAGACAAGAATCAATAAACTGTACAACGTGTTTGATACGATGGCCTACCTAGATGGAATCACCATCGGATGAGTGACAACAATAATCAAAAGGGGTGCGAGAGGACAACCATCGTAGCTGCCTCGCTTCCCCAGAACGTTCGGCTTGCAGGTCCGCTGAGTCCGGCATGGCACCATCTCCACCAGAGTGCAGACTAACCTCTGGAGAGGTCTTTTTGGGATGGGCAAGGTCGTCATCAAGACCATACCGAAGAGCTGTTCGGGACCCCTTTCGATATGTTTTGGCCTCGGTTAATACCTGATATAATTTTTTTTTTTTGGCTAACACTACAGATAGATAGGAGATTGCTGATGCCATGTTAAAGTTGCAGTTCAAAGAGAAGACATTTTGTGTAATTCCTTGTTATTATACAGGAAATACATGCAAACTCATCTCTAGGAGATAAGACTAAAGAAGACTACAAATTCACCAGCATGAATCTAGGAACTTTTTCCTGATAACCTGCCACTTCTTCATGTGAATGTACTATTGGCTTTGACGTTGGAAACAACTGATGTTTTTGATGAAGTCAGTTAAAGATTCTCTTCTGAGAAAGTGGTGCCAAAACCTGGGCATGGCATCAAAATGTCCCTGAATCCTTCCCCACATCATCCATCTGTACCTTCACAAGCCTCGTCACAATAACAAGAAATGGAAAAATTGTCGGGAAAATCCTAAATTTATTGTGCGTTTGCCAATGCAGTCATAGATATTTTAAATTTATCAATTGAGTTCTAAATCTTTTTACATTTTGGCCATTTTGGCTGGATTTCGATGACGTGGACGTCAGCCATTTTACATGGCGCGGTCGACACTAATGTTGACAATTTTTTTAATAATATTTTAACATTTTTTCGATTTATTTTTATTTTTTTCTTTTGTTCTTTTTCTTTCTTTCTTTCTTCCTCCTCTAGTCGGTCACTGGGCCTCGGTGACGGCCGGCAACCGGCTAGAGGCGAGGGCCGGCGTCGCCGACATCAGGCGAGCCTTGCCCGACCCTGGCGATGGGTTTCGTGTGAGGATAAAATATTCTTTTTTGTTTCTATTACAACACATGACGATAACATGTGTAGCACGCATAGCATGCGGGGTAATCTAATTGATTGGTCATATCACGTGCCATGTGCCGACACATGAAATGCCTTTCCCTATGCAAGATCTAGATGGTTTAACAAATCGGACATGTGCGGATTGGGTGCACCATGACCGCCGAACCTCGCTCACTGGTCGACTATGATCCCATCAATCCTGAGGGTTAACCCAATTTCAATCTTTAATAATTTAGCTTCAGTTTCGCTCACAACACTAGTTTCATCTACGGTTAGACCTTTCACATGAAGGCAATTGTTATGGCACGATGTGATTAATCAAGTATTCAAGGAGGTGCTGAGGCTTGCAAAGTTGAGCTTCGACTGCAAATGATCTGTCCAGTGGCCCTAATTACAGCACTCACAAACCAAATTTCAACTCTAATAAGCACGTCGCCAAGTAGCTGAATTTCACAAATCCACGTCGATCGGACTTACAATTTAAGGAAAACACCCCATAGAGCGGGACTTTTCTCCAAAATACCTCCTTAAAGGAATTACACCGTGTTCTGATCGTCCCCCTACGTCGGAGCTAAAAACCACTGTCCAACCATTGGATAGAGGCATTTTTATCTTCGAAAAACTGACTTCTTCGATTAAAGGGGCCTCTTGTGAATTCTCGGTGTTCGGTTAAGAGGATACCTTATCATAGAAGAGGTAGCGAGCTATCACTTAGGGCTTTTGCGGTCTGTCCAGCAACTAAGCAGGCTTTATGGATGCATTCCTTATTTTAACGTGCTGGTGCCCATATGCCCAAGCTCCCTTAAATGGAACAGTATCATTTTTCTATCATGTTCTCGGCAGTATCCTTGTTTTACGTTCAAGGGATCCTGAGATTCGGATGTGATCTCAGACAAAGCAATTCAAGGACTTACTTAGATCCAACTATCCAACCATTGGGTAGAGGCATTTTTATCCCCGAATAACCGACTTCTTCAATTAAAATTTGCCAAAAGGGCAAGTGTTTGAGATAAATCTAGTATCTAATAATGAAAGTTAGAGTAAATTTGTCACGGGTATATCAATTTACAATTTCTTATGGCAAAAAATTAGTTTGGTTATATTTATCACATGTATACTAGTTTAGAATTTTAAGAAGTAAAAAAATTAATTTTGGATGAATTTGTCATAAATATGTCAATTTGAGATTTTTCACGGTACCTCCAAAATAAAGGAAACCTAGAGGGGGAAAGAGAGAGAAAAGGAAACGCCCTTCTTTTGACTTTTAACGTATGATATAGATTTCTTAATTAATTCTTGATTGCATCTTTTTGCATTTTATCCAACTTTTTATATATCATTTAATGCATAAGAATAAATTGTCATAAAATGCAAAAATTCAAAAATAAATAAATAAATCCGATCCGTAATTAATTTCTCGGGTTCGCGTATGTAATATCAGAGCAGTTGAAGCTTCCGCGTCGCGAAATATTTCAGAAAGCTTTCCTCCTCTCTCTCTCTCTCTAGAAAGAACGAACGGAGTGCATTCACGTGGATTGTCAATGGCGGGAGGAATCGACCGGAGGGACGATGCTCTGGTTCTGAGCAGCACCAACGTCTTCGCAGCTCTTGGCAGCTTGAGGAAGAAGAAGAAGAAGACGGCGAAGCAGAAGAAGAAGAGCGACGAGGAGGCCTCCAAGGAAGCTCAAGAGCAGGTCTTCTGGGCTCCGGCGCCTCTCAATGCGAAATCGTGGGCCGACGTCGACGACGACGACGACTACTACGCCACCACCGCGCCGCCGGACCGCGCTTGGAGCCGAACCGACGAGCCGAAGGCGGAGGGGAGTGAGTCCGAGGCTTCTCCTGAGGTCAGGTTGCTTGGTTTAATCTGCATTGGTGTTGTCGATGTGTAACTTAACGTCCTCTTTTTTACTTCGGTTATTTTCCATATTTGGTGATTATTATATCGACAGTGATAATGGTATTGGGTTGGCGCGGTATAACCTGAATTCTTGCGAGGTGTTGCGATTGTGGTTGTTCGGGAGCTGGGAGTTTGGTGGGTATAATTGAATTGCAATGTGCTGAGACTGAGAGGACACAAACGTTACTGTTTGAGGTTAAGCTTGGTGATAGGAATTTCCCTTTATCTTTCTTCCCTTTTCGGCACATCATGTTTTAGATGGCCTCAAGCGGAGTGGAGAGTATAATCAATTCCTCTTTTTCTTTGGTTGCTGGATTATTTTGTTTACCTTAGTGCAGTGTGATGGGAAGCTTTCTTGGGTGGATCCTATAGATGCTACTGTGTTGGATGTTTGGAAGCCTTTTATATTGAATTAGCAAATAGCAATGACGTTCTTATGTTTCGCATATAGAAAAAGAAATTCTGAAACTTTTCTTTGGTAGCATCCTTTTTACCAGTAATCTCTGTTTGTGGGTGGGTGGGTGTGTGACAAAAGAAGATAGAGGAATCTTAGCAGGATGAGGGACTGAAGAGGAATGAGTATGCAGAGGAAATGCCAACATCTGTATTTAATAATGATGTGACTATCTTCTTACTTGTTCTGTTCCTTCGGACATCTTTGACTCACGATGAATCAATGAAAAATTGAAGAATATACTCTGCGTAAGCACACACAACAGGCTAGAATCGACTCGTAAGAATGGGCAGCATTTATATGCTTTCATTGCTGTTCTAGGAGCTTCAGCTCTTAAAGTTTAGCATTTGGGGTTTAGAGTTCCATTACTTGTTATATATCCTTGGACATCATTGAGCTGCCTTTGCGTTCGCCTCTAAATAGTGAGCTTCCTGTTTGATTGATGACTTCCTCTGATATTTTGAAACGCGCTTACTGTTCAATGGATTTGAGAAATTATTCAACAATTTGAATTTCTTGTCAAGTGTGTGCATTTTACACTTATCTGACTTTTGTTGGCTCAGAGGGCCACCTCCTTCATGTGGTGTGTATCGATCTGCAATTTCTTGTGGAGCTGCAATTTTGGAACTTACATCCTGAATGTGGGTGATTTAAGAGGGTGCAGGTTACAAATGATCTTTCAACCTTATTTGCTGAAGAAACCTCTAATATGATTCTTATGTGGTGAAGTCACTTTTATGTTCGAAGTGAAGGAGTGAATAGCCTTTGTCAATTTGTGTACTTGTGCATATGTGCGTGCTTGTGCCACTCAGGAATAGCTTGTTTAATTTTTGTACCCTTTACAAGTAAAAGCTGCTCAAACATGATATGTGGCTTGATCAATAGTATGATCAGGGACCTTGCTAAATGTCCTGTGTAGGTTTTAGCTGAGCAATAAAGCTGTAACGCCCGACCGTTCTTTGGGCTGAACCGATAATGGTAATTTGGGAGTAGTCTGGTAAAGGGGCTTTAGTTCAGCCGGTCTGAGAAGTTGTTCCTGGGCCGTGTTTTTAGGATGGTAATTATTGGTTTGCACAACCTTTGAAGGAAAGTTAAGGAGAGAAATCAATTTAAATTTTTTCTCTTCCTGTTCTTTTGATGCTGCAGAAAGAGAAGAGTAGAAGAGAAATACAGACAAAAAGGGAGCTGCATGAAAAAATAGCTCTGAGGTTAAGTTTTTCGTAGAAAGGACAGCTATTCACCGAATTCTTCTGGCTTCTACAGACTTTGTGGACTTATTATTTTGTCAAGCTTCAGATGAGTTTTTTAGCATTTGGATTTTTTAATGGATTGCACCTATTGGTGCCATAAGCGAACTTGATTTGTCATCAACCTATAACAAGGTTGCCAGTGCTATTTTGATGCGGGGAATGACTATCTTTTTTGGCTAGCTACATTTTGCGGTGAACAATTTCCAGTATTTCCTCTTGGTTTAGATGTTTAATCCAAACCAGTAAGAGGGGACATAGGTTACTCTAATTCGTATTTCTAAATATCCTCTGTCCGTAACAAGATTATCTCTGTTCAACTTTTAAATCGAGGCTAAAGCTAATTGTGTTTTGAATTCATCCATGTGTGTAACCTAGATTTTTTTTTTATTAAAAGGGATTCATAAAGCTTAAGCTATGGGGGGTGCATAAAGCAATGACGTGCTGAATTGATGATTTTGTTTTGCTAATCCCTTTTGAGTTACATTTTATATTCGTCCATGCCCTTAATCTTTGCCTTTCTACCATCGATGTCACTTGTGGTTGCGATTTAATTAATTCCGACCAGTGTTACCGTAAAAAGTTGTGAACCCTGTCGACAGCAATCCAGAAATTGCAATGAGAAACGCTTAAACTATGGGACCTAAACCTTGGAACTAATGTCTTAACTTGCAATGAAAACAAAGCTTAACTAATTAGTTATCATAATGTAACTTTTCCTTCCTAAAGGAGCTGTCCTCGGTGAAGAACTTTCTCTTGTCATATTTCTAGGAAATCAACTTGAGCGGGGGAAACTAATTTAATCTATTCAATCTTCAACAGTTCGGGTAACCGATTAGTCCTATAAGTATGGTAGGACGTCAGCAGTTTCAGCTATTTCATTGAAGGATGTTATCTTGTTCATGTGTTATTATGTCATCATATCTCTTCCTTCCCATTGCGTCCTCATAGAATGTGATCAATGTTCCATTTTCATTTTTGAGTTTTGTTTTCCTCTTAAATATCATCCCGATGCCGTGTGGGACCAAAATAGGTTCCTGATTGTCATATCCATATGTGATAATTATAGTGAGCCACTCTTGTATGTTGTGATGCCATTTAAAAATTTTCCTCTTTTGACCTTAGGAAAGCGAGAGTGATGATGGTCTTGTTGAAGTGGGTGATGTAGGCGCAGAAGAAATTGAAAATGAACCTGAAGTTGCTGTTGACAGAGAACCTGTTAGAGAGATGCCTATTGGAGCTCCTCCTGCCTCTAAAGAGACTGAAAGGCAGCTTTCCAAGAAGGAACTGAAGAAAAAAGGGCTTGAAGAACTTGAAGCTGTTCTTGCTGAGTTTGGTTATATGAACAGAGAGAAAAGCAGCCAAGATGAAAGACAAGGTAATTTATTGTCCATTTCCTCTCTAGTATAGCATTGTCTTTGGCTTTACTCTGTCAGCCTTGTTCTTCTTTTGGGCCAAATGTCAACCATTCTGCTAAGGCTTATATAGTATGGAATTTTTGAATAATTTTCC
Organism: Metrosideros polymorpha var. glaberrima; assembly: GCA_001662345.2. Taxonomy (NCBI): domain Eukaryota; kingdom Viridiplantae; phylum Streptophyta; class Magnoliopsida; order Myrtales; family Myrtaceae; genus Metrosideros; species Metrosideros polymorpha. Next base: position 8,423,225 of record BCNH02000003.1, read on the forward strand.
CTTTTATTCAAGATCACATTCTATCACCTCGTATTTGCATATTGCTAGATGATACTTTTCAGTCTAGTGGACAATAGGATTTTTTTTCCACTTGTGGCACCCAGTTTTCGCTGTGAGTTCCGGGAAGGAATTGTAAGGTTCTTGTTCGACCATGGGCAATAATCTTGGACATTCTACTGGATAGTAATTGCTCCTTTTTTCAATCCTATATAACATCTCTCCTGTTTCTTTGTTATAGTTCTTTGTTTTGTTATAGAGGGAAATAAGAGCAATATCGCTTGTTTTGTTTAATTCTTGCTAAATACTTGAAGATACTCTTCTGGATTTTTTTATTATTCAACAAATGGAATATCGGGGTTCACTGTCTCACATGGATTCCTTGCTTTCTCATCCATTTGTGATTGTTTTGGATGTATCGTATGTGTAAGAGGAAAACTGAGCATTCTACTTCTTCAATTCCACTCGCAGGACTAAACTGATTTTCTCTTCCAGATTTTCCCTTTGTGGGAGGAGTTCATTTTCGTGTATATCCTTGCAGATGATGCACAGGTGCAGAAACCAGTGGAGTCCAGTGGAGAAGTGGATCAGAAAGAGAATGGTCCTGGAGAAAGCAAAACAATGAAAAAGAAAAAGAAGAAGGACAAGTCTTTGAAAAAGGCTAAAGAAGTGCAAGAGCAACTTGGTGGCACAGAAGTAGGAGCTAGAACAGATGAAACTACTGAGACCGAGAACTTTGAAGATAGTTCTACCATTGACATGAAAGAGTGGCTTAAGAAACTGACATCCTCTAAAAAGAAAAAGTCTAGCAAAGAGATGGATTCTGCTGCCAGGGCAGCAGCTGTGGAGGCTGCTACAAGGAGCGCAAAGCTTGCCTCGGCCAAGAAAAAGGAGAAGAATCACTATAATCAGCATCCAGCGCGGTGAAGTGAGAAAACCTTTTTTGTGCCTTTTTATATTTGTTATGCATGAGCATGTACTTTGTCTTGTTCATTGCTGGATAGAAAATGAACAGTGGGAATCAGTGATCTGAAAATGGTTATGAACAAGACAGACGGTTTTTCATGATGGAAATATTAAAAAAGGTTTCTCTACTCTTGTTTTGTCTATTCCCTTGCCATGATTTCCTTCACCGTGGAGCATAAACACAATGCAACTAGGTGGGTTCTAAATGTTGATGTCGGAGTGGTCGGAGATTGAGAAGGAAAGTCAAATGCGACAAACGATATGCTCAACTCCTAAGGAATCTACCCTAGGATATAGGGCATGTAACTCACCACTCAATGGAATCCGTCAGAGAGATACAAAGTTTTAATGATACTCTAATCCAAGATATAGAATCTGAAATTTCACTAAGCAAAGCACTCCAACCCTTAAGGAGGCCCTAGAGAGGTGTATATAAACTCATTCTGGTAATACCCTTCAAGTTATACAAATTACAAGACACGTAGTCTTTTGATTTCCAAGAAAAGACCTACATTCTCTAGAAAAATCATGAATAAAAGATCGACTCTTGACTCGAGACGACTCTAGGAATAAATTACAATGCATTGGACCAACAAAATCATAGAAATCGTAAGAGACTCATTCTGGGATAAAACTGAGGAGCACTTAGTAATTTGACCATAACTTTCTCTTAAAGACTTCAAATTGCATGAATCTTGTTGCGTTAGAAACTAGACATGTAGGACTTTCCAACCATGTATCAAAAAGCAGAGAAAAAAAAAATTATCCTCAAAGTTCTGCTAGCAGAGTCGAATTTAGCCTGCAAGCAATTTCGCATTAACTATTGGATAAGGTTCAATCTTCTCAAGACGTTCCTTCAGCGAATGTGCTCAGAGTGTTGAGCCACTGGCCAAAGAGGAAAGCTTGGGGAGAAATGGGGGCGGTTGTCATTATTCTCAAAAGGAAAGTTTGTTGCTTTGGTTGCTTAGGTTTAAACTAGGGCGGTTGTCATTGTTCTATTTATTTGTGCTGTCACATTGTGCATCATATGGTTTTAATTCTATGTTCTGCCAGAACAGAGGAGAAAGTTAAGATGTGCACATTGCATCCCCCGAACGAAGAAAAGAAAGAAAAGAGAAAGAAAAGATTGACAGAATGTGTCTGCGTAATACCGGCTCAGATGTGATTCCACACTTCTCTACTGTATGATTTAATCTTAAGTTAGGTTCGATCTAGCTCTGTTCTAGTTGAACACTTGTTCTCCAAACAGAAGAGTAGGCAAACAGAATTTAAGCTGCCGAACCTCAACAGACCTCCCCTTCATGCACTTGCCATGTTTGTGACCTCCTATTAACGAGCAGCTGAAACCGTCTTGAAAGCAGCCATCCTTGCTCTCAGAAAGAAAAAAGGAAAAAAATGGGGAAAATGAAGGGTAAAGCGCCACTCTTTACACTATTCTCGACGGAACAAGTAGAGGCCCTGCCGATATAGGTCCAACCACCTTTGTCTTTCCTGGAATTTTGATCTCTATCTACTACAAATGCCAGTTCTTCCCAGTGCCTCCATCACCAGTCCCTCTCATGGCTCCTTTGGTACAAGAAGTCCATTTCCCTCAGCTTCACATTCCGATCACGATTGGCCGGAAATTCCCAGTATTACCGGCAGGGCCTATTCCTCCTTCGCCCGGTGACAGCCATTACCTCTCGAACCTGGATGATATGATTGGAGCGCGGGTTTTCACCCCGACAGTGTATTTTTACAGATCAAACTCGCTGACATCTGAATCAAGATCTCCCGCAGATGTACTACATGATGCATTAGCAGCTGTTCTGGTTCCTTACTACCCTTTGTCAGGTAGGATGAGAGAAACTGAGAACGGAAAGCTAGAAATCTTCTTTGGAGAAGGCCAAGGGGCTATCATGGTGGAGGCTCACTCCGAAATGGTCTTAGCCGATCTAGGAGACCTAACTGTGCCGAACCCAGGTTGGGAGCCTCTGGTTTACCGGTTTCCCAATGAGGAGCCGTATAAAATCCTCGACATGCCATTACTTATAGCTCAGGTGACCATTTTTAGTTGCGGTGGCTTTAGCCTCGGCCTAAGGCTCTGCCATTGCATCTGCGATGGGCTCGGAGCCATGCAGCTTCTGCGTGCTTGGGCCACCATGGCAAAGTCAGGAACTCTGGTTATAGATCCTGAGCCACGTTGGGACCGGGAAATATTCCGGCCTCGGGATCCGCCAGTGGTGAAATTCCCGCATATTGAGTTTAGGAGGATTGATGATGGATCGAGCCTCACCATGTCCTTATGGATAGCCAAGCCGGTGCAGAGGTGTTACAAAATCAGCCCGGAGTTCCAAGCCAGGGTCAAGACCCTAGCTAAAGATGAAGCGTTCCCATGTACAACTTTTGATGCTATGGCTGCTCATATCTGGAGATCATGGGTGAAAGCACTCGATGTAACACCGCGAGACTACCAACTCAGGCTTACATTTTCTGTCAATGCTCGTCAGAAGCTCAAGAATCCGCCATTGAAGAACGGGTTTTACGGTAATGCTGTTTGCGTGGCATGTGCAGTGAGCTCTGTGTCGGAGCTTATTGACGGGAGTCTCTCAAGCACGACGTCCTTGGTTCATGAAGCACGGCTCGGTGTTTCGGAGGAGTATCTGAGATCTACAATCGATTATGTTGAAGTTCACAGGCCTACGAGGCTTGAGTTCGGCGGAAAGCTGACTATTACGCAGTGGACTAGGTTTTCCATTTATGAGTCGGCAGACTTTGGCTGGGGAAGGCCAGTGTACGCTGGACCGATAGACCTAACCCCGACACCGCAAGTTTGTATTTTGCTTCCAGGAGGGGAATCTGATCCCAGTGGCACGATGGTCGTGTGCATTTGCCTGCCTAAGTCGGCGAGTGAAAAATTCAAAGAGCATTTTAGTCTGATAGGTTGAATTCACGAATGAAAAGCAGTAAGGCTAATAGCTGAATATGATTCGCGGTAACTCGGTCAGTTTACCATTCAAAGATCGAAATTGACATATCTTTGCTTGTCAAAAAGAGCGAGAAAGTTTACTGAGATACAGTTTATTTAAGCAAATGAAGATCGATTCATGAATGTTTCAATATGGAATTTCATTGAACATCGGATGCTGAATTACACCAGTTACATTTGTTTTCTTCTCTTCTTGAGCGGGAGACTGAGTCTCTCTGATATGAGTAGAAGAAGAACTCACATTACTCTGGCTTGCTTGTCCTTGTTCAAACTCTAACCGACCCTCAAAACCAGCAACTGTCGAAAGGCTCGAATTTCGCTAAGCAATGAAATCTGTGAACTCTATTCCTGAACTGATAGAATTCTTGATTAGAGGTGAGTTCTTGTTTTTCTTTGGCTTTAGTGAATCTAACAGAGGATGGACGTGCTGCTATATTCACCAAAATGGTTTTCTTTTAGGCCACCAAAGAGCCAATCGCTACCATGAAGCCTAGTGAAAGTTACAGGTGATACCTGAGAATTGAATAAGGATATCATTGAGAGTCTCAAGCTCAAGAAATTGAATTCCCCTTTGGAATCTGGTTATTCCATTTCTCTAGGCACGCTCAAACTTGCATTTTTGCCTAATATGAAAGCTGCTTAAATGACGGTATTCTATTTATGGCGATATGGCCGGTGAAATCGAAACGGCATGGCTATGATCAGAAGATAAGGACTTCAGGTCGATTTTTAAGTCCCGACACTCTAGTCTCTATAAATATTATGGAAGCTCCAAGAAGAGATTAAAGAACCAAGTGTTGCTCATAGAGAGTGAAATTTTTTGTGGAAAAAATGAGTGTCACCCTGAGCAACTGAGCAAGAGAATGACACCCTGTGGTGGCCACGTGGAGCGTGGCGTCGATCTCGACTATAAAGGAGGATGAGCAGGAGTGCGTGGACCAAATGGCGAACCTTGCTTCCTGCATCCCCTTCATGAGCGGGAGCTCGAAGAATCCGATGACCGAGTGCTGCGAGGACATGCGGGAAGTGAAGGCGAGCAAGCCCAAGTGCCTCTGTGTCCTTTATCAAGGAAAGTGCTGATCCCTCCATGGGACTCCCTATCAACACAACCGTGGCACTTCAGATGCCATCCATTTGCAACATAGATGCCAAAGTCTCTGATTGCCCAAGTAATTGAAATTTTCTCTCACACTAGCATTTTCCACAATCAAACTCTCAAACAATTTGGTCTCCAAGTAAATGCAGCAACTGCATCAGACCTTGTCCGATGAACGAGTAGGCGGAACAAATTACGTTAAGGGAAACATTTTGCATTTCGGTTTTTTCAAGATATTTTTAGGCGGACTACGCTATACTTGCTGTTATGTTGGAATCGTGATAGGTCTTGCCTATCTAAATGTGAATCTCCAGGCAAGCTACATTATACTTTCTGATCAGTATTATTTCGTGATGGATTGATTTGGTCTGCCTAGGTATACTAAACCTGTAAACTGACTCCCCCGACGCAAAGATCTTCGAACAAGCCAGTGCTGATTTGGCTACCACAACCCTGAAGGGAGATTCGTCCCCCGCCTCGGCTTCCACGTCATCTCCGGAGCAGGCAGCATCTACTTCGCTGGCTGGCAAGTCCAGATCGAGCACGAAATCGAAGTCATTTGGAAGTGCAACTTTCCTAGTGGGGATTGCTTCAGTGGTCTCTATGTGATCCTCCAAGAAGACTTGGATTTTGACTGTGGCTGGACAAGAAGAAGATGGAGAGAATGCGTGGAGGAAATTTGTTAGGTCTCCAGTTCTTTTTCTCTTTTTACTTCAAGCTTCATAATAACGGCATCCATGACTCCCATGTCTCCCAACTTCTGTCCAACCTCTCTTGCCATATAATAGGCTGCCATTCTTCATCTCATAATCTAATTTTATTTTTTGGTCGAAAATCTCATAATCTAATTAAAAAGCATGCATTCGTCTTAATAAGTGTTACTTAAGTGCAACCGCGATTTTAAAATAAATAAAAAAAGGTCTAACCCCAAATAAAATTGAACAAAGAAAATTGTTCTTAAAACCTTGCATTGCATGTGAATTCAGCTAGTGCAGATGTAATTTTGGCTTAATCCATCAGGTTAGCGGTACACCCTTTTTGAGCCCTTCTCTCTCTATCCCCTAAACGACCAGTTAGTTTATGCTATAAGTATTATCTGTTGAGTTTTCCATATAGACCCCAGGAAATATATACAACACGTGTGTGTAGAATTCTAAAATATTTTAGACTATCTCTCTATGTACTCCTCTGTCGTGGTTCATGTTTGGGCTCGCGGCGCCGGATCGTCAAGGCCAGGCCCGACCCGACCTCATCGGCCTCCGGCGACGCCAACCGACCCCTGATGCTGATTTGCAAGCTATCAAAGAGAGGCCGGGGAAACTTGGGACAGAGGAGGAGAGAGGGAGGCCTTGCCGATCCCACCAGCCTCAAGTGACCTAGATCTGGCGTCGTCCGAGGCTAGGCAGGATGCCAAGGTAATTGCGAACTCGGTACTCTGGAGATTGTGACCATCAAGTCCTAATAGGGGAGGGGAGAGAGTGAGCACGGGGACTTGCCGATGATCGCGAGCTAGACGGTGGCGACTTGGCAGCATGGTAGCGAAGTCAGTGCCGGTGCATCGATGGCGGAGGTGGAGGAGAGAGGGGTTGGTAATTGGGGTAAATTTCCCAAAGCACAAGGCATTGTAGTCCAAGGGGTAACTATAGGTAAATGTGGAGGATGCTAAACATAGAGAATTCCAATCCCTAACTAGTACCACAAAATGCAAATCCGATCGGTTTAATATGATACCATTGGGCCTCAAAGTTAAAATTTTTATTTTGATTTGATGGCCCTAAAAGAGAAAGAGACAGTGTGTTTTTCATGTTACTAAATGGTCCGGGAACGACAACCTTAATTTCGAATTTCAAATTAAAAGTGACAATAACATAATGGCCGCCAGTTGGAAAAATGACATTATTCTTTGCTTAGTCGAAAGTTATGCAATGAACTATGTTTCTTTTGTTCATCGAGGAAAAACATAGTGATTTTTTTTAAGGCTCCACTTATTTTGTGAAAAAAATGAATTGTTTGAAAAATATTTTTCTAAAAAGACCACTTGTAATGAATAACAAAATATATTTTCATTGTTCATGAAAATATTTGGACATTAATTGTTGTTGGTAGTGAAAATATTTTTCATTGATTAATTATTTTAAGTGACACAAGCAATTAGTTTTAGAAAAATATTTTTCAAATCATTAATTTTTCCCGAAACAAACGAAGCCATAGTATTTATGGACCGGACTCAAGATTATATGGGTTTATAAATTTATTAATTCAAATCGAAATCTAATATATTTTTATCGCATGTAAATACACTACCTTTAATTCTGAAGTTTTGCAATAAACAAAATGGAATTTGTTGGAAAGAATTACCAAAAAAGTCATAAACATATTGCAATTATGTCAATTCAATTATAAACATTTTTTTTGCCAATTGAGTCCTAAATCTTTTGTATTTATGCCAATTGAGTTAATCTGACCAATTTTGGCCAAAAATCACTGATGTGGATGCCGATCGTCCTACGTGACATGGCCGGCATTGATGTGGACTTTTTAAATATTTTTTTTCTTTATTTTTTTCCCTTGGACTTAGGGTTGGTGACATAGACGAGGGTTGCGAGGCCCTCATCCAGTGCTGGCGAGGTGACCAACCCTCGCCAGCCCTATGTTTAGGGAAAAAAAGAAAAAACTAAAGAAAAGAAAAGAAAAAAAAAATTCAAAAAATTATTTTAAAAAGTCCATGTCAGCGCCGACTATCCTGCCATACCACATAGGATGGTCGGTGTTCACATTAGCGATTTTAGGCTACAATTGGCTGGATGAACTCAATTGGCACAAATACAAATGTTTATGACTCAATTGGCCAAAAAAAATTTAGGATTGAATTGGCACAATTATAATAAATTTAGAACTTATTCGATAATTTTCTTGAATTTGTTGTTATATATACCAACCTCTTTCTGGTTGCTTTCTTCCAAAAGCGTCGTATAGATCTTCTAATAGATGGTGCCCTTTGATGTGTTCGTTTATCCCGTCTTTTAACAAACCTTCACGTCAACAATTTATATATGATATAATTAATATTAGCTGAATTTGGATGCGTCTTACGGTCTTAGAGGACCCATTTGTCTTTATTATTATTATTTTTATATATTATTGGAATGTGCTCATTGGGAAGTTCCCAGAGCATCTACAGTCAACTTAAGGAGAGTGGTCCATCTACACTAGGAATAATGAATGTTGAAAACTCCTTGGTCTTAAGTTTTTGTGGGGTTGGTTCTAATGTGAGCCTTGCATCGATGACATACCAACAAATTCATGGGGGAATTTGTTCCTTCTTAATTGCGATGTGGATCTATTTCAATTGCTCGGCGTGTTTCTCGACCTTGCTAATGTTTCGGAATCTCATGCGTATTAACAATTTTAGTGAGCAACAATTGGACCGTTCAATCCAAAATTTGTTCGAATGATGCGAGGGACATTAACTTTTTTTGGCACCTACAGGATTTTCTTTAGGGTCTTAAAGCTTTGTGAACGCTCGAGAAAAGTAGATATAAGTAGTTTCGTAGGTTCTAGGAAAAGTTAGGACTTAGGATCTCCCCATTGACTGGGATTTTTTTTTGTCGGAGACTGTGATTTAGTTAGTTACTAGTTAGTGTTTTCAATGCTTTACCATTTATTATGAGTTATCTGTAATGATAGGATTTTGGTTAACAGAGTACCTCGAAAACACTAATTAAATACCCATTTAGGAAATGTTAATGATTTTCGATGTATTGTCTTTTTCATGTTATATGTATTCAGCGTATAGGAAATCGAACATTTCTCTTAATAGATATGGTTAATTATTGTCTCAGAGGCATTTGTTAACAAGCCCCATAACCTAGAAATTTGGGGTAAATGTGTTTTTTTTTGTCAAAAGGAAAATTTCATTTCACGTAAAAGAGAGATACGTAACTTCAAGACAAAACCAATCACAAAACATTGCAATCCAGTATAAATCTGAAAAATAAATTAATTTGGTGTAATTTATAGCAACTCCCTCATTCCACAAGAATAGATTTATTATAGTATTATAGCACAATCGGCGGCCGACCAACGAAACTCTCATCGGTGATGAACACACACCAAAATTTTCCTCTCTAGTAACTACGGCTTTGCCAAAGGGCGGTACGCACTCGAATTCGGCATCTCCAGAACCATCATCGTATAAAAACAATAACAACACGAATAGGTTGAAAAAGCACAAATAATATCTTGTAAATCCTAGATCTCTTTATAGATTGGAGTAGAAGAACCCTAAAATTTAAATCTAACTTTAAATCAAGAGAGAAGAACTAAAAAGTAGATATAATTTATCAAAATACTTTCAAATAGACTCATTATTGAACATAGTGAGAAACTTTGGAGACTTGCAGAATGCTCGAATGACATTCACGAAATCACTAAAGAAATCTTGAAGATTCTTAAAGATGAAGAGAGAGAGAGATAGATATCAATATAAAGAGAAAGAGGGTAGAGGGAGGGAGGGAGAGAGAATCAAGGACGATCATCAAGGTGGAGGGTCTTGGGGTTGGCGTCTATGGGGTAAATGTTAACAAGCCCCAAATTTTGAGGGAAACACGTTACTGTTACTTTGGGTAAATGTGTCATAATTAGTATAGTTTAGGATTTTTTTTTATGGCTTTTTCCTTAATACAAATGCTAACGGTAGTGTTATACCTAACCTAAGAATCAGAGAAAAAATGGGTAATTTGGCAATTTTTTGGGCAGTTAATAGAAAATAATAGTGAAATTAAAGCTAGTTACGCAAGATTAACGCTAGTTATATCGACAATCAACCGAAATACCTTCTCAATTACATGACTCAATCTACATCTCCCGGATCATGCCAAATTAACTTAAGGAAATGAGATAAATGACTAGGATATTATGCGTACGTAAGGATGTATGATATCAAGAGATAAAATGTGCCAAACTGTTTTGAGAGGATCTTAGTTTTGGAATGAAAGATCTTCTTAAATGTGCGTGAAGAATTCTTTTAATTACTCTTTTTGCACTTGCACCTGATTTCGAATTTTGATCTAGCTTTGCATATTAAGATGTCTTTTTAGATTGAGTATCAAAGTCAACTCACATCATCTCCAAATTATGCAAAATTATGACCTGTTTGGTAACATAGACATGAGATTGGGGCCATCTCTCGAAACTGCACTGGTGCTGCTAAGGGCTAACTAGCTAACACCAACTAAGGGCTGGTTAGGCGTAGCTTAGCTGGGAATGGCATTTAAGTTAAGGGTTATTACCATAAAAAATTCTAAATCAATACACCTGTGATAAATTTACTTTAAATTAATTTTTTTACCATAAAAAACCCAAAACTAGTATATCTATATCAAATCTACTCAAAACTAATTCTTTTTACCACCAAAAACTCTAAACTGGTACATCTGTGACAAATTTACCCCAATTTTAGGATTTGTCGAAGAAAATGAACTAAGCATTATCGCTAAAAAATGAGCTAATTAAAAAAAAAAACTAAGTTATTATTATTATTATTTTAAAAAATTAAGTTTTGGATAAATTTATCAAGGTGTACCGGTTTGGGGGTTTTTGGTAGTCAAAAAATTAATTTGGAGTAAATTTGTCACAGATGTACCAGTTTGAGGTTTTTCGTGGTATTAAAACCCTTAAGTTAAAAATAATCTCCATCAATACTTCTTTGCGAAAATTACCAAAAAAGTTTTGGTAAAAGCCACAAAAAAAATCCTAAACTTATATCTATGTAACACATTTACCCAAAACTTGTATAGTTTAACACTTTTACCCCAAACTTCTTCCTGTGACACAAAAAAAACCCAAACTTGTATCCATGTGACATATTTATCCTAAAAAATTTGGGGTCACAGAAAAAAAGTTTGAGGTTTTTAGTGTCACAAAAAAGTTTAGGGTGAATGTGTCATACAAATATAAATTTGTGGTTTTTGATATCACAGAAAAAAATTTGAGGTAAATGTGCACACAGATACAAGTTTGGGATTTTTAGTGTCAGAAAAAATAGTTTAGGGTAAATGTCATAGTGGGCAAAGTTTGGAGTTTTTTTGTGGCTTTTTCTCAAAAGTTTTAAACCTATTGTAATTGTATCAATTTAATCTCAAACCTTTTTTTTATCAATTAAGTCTTAAACCTTTTGCATTTATATAAATTCGGTTCATTGGACCGGTTGGCACTGACGTGGTCAATTTTTAATAATATATTTAATATTTTTTTTATTTTCTTTCTCTTTTTACTTTTTTTCTTCCTACTGTGGCCAGCGAAGGTCGTCGGAGCTCACCGACCATAGTGGGAAGAAAATAAAAAAGAGGAAAGAAAATAAAATAAAATAAAGAAAAAAAATATTAAAAATTGTCCATGCTAGCGCCGCCCCGGCCAAATGAACTGAATTAACACAAACATGTTTAAGACTTTTTTGGTAATTTTTTGTATTTCTTCTTGAAAGTAAAAAAAAGAAAAAGACATATCAGTAATTAACTTTAATTAACGAATGTTGAAAAAGGAATTAGAAAATGATGTCAAATTATTAGAAGAAAATGGATGTTTGATTGATTTGTGATTTCGTGAGGACTTATACATATTCCGGAGCCTCGAGATGTCCGGGATTTCGATTTTCCGGACCCTCAACCAAAGGCATCGTCATGATTATGGGGTCATTATTCATTGATCATCTAATCAAACATGTGGGTCTACGAAAAAATGGACGCATCGTTTGAATCGCCGCGAATTTCGCGATCGCGATGTCGTTCTCTTTCTGTGCACGAACGGTCTAATTAATTTCCAGCTACGTAAATTCACGTCGTAGTTTGCCATTCGCCACGCCGCATTCTAAGTTCCCCTCTCGTCGCGAAATCGCCTACATATGTATCACGAACGACGATGAGTTTCTCAAAGGTAGATCTGGGAATTCGATATGTTGATGCCATGGTCGCTCCAATTAGTGTGTTATGTGCCATCTGGCTGAGAACTGTATTGTCGGCTCAAGAATAATTACAAAGAAGCTCCTTCCTTCGATGGTCCACATAGCTCACCTAGCTACAATAAATCACGTCGAAATAAAGCAAAATGGTTCAACAAATTCCCAACCTACTTTTTTCCCTTAGCACCATAATAAAAAAACCTTTCGGAACACGTCTCATGATGAAAAGGAAATTGCAATTTCGGGGTGTCGATTCAATGAGGATCGACAAAATTGGTTGAATTTCAACTATCGATCTTCTTGTGCACCACAAGATCTTAAAACCACCCAACAGTCGGATTTAATGAAGCCGTGACTTTATTCTTACCTGCTGTATTGATTGCCTACGCCGATCGTCACCGACGGTATGTGGCGGAAAGCTTTATCATATCTCTGCAGGCCGAATTCCCTAAAAAACCTCCAACTTTAGGTCAAGTCCTAAAAATACCCTGAACTTTTTTTTGTCTCGGAAAAAACCCCAAACTTTAGGTTAAGTCCCAAATCTGCCCCAAACTTTTCTTTTGTCTCAGAAAAAACCCTAAACTTTAAGTCTAGTCCCAAATCTACCCCGGATTTTGTTTTGTCCAAAAAAAAATCACAAAATTTCAAAAAAGTTTGGGGCAGATTTGGGACTTGACCTAAAGTTTGGGGTTTTTTTCGAGACAAAAAAAAGTTCGGGGTATTTTTGGACTGAACCTAAAGTTTGGGGTTTTTTTTATGAAATTTGGCCTATCTCTGCATGTTGTCGTGGGACCTTAGGCTTTGGTGTAGGCTACACAGTCTCTTAACATATGCACTGTTTTGCGACCTCAATGTTATGGCCTGCCGATGTTTGCACCGGACCGCAACTCTTAACATATCTACATGTCTCTAGAGGAATGCCTTCTCTCGTTCCAAAATTCTCATTGCAAAGAAAGTTTCGCGCGTGTGCAATGGAATTGATTCGATTGCAAATAGACTTGTTAAAGTGGGTCATAAACCCATTTCTTAACCCATATATAATGTATTGAGTTGTTATATGGGTTAATTATATTCAGTAAATGAGTTATAAATGGGTTTAAACATAATATGAGTCATAAAGTCATAAATGTGTTTACAACTTACTTAGACCCAATTCACTTTTATAATTCTCTTTCGCTTTACTTGATATTGCGCTTACTCTCACCTCAGTTTGGGTTTGAGCTTTCCTACATTAGGTTAAATAGAGAAGTATGTTAGTAATATGAGTTAGATCGGACATGAATCACTAGATTTGCATTGCATAAAAATGGATCGAAATGGGTTGGACCATTTTTTGCCCGACCCACTCGTTTGACAGGTATAATTGTAGAATATGATGAAGAACTAGCTTGCTTCTTGGAATCAGCTTTGCCGTGCAGATCAAGAACGTATGCATCAAGGATGTTACCACGAGATACCGAATGAAAACAGAGCACAACCCATGTGAATTTCATCGGAAGGAACTGTGATGGATCTCGCCGGCCGTCTCCCTCCACCGAATGTGCATGCGTGATGGAGACGAGACTGGGACATTTTGTTTGGGACAAAAAGGAAATATTTGAGGCCAAAAACCGAGTACGTTGTGAAATATACAGTTATGACTTAACGAAGAAATTAGCGTACATGGTTAGTTGATGTTACAGACTGTTTTGCAAAGCTTAAATCACCTAGACAGACGGAAAAACTCCTCGTTCTTTACAGAAAGAAAAGGCCCTCGCTAACCCTAATGCAAGCATGCATCCTTAATCACCATTTACTGCATCTTTAAATCAACCAATTATATCCCTAATAACTTCGAATGTTCATGTCCGAGTATTATAAATGACTTGCAAGGGATCCTCCAATTATAAGGTCATGACAATGATCATCGGCTCCTGATGCGCATTCAACGGCAGAGTCGTAATATAACTAGAAATTCAAAAAAGAAAAAGAAAAAGGGAGCTTATAAGCGAAACACGAAAAGGAAAATAAAGAAGAAGAAGAAGAAGAAGAGGAGAATACTCAGCCATGCAAAGAAAATCACGATATCAACGTACACATACATGCATGTGTAGGAAAAAATATCAAAAAAGTTCTAAACCTATTGCATTGATATCAATTCAGTTCTAAACTTTTTAATGGGACAAACTTAATCCTAAACCTGTTCACATTAGTATCAATTTAGTACATTCATTCAATTTTGGCCGGAAATCGGTTACGTGGATGCCGGCCATCCTATGTGGCAC
>BCNH02000003.1:8441695-8472005 GCA_001662345.2 Metrosideros polymorpha var. glaberrima
ATTTAATAAAAAAGTAAAATACGAAAATGCCTTTGGATCAGAAAAATTTAGGAGTAAATGTGTCACACGGATAGAAGTTTAGAGTTTTTGGTGTCAAAAAAAGAAGTTTAGGGTAAATTTGTCACACTGTATAAGTTTGGGGTAAATGTGTCACAGATGGCAAAGTTTGGGGTTTTTGGTGATACAAAAAAAAGTTTAGGATAAATGTGTCACAAATGGTAAAGTTTGGGGTTTTTGGTGGTTTTTTTCCTTCTTTTTTTTTTTTGGGTCAAACTCTACATGGTTGTTAACCACACAAGAAGTTGCTCTAGAACAAATTAGTTATGGTGACCCAAATCTTTATAAATGATATTGTTAAAGAAACTATCTAGTAATTTCGATCAGTTGACCTAATAATAGTCCAAAACGATAACGATGCCTATTACAAGCAGACAATTACCATTATTCCTCTCTCTATCGTTGAGTTGTTTTTTCATTTCATTTTATTTTGATCTCTTATGATGTTTGGATGCCCTGCGTTTTTTGCACGAGGGTTTGGACGGGGTTAGGACCTACCTCATTCATTGTTGGAATATTCAATTCAAGACGCCAATGAAGCGCAAATTGCCTACTGGGTAAACCCATCACCGCATCCTTACTAGGCGCGAGCGGGAAAGCTTGGGACGGACGATACACATAAGCCCAATTCCCGACCTTTCCAAATTAGCCTAGGTTTTCCGAGACCAATAAACCGATATCTCGGACCTATAACCTTCGACTTGCAAACCAAGTCTTGGATGACTCGACCGATTGGGATGCCCTACGCTTTTTGGGACGCCCGATGCTTGCTTGTATTGGTGCGTGCGGGACGTGGCTTTAATGTAGGTCACTAACATATTTGGATTTCGATAAGAAGAACTAACATGGCGTGCGTCACAACATGGAGTTGATGAGTTTGGTCATTCACCAACTTTTTCTTGTTTAGATCTCGAAACGATTGATTGATGATGTGCTGTGCTCAACCGCTTTCTTCATATAATGGTCTTCCGATTCAGCACACATGGGAAGCACATGCCCATCTGCCCAAACTTGTTGAAATGGTTTAAGCCCTATCACTGTCCAACCTCATCCATGGTCATCCTTGCGAACACCGATCATTTCTGTGTTATATGAGAAATCTTGGCTCACGATGATGCAAGCTCCACCATGATAAAACCCTATTTCGGTAAGCAAAGAGGCCATTGAATATTTAGGGCGCACATTTTTTTTTTTTTAGTTTCTGGAGATAGGTTTAGAACAGAAATCCTTTTGGTAATGCAATTTTATTTTTCTATTTCCGGGACAAATTTTTAGCCAAGAAATAGGTTTGGAACAAAAACGAGAATTAAAAATTTTCTACTTTTTTTTATTTCTGGAACAGAAACAAAAATAAAAGCTCTTCTCTCTCTCCTCTCTCTCTTCATGGCTCGCTTTACTCTCTCTCTCATCGTCTGGCACTGGTCACTGCCCCTGCCACCTATCGCCTGTCGCTAGTTATCAAACGAATTTCTATTTCGGGAACAGAAATTTTGTTTTGTTATCAAACGCGTCTTTTTGCTCAGAAACTTGTCCAAAAAATAGAAATAGAAAAATCTATTTCTAGCAAAAAATTGTTTCCGAAAATAGAATAGTTATCATTCGCGCCCTTACTAATCACATAAAATTCCTCGAACTCTTCACAAGCACAGTCAATTTAAACGTAAAAGACAATCGGACACTCGCAAACATTTTTGTGCACGCTGTCTTTGGTTGGTTTTTTCAACATCTTGTTTGACGTTGGTGGCTTGAAGAACATGAGAAGAAACGCGTCGGAACCGATGTTGGGAAAACATCCCACGTAGCAAAATCATGTTGGATCGCCCAAGAAAGTCAGATTCGTTTGGGAGCTAGGACAGCAATAATCTGTGGACGGTAGCTATTTTCAGGAGTCCATGAAGAGAAATCGATGGCGATGAACTCAAACGTGTATTGCACAAAGTCCACGCAAATGAAACAGTTGAGCTAACCTTTTTATTTAATGCAGGATCTCCATACCGTGGTCAAAATCTATCAATTTAATATTTTACTTTGCTTCTCTTCCCAGGCTCCTGAATTTTCCATTGACATAGCAAAGCCGACAGCATATAAAATATATGTAGAGATACAATAAAATTGCAAAAAGTAGTTTACACAAGGTTTTGGACATGGGGTTTGATTCAGATGGCTTGTGTTGTTGTTCATGGACGTGGACAGAAGGATAATTATAATCATGCACCTAACTCCCTCAAACATGATTATTGTTCTCAAAACACTAGCATGAGGAAATTAATATAGAAAGCATGTTTCTTGACCCATATTATTTAATCACACTTGGAAAATGGAAAAAAAAAATTAAACACTTTTGGATAACAATTTCAAGAGTTCTCTTTTGTGCACTGAATAAATAAATTGATCCTTGAATTCCTATTCCACATTGTCAGTGGAAATCTGAGCTTAGTTAATTGGCGGTGTAATTTAGACAACCCTTTTTGCACAATTTAAGAAAACCATGTATTATTCTAAAAATAAGTTCCAGCCGCATACGCATCAAACATAGTTGCGCGAATAATCAAGATTTCAATCGAGACGTCGATAATCGATTTCCTTCATCTTTTAAGGACGCATTTGATGATTCGTCTCGAAGAAAAAATAAAGTTTATTCGTATCAATATGCGTATCGTGATAATTTCGATACAATATTAACGAGCGATTAGGCATAACTTTTGATGGTGCGACTGCTTTTAATCTCCATGAATGGTACTGGTGCAAAAGTCAAAGAGCAATTTACTTGCAGCTGCTTTCATCTCATCCTTGAAGTCATCACCTTACCTGGTTGCATTAATTTTTTTAAAGGCTATGCTTTTTATACTTGTCAAAAAGTCATCGCCCAACTCTGAGAATTCTTAAACCTGTTTTTTAAAATGTCATTTTTTTAGCCGGATTCCATTTAAAAAGAAAATGTTCAGTGCAAGCTAGACAAAAATAGAAAAAATATATTTTTTAGTCACCAACACCAAGTGTCGTTTTATCTTGGCTCCTCCGTAAGAGATGAAAGTTATTTAATTTGATAATTAAATAAAACAGTTTGAGATCAAGATGGTTCAGCAAAATATGAGAAATAAAAGGAGCATTGTGATTGGAACTTCTTTGGCCAGTGCTTGTTCGATGCGTGAGAACATTGCTTGGGAATTATTCAAAAAAATTATTCTCGAGCGTTTTGACAAATGACAAATAAATGATGAGGTAAGAATTTGAACGAATCAAATTGTTTCCATGATAATTTATGTATATTTAATCGCGTATCTTTTAATTTCGCGTAAATGGTAAATAAAGTAAATAATTCAATCAAACAAATCGCGGAGCTAGTTTCCTTCTTAGTGACATAATATTGGAATTTAACTAAAGACAAAAACTAGTATAATCAACATGAATCTGACATTCCAATTGTGCTTATTTTGATCTTTACTATATAAAAGCAAATACGGAGGAGGATATGATGTTCAAACTTTTGCAAAAGAGTTTCGTGAAGCCCGGTTGCGATGACCCGATTATATCAATCATCATCAAAAAATAAATAAGATCGCAGTAGAATTTGAGATAATTATATGACGATTTTTTGAAAGTCTCACTTCTTGAAATTGGATTTACAAAGAATTGAATTCCCTATTTTCAAATATTATTCCTTTCTCTACTTATAGTCTTATATAACTCTTTAGACTATTTTCTCTTTAGTTGGTACAAATAAAATACGATAACATCGTCAATGAGAAAAAAAATAAAAATTCGCACAAGTGGGATTAAGACTCGATCCATATATAGTCGAAATTGATCTGCGGAACGATTAGATTTCAACGCCACTGATAATTAGATCTCGATCCGACAGATGGAGAACATGCCTATTTATACCTAAAACAAACGTAATCTTTTTTTTTTGTAATCGGATAAAAAAAATAGATGTAAGAATATCTCTCAATAGATTTTGGGAGTAATAATAGTAATTAGTAGCCAACCCAAATTTAAAACCCCATGTGCTTTGCAAAAAAAAAATAAAAAAATTAAATAAAGTAAAAATGACACAAACGGTTTTCAACTTTGTCCTTACGTGTAACGTCGTCCTTGAGCTATTGATAAATATTCAATATACTCCTTTCGTTTGTTCAAACGACAAGTCAGACGTTACTTGATGACGTGTATTATTATACGCCAAGTAGAAAAATGATGGGTCGACATGTCCATCTACTTTAAAAAAGGAAAAAAAAAAAATACCAGCGGTCCAAATAACCCTCTTCTTTCTCGAAATCGAATTGCTCGGACCCTCATGAACAAAGAAGGTTCGACGGGGCCGAGGTCGATGCTGACGGTGATCTTGATCTTTGTGGGTCGCGAAGGGGGGTGCGCCACCTAAATACGGCCCATGCAGGTGATAAAGTCGAAATCCGTGTAGGACAACATCGAACATCGATGCGTTGCAATAGCTCGATGGCTATACTGAACAAATTAAAAACGCAAAGGCTACAAAAGTACCATTCGCGTAATTTTCTTTGTTTTTATATAGAAAGAGACAAGAGAAAGGGAACAAAGAAAAAAACGAAAAGAAAAAAACTTTGAAAGAGAGGCGGGAGGGGGAAGGGGCCCAGGTGCGAGGGAGAGATAGAGATAGAGAGAGAGAGAGAGAGAGAGAGATGGCTATAAATACTTAAAAAGCCGCTCAACAGCCATTTCACATCCCACTCCCAATTTGCTGGCCACTCAATCCCATCTCCCTCTCTCTCTCTCTCTCTCTCTCTCTAGATCTTCATCCTTTTTGGGCTTCGGCGAAATCAAACACCCACCCAATATAATTTTAAAGGGAAAGCGTCCGAATTCCGAAACAGCAACGGAGACGGAGGAGAGAGAGAGAGATTTGAAAAAGCAGAGGAGAAAACCAGAGCGCCGTGAGGCGGAGGAGAGAGAAAGCGAAGCGAAGAGAGAGAGAGAGAGGAATCGACTCGCTCCTTAGAAGTAACGGCAAAAAACGGAGACGGGTTTGCGAGGGGGAGGAAGAAGAGGGAGAAGAGGACGGGAGGAGGGTATTCTCCATTGTCGTGTCTCCTTCAGATCTGACATATCCCTTTAGCCCCCCACCCGCCGCGCTTGCTCCCCTCGTCCCCCCTCGCGTTTTGGTTCTCTCGTTTCGTCCTTCTTTCGCATTCGCTGAGCTTGGTCGAGATCGAGGTACGATCCCCCCCCTTCCTCTCTTCTTCTTCTTCTTCTTCTTTGATCTGGAGCTTGGCTGCTCGGGAACCTGAGGTATGGTGATAGCATTGCGATTTCCTTGATCGTTCATTGGAATCAGGGCGAGCTTCGCTTTCGTTTGTTTCCCCCCCCCCTTCTCTCTCTCTCTTTCTGTCCTGTTCGTGTTCAGTGTGGAGATGGATGACATGGCGCTGAGCGCACACCTTCTTCTTCGCTTCGTTTCTTCGGTTTCATCACCGCCTGAATCTGGCATTTTTTGTTTGTTTTTGTTTTGACGACGTATAATGCATTAGGCACGAAAACTCCTAATTCCTACGTTAGTTCCAGGTTTTAAGGCCAGATCTACTCTTGTCTTTGTACCTTTCTTTTTTAGTTTTTCAGCATGCAATGTTGCTACTATTTTCCTCAGGGTCGTATCTCTGGTCCGTGTCTGTAATGTGTTTAATTGTTTTCGCTTTCTTCTACTTTGTTGATGCGGGGATTCTTTCTTTGCATTTTATTGGGCACGGTTTTGTAATGGGCACGGTTTTGTAATGGGCACAAGTTTGAGAATTTAAGCCGCAATTTGGTTGCGTTTCACGGTGTTCCTTCGCTAAGAGGGAGTGTGCTCCCTGTGGAAGCATAGAAGATTAGATTTTTTGGAAGAAGATGTCTGTCCGTAACTGCGGAAGGTTTACAACTGAGCAGGGTTGTTTCCTACTCTCTGAAAAGATGCTGTTTCTAAGGGAATTTGGTCGAACCGTTCTAACCCACAATGCCGAATGATTTGTTGGCGTTAGTCTCAGTACATTAACCCATTCTCAAGCCAGAAATTACTGCCTTTTCTAGCAGTTTTCATTTTAATTCTGATACTGTAATTTCACCGACTGATTGCATTGACTGTATGTCTCTCTTTGTTGGTAGAATGTGTACGGTTGGGACCATCACTTGATTCATCAGTATTGGTTTTGTCAAATTGTCTTAAATAGTAATGGTGATGGCTTGTCTTGCAGCGGAACAATGTCTCCTTGTGATACCTTCTGTTGAGGATTTGCTTCCTTGGCCCCCATAACTTATTGTACACTTGTGACAGACCATCCAGTTGAAGCGCTGCTTTGAATTTTTCTTGGCACGTAAGCTGTATAGTGTCATCATGGTTGCCATGGCTGCAACTTCTGCTTTCTTCGCAGTTCCTTCGCCAGATTCCATTGCCAAGACCACCAGACCGGCGAATGGGGTGGCAAGTGTGGGGCCAGTGAAGTCGAAATCTGCTTCTGGTGGTTTGCAGGTGAAGGCCAATGCACAAGCCCCTCCTAAGATAAACGGCAGCTCTGTTAGTTTGACAAGATTTCCCAACAGTGTGAAGACTGAGGATGAGACAGCATCACCTCCTCCAAGGACCTTTATTAACCAGTTGCCAGACTGGAGCATGCTTCTCGCCGCCATCACAACCATCTTCTTGGCAGCAGAAAAGCAATGGATGATGCTTGATTGGAAACCAAGACGACCGGATATGCTAATGGATCCATTTGGTCTGGGGAGAATTGTTCAAGATGGTCTTGTGTTCAGGCAGAATTTTTCGATCAGATCTTATGAGATAGGTGCTGATAGGACGGCATCTATAGAGACGCTAATGAATCACTTACAGGTATGGACTTAATTTACAATCTGATATAGTAATGTAGGATCTTCAGTTCATTTACTTATGCAGGCCAACAAGCATGGTTTTTTTTTTTTTTAAAGTAAAGCTACTATTCGGCAGAATGCTATTTGTCTGTCGCTTGAGACTTTTTTATCCTTTCTCCCAGGAGACGGCTCTTAACCATGTTAAAACTGCTGGACTTCTTGTCGATGGCTTTGGTTCTACCCCAGAGATGAGTAAAAGAAACCTGATCTGGGTTGTTACTAAGATGCAGATTTTGGTAGATCGATATCCCAGCTGGTAAGCAAGTTATCTACAACAAAAAAATGGTAGATGCATTCTTGGCTTGGTTTTTTTTTTATGCATTTTGTGACTCATGATATTCTTGTTGCTAAGGGTTGATCTTTTACTACATTTTTTAGCCTTGAGATTAAGAAAGTGACTGTGTGCTATAACGTATATTTAGCCTAAGCTAGTTTAAAGGAGTGATGATTAACCGTGCACAACTGCCTCCATGTAATGGAGGATGATATTTTATGTTTTAATATGTTGCATGTGAATGGGGAATTAGCTTACCTTTAGAGTGACTCTTTTAAGCTATAACCTATACTACGATTTTCATGTACATCTGAAGCATTGGACAGGTTTAAGGTCAAGCCAATTTGTTAGTCTTGACCTTAAGATGTAAGGTGCTTTTGGATCTTTAATGTTTACACCGGCGAGACCGCAAAATATAGGGCTTAGTTGGTGACATGTGCTAGTACTTATACTACATGGTTTTAGATTTCCTTTCTTTCCAATTACCTGTAACTTTTAGTTGTGCACAAGCTTTCATCTCTCTAAAGTCTATATCCACTTGATCATTCTGTTGTAACTGTTGAATTTTTGAAGTTTGGCGACCTTCCAGAAGATGGGTCTTGTATGTAGTATTAGGAGACTGGTGAGCAGCATATTGTTTTTGGCAAATAAAGACTTGTACTGTCCGAGTTGATTGTTGTAACCAAGAATTGTGGGTTCTTTGTGATGCATGAGAAGGTTTGATGTGAAGTGATTTTTGGGTTAATATGATAAAATGACAACTTATTGCATGTTTATATTCCTTGCAGGGGAGATGTCGTTCAAGTAGATACATGGGTTTGCGGGTCTGGAAAGAATGGCATGCGGCGAGATTGGCATGTCCGTGATCTGAAAACGGGAGAGACTCTTACAAGAGCCTCCAGGTATGAATTTCTGGAATAAATACAATTTGACTTGGCCTTTTCAAGGACTCGAGTTTCCATAAGAATGGAAAAATAAGCCTGTTAAATTATAAATTAATTTGAGCATTCTCTAGTTGGAGTCTCTCACAATGGGCTTCATGACTCCGCAAATTTGTTTTTTTTTTTTTTGCACTTTTAGCATAGATGTTTCCTTGTCACATCATGCTTATAAATTTGTCTTTGTAATCAATATTTATTTGAGAGACACACAACAATTGAATAGATGAGCAATTAATATTTTTGCTTCTCCTCTGAAAATTATTATTTGTATGATTGGTTGTGTAATAATGGGACAATAACATGTGCATCTTTTGGTATTTCTGGGTTGATATCCTCAGTGTGTGGGTGATGATGAATAAACATACAAGGAGATTATCAAAACTGCCAGAAGAAGTTCGGGGAGAAATAGAACCTTATTTTCTGAACTCTCCTCCTATGGTAGCTGAGGACAATAGGAAGTTACCCAAGCTGGATGAGTGCACTGCAGATTTCGTCCGATCAGGTTTAACTGTAAGTTCACATCTTCTTTGTAGACTTTAACTGTAAGTTCGCATTTTCTTTGTAGATTTACTGACAAAATCATGTTCGGAAGTGTTAAGATTACTTCATTCTCGTGTTTACTTTATGCAGCCTAGGTGGAATGATTTAGATGTCAACCAGCATGTCAACAATGTGAAGTACATAGGCTGGATTCTTGAGGTATTACTTAAAGCGTAATAAGCCCCTATTTTGCCCCATCTCTGTGTCTCTCCTTTTATGTCTTATTGTCTCAATAATTAACAATGCATGTTATCCAGTGTACTATCTGTTCTAAAAGAATTAGCATACTATCTGTACTCAAATCCGGATAAGGATAGAGTTTGACTGCCATCTGCTTTGCTGTCCAAATAGATTAATAAGAATTGGTTCTGTCATCAATAATATGTTAATGGAGGTGCACAGCATATCTGTCTGCATAGCTGTCCATGTTTCAGTTAGTATCCCCATTTTTGTTGCATTTCCATCTTGTTGACAATAATCGATAAAGGCTATCCTGGGCTCTCATTTGACACATGATTAGGCAGCTTTTGATTGCTAGGCACATGGGGCTTCTACAAATGTTCCTGAGAAAAATAAATTAATAGATAATCAGTGAGAAGTGCCTTCAATGATGTATTCTTTTAACAGCTACCCTCCTTTCTCAAAAGCGCAATGAAAACCCCAAACTGGTATATCCGTGCCGCATTTACCGTATACTAATTTTTGTATCACAAAAACTCCTAAACTGATACACTTGTGCCATATTTTCACCAAACTAATTTTTTTGTCACAGAAACTCCCAAATTGGTACATCCATGGCACATTTACCTCAAACTGATATAGCCGTGTCACATTTACCCTAAATTGTGGTTAGTCTGCAATATTTTGGGGTGAAATGTGGCACGGCTGTACCAGTTTGGGATTTTCGTGAAATAAAAATTAGTTTGGTGTAAATGTGACACGAGTATACCAGTTTGGGATAAATGTGGCATGGGTGTACTGGTTAGAGTTTTTGAAATACAAAAATTAGTTTGGGGTAATTGTGGCACAAGTGTACTAGTTTGGAGTTTTTTTTTATGGATTTTAACTCAAGAATAAAAGAACTTTTCTCACACCAGTTTAGCATTGGCACCATATTTATCTACCAAGTTGTTGCCACGGTGTCTTATTTCAAAGCATTCCAGTTCATCTGTTGGTAATTTTGTTCTTTGGAGATTATGTTTTTTGCTGTAATTGTTGCTTATGAAACGCATCTCTCGTGCAATAATCTGTTGGTGGGGGATTTACTTGTTTCATTTACTAATGGGTTCATGGTGCTAATCGCAGAGTGCTCCACTGCCCATTTTGGAGACTCATGAGCTCTCTTCCATAACCTTGGAGTACCGGAGAGAATGCGGGAGGGACAGCATGCTGCAGTCCCTGACCGCTCTTTCTGGCAATCACGTCGATGACCTTGAAAACTCTGCTGAAGTCGAGTGCCAGCACTTGCTTCAACTTGAAGGTGGGGCTGAAATTGTGAGGGCCAGGACTGAGTGGAGGCCAAAACCCGCCAACAACCCAGAAATGGCGGGTGAAGTTTCAGCAGAAAGCGCTTGATGTCTGGTTTGAGGTCTTCTGAGCTAGCCAGTAGTTTACTGCCTATATTGTCCGTGTAGAAGATCTTGTTCATGCTCACGACCGCGTCATCAGATCTATTTATTTCTTCTTTATATATATATAAATGTCCTGATTTGTCTTCTGGAGGGAAGAAAAGACTGAACACTACTGTAATCCCCCCTTGTAATTAGCTTTGCTCGGCCTCCATATGTCTATTCTACTCTCTCAACCTTCATGTGAGCTCCTTGAACATTCGCGTCAAAATGCCGGGGGAGTAAATCCGATCCCCGTTACGTCCTCGGGTCGTTATTTTCTTGCTTGGGCAAGCAGATGTGTGCTTGTCTTGCTGTGTAAATGGAAGAACCGCTCTTGTTTGACACCCGAGACTGAAGTGATGGAGTTAGCTCAATGGGCCTAGCATGGTGGCTTTGACATTCTCAGGCGAGTCTTACCCTAAGCGATGAGATCCTCTAGATAATGTGTGTATAGCTGCGTGCTTGCACTGATATTGTTTGCACGATGCATTTATAAAACATAGGAAATCCGCCAACTTTAAAGCCAAATGCTGCTTCGAAAAATTCGACACCATCCTCTGGTTTGTGCTTCAATCGAGATTGACGCGATAGATCACTTAAGCTACCTGGCCAAGCCTTTTGGCGATTGTGGCGTAATTCACCGGCGGAACGGAAGTTGAAAGATGTCGTTGGACGTGGACCGGTGGACCCGGTCCGTATCCATTGCTCAATTCAAATTGGACACATTCATCTCAGGAGCAAATCAAGCAAATCAACGATCCTTCTCGGGTGATGAATCAAGCAATCTACATCTCAGATGCACGAACGTAATCTCCACTAGAGTTGCAGTCAGTTCGTGCGCACGCGCGCGGACATTCAGGCCTCCCGCCATGAGTGCTCTGCTCACATGGTGTTATTAGACTAGTCTTTTGCCACTCGCTTGCAAGACATAGAACACACCCGTTTCGATGATACATGCCAAAGTATTGCAGCAACATATTTGTAAGATAATGTACATCGGTAGCAATCTATGGTCGCTAGAAATGCTGCCTGTTTCCCATACAACCACCTTCGAGCTACCTCTCTCCCGGCGAATGCGTAAACTAGATTCTTCCCTCCTAAGCGCAGCCGATTTTTCTGTGTTAAAGCATATGGGTTCTAAAGCCCAGCGAGCGCTTTCAGACGACTGCCTGAATCAAATAGCGGGCACTTTTTTCCCGTTTTTCTTCTCCTTTCTTTGAAATTTTCGGCTTTCTTGTCCGGACAATATATATATAACTTTCATTTCGATGTTCCGTGCTTTAGATTTTAAAGTTGTTGGACTATGTTTGGTCACCTAAACATGGGACTTGGGCTAGTGCATGAATGTATAGGTACACTGCATGAGAAATATTACCATATGAAACTGGACAGGAAAAGATTGTTACCAGAGAAAATTCTAAAAAAGCACACCTGAATTTCCATCCATTCACTATTTACATATATCTATTTTTAAAAATACACAACTCATCTCCGGACAAAAACCCAAAACAAAAGGACCAAACTACCCTCGCCACGAGAAAAACCTCAAGCCCTCAAATCTCCCATAAACCCTCGGTCTCTCCTCCGCCACCCACCACCATTAGCCTCCACCTCGCGCGCCACCACCCCTCTGGGAAAGCCATGGTCCATGACGAGGTTGCCGTGGTTGTCCATGGCTTCTATGACCTTGATCTGAGGTCGTGGGGGCTCAGCGATCCGAGGTGACTGTAAGTGACAATTTTTGCCCATGTACATAACATAGTTTCGAATGCCTGAAGTTAACTTTTATAAGGTGTCGACAAGTGCAATTTGCGATAATTTTTAACCTGACATGAAATCTTGATCCTAACATAAGATTAGCAAATTTTATCCAATTGCTCGCAAATTATCACATCTTTGTTATATTAATCTTGCGAGTGTCAAAATCAGATCAAGGCACTTGGCACGACTAATTAGATAAGCGCTGTAGTTTATCCTCGATAACTTGAAATTGACAAATATATATCATGTTAGATTAACGAGATATATTAAAGCACCTTACTCGTATATATTCATGTTGCAAGATCTTGCGTTTCTAATTCCTATTGGTATTTTATATATTATCACTTAATTTTTTTTTCCAAATCCTCCGTCTTTAGGTTTGGTTAATTTAACCTATAGTGGTATGATTTGATCGGAAATTAAAAATCCACGTGGCACTATTACCAGCTAATCCCGGCTAGTTAAAAACTACCTCACGAAGATTGTAGGCGGCAAAAGCTACGTGCGGTTCCCGGTTTTGCAGTTTGGGAGTCGAGGGATTGACTTTAGTTGATTGGAAATTTGGAATAGAAAAAGGGAAAATAGAGAAAAGGATTTGATTTGAAATATATGGAAGTAGAATTGAGATTGATTTTTTTTCACTATTAAAATTGACTTATAATAATTTTTTTGACAAATATTTAGTTAAGCCGTTTTCGTTAATTTCATCGATTAAATTTGATGAATATCTCATGTGACACTATCAACGTTTAGTAATGTTCTGAGACTTTTAGTGGAAGAAGTTAAACTGAACATTTGTTAAATTATTATGATTATTTTCAGGATATGAACTGTAACTCACCTGCTCAAATTCTAATAGTTGCTTGGAAATTACTGTAGATCAAAGCTATGTAGATAGGCGAAATGTCTGAACTTAACTGGTTCATGAGCTTCTCATAGTGTTCCATGAGTCTCTTCTTAGTATTCTACCTCTGCACTGGTGTCTTAGGATTATCAAAAGAAAAAATGTTACGACTAAATGCATGGATAAAATATTTTAGGACTTAATTGTATTTCGATCATAAATTAAAGACTATTGTAACAAATCATTTTTTTTAAAAAAAAATATCGACAATGATCATGCGATGAATTTGAAAGAGCGCATTAAACTTTGAATGGGCATACGAACAATCAAATTTTTATCCATTATATTGTGCAAATGATCTTTCATTGGACTTATGCTTCTTTTTTTTTTTCTTTAATAACACAGTAAATCCCAAAAAGGTAGATCCGTGATACATTTGCCTCAAAATAATTTTTGTCACAAAAATACCAAACTTATATTCATGTTACACATTTATCTCAAAAAACTTTTCTTGAAATAAAAAATCTTAGGCTGGTACACCCATGTGATAGGCGACTCGTTTGACGTGGATCGGGTGTGGAAATTTTAGCATGAATGGCCATTAGAAATGCCGCCGTCTTAAAAATTCAAGCTCGTCCGATGGATCCTAATCCAACGATAAAGAGAAGATCTTGGGAAGAGTCATGAAATTTCCGCCATCTCAAGAAAAGCATGCAGATTATGGGCAACGCATCTCTATGCAAGTTCTGCCATGGAAGATGCCAAGTCCAAAGGATACTCGTCCTTGAGCGAAGGGTTCACGAAGCATCGCAAATTCTCCCTCACATAATCTTCATTGAGCACCCTTCTTGATGGACACGGACTGTCACTCCTCTCCATTTTTGCCATCTCTAGCAGCTTCCCTTCCAAATAAGAGCTCCCTCACGTTTCAAAAATCTACTGAAATCCCTAGAAGATTTTGTAAGAAAGAGAAAGTGTAGATTCAATTTTACCTTGGTTCCCAAATCTCAGTTCATTTTTTTTAGATCCGGTTTTCTCACAATGATGTCGTTTTAAAGAGCCATATAATGAATTCCCACGTCAGATCAATGCCAGACGAATTGCTTGCCATGTGTATTTCCGCGTAAGTAATTAAATGGGATTATATGACGGAAGTTAACATACGATAGATTTGTCAAGAGTGTTGTGACACGAAAATTAGTATGGGGCAAATGTGTCACGGTGTTCTAGTTCGGGATGTTAGTGACATGACAATTAGTCTGTAATAATTGCATGACGGTGCTCCAATTTGAAATTTTTATCAATGTTATCGCCTATTTTTTTTGTTAGCCATGTTAAGAATACTCAAATCTTTTATTAAAATCCGTGTGCAGCTTCTAATGCACAAAGTCCTAGTGAAATACTTCATGGGAGCAATACTAGGAGCCTAGCACACAGAATTTAGTGAGGATTCGTTGAGCATGTTTTAAAGCTTTTCTTATCTTTTGCGAAGACGACGAAGGTGACACACCGCCGACAGCCAGGCGATCGTCTCGTGCTTTGTCGCTGCTAAGCCTGCTACAGAAGGAGATTCAATTCACTTGGGGCTCCACCTCGTCTGCACCCTCTCGAGTCCCCACTCTACTCCTCCTCTAAATTGGATTCCGGTCAACGGCTTCTATCTTTTTTTTTTTAATGAACGATCAGAAATATATATATTTTAAAAATAATCGCTTATATTGCTTGAAATAATTAATTTATGAAAAATATTTTCATTATCGATAATAATTTATATCTCAATATTTTTCCGGATGATGAAAATATTTCTTGTTTAGCCATTTTTATAAACGATATAAGTGATCATTTTAAAGAAAATATTTTTCAAATCATTTTTTCGTGAAACAAACGAAGTTAAAATTATTAACCTTATTCAAAAGACCTTGCACTTACATATTTGATACAAAAAAAAAAACAAGTGTAGGGTCTTTTGAATACGATTCTCAAGAGAAATTTTAACAAAATTACATTAGCAAAGGATCGAAAGTGGTCCCGCAACCACGGTCGGCACTTGCTGGGTCACGAGAAGGGTTATGCGGCCCCTGCCTTTGGCTGGGAGATGGTTGTTGTAATGATCTCTAGTGAAGGCGAGGGTCGGGTCATTAATCGTGAAATGAGATTTTGATATCTGATAAAGATCCTCCTGACTCTCAAGTTAAGATGTAATTAGATAAAGTCCACTTTCTCTTCAATTGACTAAAATGCCTCTAAACTTTTTAAGAGGATACCACATAAAAACTTAACCTCTCTCTCTCCCCACCTCCACCATGACCATGCTCACCTACCTCATCTTCGCGCCATGCCATGATTGCCCTGTCCGCTAATGTCCTACGACACCCATTGCACGCAGAGAGAGAGAGAGAGAGAGAGAGGGAATAGCGGCTGCGTGGCACAACCAATATGGAGGCTTGCGACGACGGCGGAGGATGGCAATGTAAGAGTAGTGGAAATAAGAAGGAGAAAGGCTTGATGAGAAAGAAACGTTAAAAAGAAAAGAAAAAGAAGTGGGAGAAAACTTTTTTTTTTGTCTAAAAAAACCCCAAACTTTAGATTATGTCCTAATTCTGCCGCAAACTTTTTTTCTTTAAAAACAAACCCCCAACTTTAAGTGCAGTCCTAAATCTACTCTAGACCCTTTTTTCTTCTAAAAAAAATGACGAACTTTAACTTTAATCCCAAATTTGCCATGAACTTTTTTTATCTAAAAAGTTCACCTACTTTAATCTAGTCTCAAATCCAGCCTCCATTAACTCTCCGTCAAAAAATTGCCATTAGTTGTTTGATGTGGCATTTCCACGTCGGTAACAAATCCATATCAGTAAGGTCACGTGAAAAATTATCTTCAAAGCAAAACTATTCTTTGATATGAAGGGGAATTATGGATGACAAACGGTGATTTGGACAAAGGGCTAAATGGAGCAAATTTGGGACTAAAGTTAAAGTTCAGGGTAAATGTGGGATGGAGAACCTAAAGTTGGGGATTTTTTAGACAAAAAAAAGTTGGGGCAGATTTGGAATTAAACCCAAATTTGAGAGTTTTTTTTTAGGGAATTAAATCACCTCTTAATGGAGTAAAATTGACATTTTTTCCAGCTCTTGCGTATTCATGTCTTCTATAATTCACTATTATGATCGACTTTTCACACGCAGAGTTCCATCATGGAAGCTTGAGCTGACAACTCATGTTCGCATGTCAAATTCAAGTTTTATAATTATAGTCAAGTCGTGTAATTCGAAAACACTATATATTTCTTTATCGACCATCCTTAAAAGCTTTATACACGTTAAATTCACATCAATTCGTGTCACCTTCAAATTTGTCAAATATCAGCCGGGGAGAGTCGCATTTTTTGGTACTAAGCCCTTGGCTTATAGCTCAAGTTTGACTGCGGGAACTCCCCTGCTCAATATTCTATGAATTTGCCCCATTTTTCCAATCCCAAACCCATGAGTTTCAATGTAGTTATAGAAAGGAATGATTGACACAAACTTTGCCTGACAAAACAGTGCACAAGATTCCGGTGAAGACACGAAAATTCTAGATTCCATGAACCGACATGTTTGACAACTCCTCTTCAAACGTTGCTTCCTTCCTTCACAGTGAAATTCACCTACATCGACTAATACCGACCCCTTCTTTCCCACCCCCACGTGGCCTCAACCCATTTGATCCGTACACTACTCCCTATATATATGACCTACTAATTGAAGTGCAACTCTACATACAAATTCACCAGAGAAGCAGCAGTGGATGATTTGCACGGTCGACAGAAAAATGTCATCATCCGCGGAAACAGCTGACGGGTCGTCTGATTCCGATGCTATTGGCATGGACACGGAATTGACCTTGGGGTTGCCCAGGGACCGTGGTGGGAAGGAGGCGATCGCCGGGGCGAAGAGGGCGTATGCGAAAACCGTTGGTCTTGGCCTTGGAAGCAGCATCAGCAAGCAAAGTGGGAATATCGAGGTTGATGCACCTGAGAGATCGGCAGCCTCTCAGGTGTCCAATGCAGGAAAAGTCCCAGCATCCAAGTAAGACTCGAACTGTATTGACTTGTTGCAGGGGATTCTAATGTTTACAGAAGATTTTGTAAACAAGATATGCGTGGTATTGTTTCATGTAACGAGATGAAATGACAACACTTTCAAAGTTGTAGGGTGCGTTGATATAAAGATTAATGCCAATTATACATATGGAGACTAGTTTTTATAAAATTGATGTACTAACACAATGTAGTAGTCTGGAAGTACTATTTAAGCAAGCGGGCCATTCTCGACGTTGAATAGGAATTTACTTCATCACTTAAGCACCAATTTGATAGATTAGTATTCATATTCTCGGTCGAACATCTTCTCTACTTGCCTAGACAAAAACTTGATTGGGTTTCATACAACCTTACTGTCCCAGTGTGCATATAATGCACTACCTATACAAGAGCAAATGACGAACAAAACCAAATAGAAGACTCATTATTCTACCGGAGTTTGATTAGTTGACTCTAACACTGTTAGTTTCTGTATAAACTTATCTATTTTAGATAAAATATAGCAGATGTAATTAAATTGACTTCGTCGATCTCCGATTCTTTTGAAGGGCACAAGTGGTGGGGTGGCCACCGGTGAGATCATTCAGGAAGAAGACATTGGAGAGCTGCAAATACGTGAAGGTGGCAGTGGATGGAGCTCCATATCTGCGCAAAGTCGACCTTCAGACATACAACAGCTACGATGAGCTCTTGAGGGCATTGGAGGGTATGTTCAATTGCTTCACCGTCAACGGTAAGCGTACGTCTATGCTTTAAGTCGGTCGTGCTAGTTTGATGCGTTCACGCACTCACGATGTTGTGGGATTGTTGTTTAGGTAATTATTTGGAAGAGAGCAAGGTCATGGATCCAGCCAAGGGAATGAAATTTGTGCCCACGTACAAGGACAACGACGGTGATTGGATGCTAGTCGGCGACGTTCCTTGGAAGTAATGACCATTGTGATTTTTGGTGCATACTTAAGTTTGCAGGACGTCGCTTGTATAGATTCATTAGGTGTCTCCAGAATCATGTTCTTCAGGTTAGGACTTCGAAATATACTGATAATCCCATCTTGAAAAGAACCTTAGGGCGCAAGACGAGCGTTTTTGTAGCTGGATAGGGCTCGGCGAGGAAGAATTCGTGGTAGAAAGTGCAGATTTGCTCTCATTTTGCTTCAACTCTGTTGAAAAACCAGCTGGCTAGCGTTCTTTCTTTAGCCTGCTAGCCGATAATTAGAAAGTTTATGTTTTGATTGAGACTGACTTTTGCCATATTGATGGTAAAATTGCAGATTGTTCGCAGAGTCGTGTAAGCGCATTCGGTTGATGAAGAGCTCCGACGCAGCTGGGTTAGGTAGATAATTTTCCTCTCACAACTTATTTGTTCATCTGGGTATTCGAGACGTTTTTGACGACGGTATACTAATCGAGATTCATGTTTGGTGCAGCTCCAAGAACTCCAAAATGCAGGGGCTGAGTGGGTACTGGCCAATTTGCTGGCCTGAGCATTGGAAATAGGAAGATTCTGGTTCTCTCGCAATGTCTTTTAGTTTAGCTACCAATGTCTGTAATATATGAAGCCGTACGCCCTTCTTCTTTTTGTGAGTAAAACATGTAATAAATGAATTCTAATTGCTTCTAACAAGCATTTACTCAAAATCACCATCTTTTCAACTTTCGCTAGATAAAAACATGATTTTTCCACCGCGCTGCTGAAACTTTCTTCCATGTGCTACGGCTTAAGCGGCGATTGCATAATTAAAGAAAGAAAGAATCAATTATCAATTATCATGAGATCAATAGATATGATTACGATTTACTCGAAGATGCTTCACACCGACTAGATCAGCACGAATGACCAATTGGAGACCTTTACGAGGAACCTGCACTGAAAATAATCTGGTTAAAGACACGACCATCACTCTGTAAACGGCATCAAAAGCTACTCTCTACCCAGCTATACAAGGTGAGAAGTACTCTCTTCGAGACAGACGAAGTTAAACCAAAAGCAAAATTGTGCTTGCATCAAAAGCTACTCTCTACCACGCTATACAAGGTAAGAAGTACTCTCTTCGAGATAGACGAAGTTACACCAAAAGAAAATTTGTTGTTGCAAAGCAAATGTTGTATAGCGTTCGGGGCTGAAAATGTCATCCAATATACAAGCTCATTCCATGATACGGTTGTAATGAATCCCCATTTGCCTGGCCAACTTGTAAAACACCAAACCTATGGCTACGATGACAATCAAAAGGCAAGGATTTTAATTGTAGAACTCATCCGTCTTCCTTCCTCAAACAAACTAACTAGTTGCCTCCAATTCATTACCCTTTCAAATCTCAGCATCATGTGAGCGAAAAGTCTTCAGCATTGGTCTCTACAGAACTGCATCCAACATCTATTCATCCTTGCTTGTTTAAAAAGTGAGCACTTGGAACAGAATGTATCGATATCAACAATAACATTGAATGACTAATCTTCTTCAATCGCAGACAGATTAACCTTACTGACTGGCATCACAATCACTGCAATACAAAGGGAAGAGACAATTTATTTAACCGAAATCTTCAAAGAAATTCCCAAGACAAAAATGATCAACTCATCTTAATTAATGACGATACACTAAAAACTTGAATAGAGTTAAGTGGAGTCAAAGTCAGTGAGAGGATACACTGCTCAAAACCAAATTTGACCTGGATACACTACCATCATTCAGTACACAGCCTTGGTAATTTTATTCATATATTCTCTGATTATTTGACATATGTATTGTGAGGTATAGCCATGGTTATTGTCTTCTACAAGAGCATTGTCTCAAGGGTCAGCAGCCTATTTCTATTCCATTTATCTCACGCATTTCTTAGTTCAACTGTGCTTATTTCAGTATAAAGAGAAATAAAGACACCCTTCCTGCAAGAACGAGAAAGTTTCTTCTGCGAGTAAGTAAACATGATGCTGGCTGGATTTGGTAAGAGGCCCCTACTATAAGAAACCATACCATTGTACAAGTGTCGTTATCTCTGTCGCAGCACTTCCAAGCATCTGCACGCAGCCAAAAGAAATTTTAGAAATTTGCCATCTAAAGCTTGAATATATCACCAATTAGTTATATGAACAGTAAAAATATACCTGAAATGCAGTTGTAAACATCAAACCCATAAAAGATGAGAAGGGGCAGAAAATCAACTATGTCTTCCTCTCCCGCGGGATCTTCGCCTCCTTTTTCCTCTCCCTCTACCCCTCTGTCCACCTCCATGCCCCCCCGAATGAGTCCCATCATTGTCATTGTCTCTTTCGTAACTGAACATGCTCCTCCTGATTTTATCTGCTTCTGTCTCATTAGGACCCTCTAGTACCTGAAAGGTTGAAATACTAGCGAGTCATGAAGTCAAATTCTGCCAATGGAGAAAACAACAGCATCCAATGAAGTAAATATACTAACATGATGAGCATCTTCCAAGTCAAATTGATTCTGAAGCTGCCTTGCCAATTCCTCATCATGGCTCATATTTGGCAGCTTCACAACGGCATTTCTTTGTTCCCATTCATCTAGAGTAAAAACTGGAGCCTCTTCTTGTTTGCCCTTCACTCTATATTTTTTACCTTTTAAATGCTGATTCTGCATTCCTTGTTGGTTCATCTTTTGGAGGAGTTTCTGAGCAGCCGCTTGATTTTGAACAGGTGCAGAATCAGCAACTGAAAACAACATCCGCTTCCAATCAATAGGAATAGAAAGCCTCACAAAATAGTGAAAGGCTAAAAATCACTTAGATGGTGATAACTACATCTACTAGTCTTCTTGGGAACTTTATCATTTGGTCAGAAAATATTCTGGTCTGCCTATTAATCTAAGCTATTTTGAGACTTCAAGAACAAGACAACTTCAACAATTTTATTAATAATGTTGTCAACTCACTTTTGCAGTTCACCTATTGTCCTCTGATATCATTCCATACTACTAGCCTCACTTAGTTAAGTCTGCCAAACTGCACAAAGATGATTTACTACATCCTCTGTAGCTGATTATTACTCAGATGATTCACCACCACATCCCTTCATGGCTTATGATATTGAAAAGAAGAAGAGAAAAGGATGGTGATGTTTCGAAGCAGAATGACTAGCTACGTCATGCTGCCCAAAGCAGTAACATTATTACCATGTTACTATATAGAAAGTAAGCAGCTATCTATCATCTCAATATGCAACTTACACAAACATGCAATGTTACCAACTTAAAAAATTCTAACCTTCTTTTTGCCTTGACTCAGAGGGAGTTGGTTTTTCCTCATCTTTTCCTGTAGGTGGAGCGGTTGCCGCACCATTTCCCACAACATCTTCCTTTATTTCGAGATTCTTCTGTCCAACATTAGATTTATTTTCCAATGGCATGCGAGACTCCCTTCCTTCAGATTTCTTGACATTGGAGGTTTCAGGTTTGTCTGCAGATTTACCATTTCCAAGTTAAAATTGCACAAATGTGTCTTTAATGTCCATAAAATAAATAAAAAGTCCTTCAAACAGGATCATATGTGACTTTCGCAGAGAAGAAAGCAGATGAAGACTACATGAATATCTTCTTTGAGGAGTGGACTGATGTGAGGAAGCCCTGATCTGCAGCTTCTCAAATGGGGGAGGGCCGCCTGCATCAATTTGCTGTGATAGTTTTAAAGACTCACGGGAGAGGCCAGAGTATTTTCTATTCATTTGCCACTCGTCAAATAGAGACTGAACAACACCACCTAAGACGGTTAATGTTGTTGGAGTTAGACACAGAATCCCACTATTTACTGCAACTTTCTTTTCCAGCCGCACCTGACCAGAAAGCAGGCACCAGAAACAACATCAGAAGTAGTTGAAGTTGATTTCTTCGACAGCACTATAAAGAGAGGAGGTGACTGGAACTTGCTTTACACAAGTTCCAAAGATAAGTTTAACGAGACTAGAAACCACTACTGCACAGCCATATATACTTAATGGCTTTAGACAAGAAGACGATTTCCTAATCAATTTCCAAATTGGTAGCTAAAATCAGTGGCTTTTTAGTTGATATGACCCAATACGTTCATTAAATGCTTGGAGAGAAATATTGGATTCTACAAAAGAACTTTACTGCATCGTCAAAAGAGCTCCAGAAGTCCAAACATAACATATGGGAACATGAATATCACATTAGAATTGCAGAAACAGGAATCTCGGGTATGGGCGAAGAAGGACATTTGTCCAAGACATAACATATGCAAACATGAAAGTCATATTAGAATTGCAGAAACGAGAATCTCGGGTATGGGCAAAGAAGGACACTTGTCCAAGACATAACATATGCAAAGATGAAAGTCATATTAGAATTGCAGAAACAGGAATCTCGGTTATGGGCAACATCTGACTTGTAATTCCCTGGGATAACCTTCCATCCACCTGTAGAAACAACAAGCAACCAGAATCTAGAAGACAATAGATGTTTTCCAGTGCTAAAAACCCAGGAGATGGACAAGAGTAAATTTTGGAACTTATATGAGGATCTCAATCCTTCTCCTATGTCAGTGAAAGAAAATTGCAGCAAGCCCACAAAATAATGTCTTCACACCCAGCAATGAGGAAGTTTCAACAACTTGAGGGATCATCTATGTCAAAAACAGCCATGGCATGGACTTGTTGTGAAGGGTGCGTTTGTTTCATGGAAAAGAAATGATCTGAAAAACATTTTCCTAAAAATGATCACTTGTATTGCTTACAAGAATAAATAAACGAAAAATATTTTCATCGTTCCCGAAATTGTTTAGACATTTTATTGTTATCTAAAAAAAAATTCATTGACTAATTATTTCAAGCGATACAAA
This sequence comes from Metrosideros polymorpha var. glaberrima, assembly GCA_001662345.2. Classification (NCBI taxonomy): domain Eukaryota; kingdom Viridiplantae; phylum Streptophyta; class Magnoliopsida; order Myrtales; family Myrtaceae; genus Metrosideros; species Metrosideros polymorpha. Next base: position 8,464,500 of record BCNH02000003.1, read on the forward strand.
TGATAATTTAAAAAGAAAATATTTTCCAAATCGTTCATTTTCCGTGAAACAATCAGAGCCTAAGAACTCTCCAATCAGGTCTAGTTCTGTATCTCCTATCTTGACCAAGCTATTAACTTCAAACAATTCTTCCTATTTAGAATCAACAAAATCTAGATACACACTTCACAACCACAGCTGAATGCCAGCGGTGTCCCAGTTGCTACATTAAGTTCAACGATATATTATCCGAATCATTCGTGCGAAACGAGCTAATCCAAGCCACATCAGCAACCGACCGGAAACTTCGTTGTGATTAATAAATTCAACGGTATTCTCTAAGACCAAAAACCGAACCGAACTAGATTCTATAAACAATTTCCATATCTCCCATGTTGCGGATAAACCAACTTCAGGGTATGAACCACCAGAGTAAAACACATACCGGTTATAGAGAAGGCAATTTAAAGAATACCTTAGTACCGGGAACAACATCATCAGGAAGTGAAGGAATATGAGAATACTCTATCGCAGTCATCTCGGTGTGACCGTCCGTCAGTGTCAATCTCAACATACGATTCCCACTAGAGCTCTTCGAGACCTCCTCAATACTACTACTCGCAATGTCCCTCGCTGCAGAAATCTGTTTGAATACAAAACAACGTCACTACCTAACCATAGCGAGTGCGAACCCAAAGCGAAAAACAACCTCGCGCCACACAGAACGGAAGCGATCAAAACCGTAACCCTTAAGGGAAGCGAGGGTCGGGGGGCTTAACCTGGAGGACCACAGGGCCATGGAGGTGCGACGCCTTGCGGTCGGGCAAGGACCTGGACCCGATGGACCGCAAGTCGGTGTTGAGAAGGTCCGATTCGACGGCGTCGAGGAGAGCGGTCGCGTCCGAGGGGTCGTCGATCAGAGCGCGCTGGATCGTGATGACTGCTCTGACGTGGGGAGCGTTATCGAAGGACCATCCTCGCTTCAGGAGCGCCTCTACCACCGTAGCTTCTGAAGAAGAAGACGACGGCCACGGCGACGGAGACGGAGCAGGAGCAGGGAACGAGCAGCTCGGTTCCATCTCGCGAGAATCCTCTCCACAGCAAAAGCTCCGGGACTGTGTTTTATTGCGTGCGATGCCATCACTCGAGGAAGCGAATTACGGGCCGTCCGATCAGCCCGAGTGCGCACTGGGCGGGCCAATTGGCATCAGGTGAAAATTACCTTTTCAGGCCCGCCCACGATTTAGGAAAGATTGGATTTTCTACACAAAATAATCAGCTGCGGACGTGCCTAATTGAACGAGCCCGGCATGTCCAATCCCGCTCTAACGGATATCGTAAGGCGGTCATGTGGGTCAAGTTATTCACATTTACATTATATTTAGCTGTCCCTAATGTAGTATTGAGATCGGCATTTGGCATTCGAAAAGCTTGACCCTGTAAATTAAATCGTGGTTAATCAGTCAATCGGCATATCGGCTAACTTCGAGCGTTGTCATCTTTGAACAATCACGTTATTAGACCAATTGACAGTGACCTTATGAAACTTTACATGGTATTAAAGAAAGCGGTCATTATCTCAAATCTTTTCTGTACTTTAGTCTAAGACTAATATCGAGATTATTTAGATATTAAACCACGTTTTCATTTCAGAGTTGATACCGATAAATGAATCTGTAGCCTCATTTTTTTCAGGACACAAGGCGTTAGTCATCGTACTTATTCGAGTCGATACGTATTGCGTTGTGGTTGATCTCCTTGAATATAATTAACGTGCTTCATTTATTCAATGAGTCCATGCACAATTTCTGAGCTGGGTTTAGTGACGAAATAAATAACTTAGGAGAAGTCAAACACTTCCCTCCGAGAAATTTATTCAAGTTTGTTTGAAACTGCCGTAAAACCCTAGAAAAATTTGAGCTAGTAAGCAATATCTACTAATTCAAGACGCAACAACGTATTGCTTTGTGCTGTGTGATTTCTCACTCTAGGAGAGACATGATGACGAGCTTATTTATCATCTTTGCTTGCAAAAAAAAAAAAAACAAGAGACAAATTTTGGCCACAAAAAGAAAAGAAAATTTGAAGCTCATTTGTTTCCCAACTACTCAATCTTGTCGTGACTCTTGCCTACGCTCACGCATTCACCTCATGCAACAAGACAGCTCTTGTCAACAGACTATACTGTCATTGTAATGCGGACATTAATGATCCTAGCTGTTATGAATTGCGCCAGAAAAATAATTCAAGCAAACAATTCGCGTCGGTAAAATATAATAATAAAATTAAACTTTTTCGCGAACAAATGGAGCCTTAGACCAATGCGTGAGGGAAAGTGCTAGAGTTCATTTGATAATTTAAACTTTTAGTTGAATTTTGTAGCCTAATGTTACTCAAGACACGAAGTCTTAGTCGCCATGTTTATTGGAGTTGACGTGTAATGCTTAATAATCTCCTTGAATATAATAAACTTGCTTTATGAATACCTCGGGTAGGTGTCACTTGGGAATTGTTGATTGAAACATATTCATTCCGTAATTATTTTAAATGTAGATACAATTTCCGAGCTGGGGTTAGTAACAAAATTCATACTTATAAGTCAACACGGCTCTTTGAGAAATTTTCCATAGTAAACAATTCAAGAAAGATAGTATACATTTGATTGAAACTGCCATAAAACCCTAAGAAATGAGCTAGCAAGTCATATCTAGTATCTACTTATTCAAGACGCAATAACGTATTGCTTTGTGCCATGTGATTTCTCACTCTAGGAGGGACATGATGACAAATTTGTGCATCATCTTCACTTGTAAAAAAGAAGAAGAAGAAGAAGACTAAATTTAGGGCCAAAATAAGAAAATATGTAGCTCGTCTGTTTTCCTAAGAACTCTTTCTTGTCTTGCCTATGCTCACGAATTCACATCAGGCAACAAGACAGCTTTTGTCAACACACCAGGATTAATGTAATGCCGACATTTAATGATTTTAGCAACACGCCAAGTCATGCATTAATTTATAAGCACTATTCAGGGAAAATTCGTACATGTTTGTTGCATATTTGCACTTTTTAAGTCATGGTAAGGCCCTTTAAAGGTGCGTTTGGTAAGCATTTTGGAAAAAGTCTTTTGGGAAAATGCAAATACCTTTGGGGTAAAGGAGTTTTTCGTAATGTAAATAGTGTTTGGTAAAATCACACTTTCAATACAATTTTAGTTAAATGGTGTTTGGAAAAATTACACTTTGCAAAATCATTTTGGAGAAGATTTTTTTTTAAAAGTGAAAACCTACCACCGGAGAGGCTCATCGGCAAGCTGCCGCCGGCCTCGCCTGAGGTCGCGCGGCCTGGGTCGTGCGACCCAGGCCAACCGTCGGCCTGAGGTCGTGAGACCCAAGTTGACGTCGCCTGGGGTTGCGTGACCTAGGCGACCGCCGCCTGAGTAGCGCGACCTCAGGCCGACAGTCGGCCTGGGTCGCGCGACCCAGGCTGCCTCGCCTGAGGTCGCGCGACCCAAGCCGCCTCGCCTAAGGTCCAGCGACCTTAGGCTAGGCTGGTGGCAGCTCGCCGGCTCGTCGGTGGTCCTTCGCATCAGCCTGCAACAAAGGAAGATGGAGAAGACGATGAACAGTAATAAGCAAGGGCAAGACCGGAAAAGCAAAAAATAAGTGAGGATATTTTGAGAAGAAAAAAAACCCACTTGTCGACCCGACAAGACCACATGATGGCTACCTTGCTAATCTTCATGAGGCCATGGGAGTCTATGACGCCCTTAACTCGGGTGGGATTGAACGGTTAGCTGATTTCCTGTGGCCGGAGGGAAATACGAAATTCTGGTACGTACCGTGCAAAATACATTCTCAACTTCCAGACTTTAATGACTCATATCATGAAGAACTTACAATTACAAAACTGGCAAATTTGAACTTTTTAAGCTTTTTCATTGGGCCAAAAAAGAAAAAGAAAATAACAAATTAACAGTATCTTCGGTTGCCTCTCTGAATCACTTGCAGTGAGTTGCTGAATACATATTTGAGGAGGCTCTCTGAGTTGGATTATCTGATCAAGAAGATGGTTTTTCGAAGCTTCGGCGTCGATCATTATCTTGACGCACATGCCGAGTCGACTATATATTCTGTTCGCTTTTTGAAATATGGAGCGCCGAAGACGGAGGAGGCTCAAGCCGGAGGCATGACTCATTATGACATGAACTTCGTGACCATGCTTCAGCAAAATCATGTGAATGGATTGGAAGTGGAGACTAAGCAGGGAGACTGGATTAAAGTCACACCTTCGGCTTCCTCTACTATTGTCATGATTGGAGAGGCATTCCATGTGACTCTCTCTCTCTCTCACTCACTATCCTACCTTTACAAAAAAAGTTTACAAATAGTGATATGCAAATAACTGATTAATTTTTGTTGTTGTTGCAAATTTTATGAATGTTTTCTTTTTTTCTTTTATTTTATTTTCCATATTACTCTCTACTTGTCACCGGCCATAGGCGAGGGCGACCTCCAACGACCATTGTTGGGGCACCGGCATCCGGCAAAGGGAAGTAGGAAAAAAAGGAAAAAGGAACGGATAGAAAATAAAAGGAAAAAAAGAAAAAAAATTAGAAAATTGAAAAAACTTGTAAAAATTGTCTATGTTAGCGTCGACTGTGTCACGTAGGACAGCCAACATCCACATAAGCGATTTTCAACCAAAATTGGTCGGAAGGATTACATTAGCAAATTGTCAAAAGGTTGAGGACTAAATTGATCAAAAGAAAAAAGGGCTAAAGTACACTAGAAGTGCTATAATTTGGCACGGGTGGATACTTTAGTGCCACAATTTCTAAAAGGTACACTTAAGTGCTATTTTAAAAAAAAAGTAGGACACTTAAGTGCCAACTCCGGCGAGCTTGCCGGAAATCCGACGTGGCCTTATTTTATTAATATTTTTATCTTATATGGCTGGCCGGTGTTGATGTGGCAATTTTTAAAATAATGTTATAATATTTTTCAAATATTTTTTATTTTTTTTCAATTTTCCTTTTTTATTTTTTTTCCATTGTCTTCTTCCTCTAGCTCGTTGGCTAGAGGAACGGTCGGCGACGCCATGGACAAGGTTGGCCTTGCCGTCGCTGGGTGAGGCAGACCTCACCCTCGCCTAGCTGTGGCGAGGCTCGACCTCGCTAGATCTGGGTGAGGTCGAGCCTCGCCCAACAACAACGGCGAGGCTGACCTCGCCAGATTTGGGCGAGGTCGAGCCTCGCCTAGCGATGATGGCGAGGTCGACCTCGCCCATCGACGACAGTGAGGCCGATCTCGCTTATGGCCTCGCCGTCGCTGGCCCCTCTAGTAAAGCAAGTGCTTTTCTTAATTTTTTTTTTTTTTTTTTTTTCAATTTTCCTTTTTTTCCAATGTCTTCTTCCTTTGGCTCGCCGGCCAGAGGAATGGTTGGCGACGGCCAGCGCGGCCATGGGCGAGGTTGGCCTCGCCCTCGCCCAGTCGTGGTGAGGGTCGACCTCGCTAGCCTCGCCCAGCGAGGTCGAGCCTCGCCTAGCGACGACGGCGAGGCCGACCTCGCCAGCCTCGTCCAGCAACAACAGCGAGGCCGACCTCGCCCATGACCTCGCTGGGCGAGGGTGAGGTCGGCCTCGCACAGCCATGGCGAGGCCGACCTCGGTGGCCTCGCCGGACCTCCCTCTGGCTTGCCGGCCAGAGGAAGGAAAAGATGAAAAAATAAAAGGGAAAATTTAAAAAAAAAATAAAAAATTAACAAAAGGTTTATGAGGCTTAATTTTTTTTTTAAAAAAATGTCACATTATTAAGTGTCTATTTATTCTCCGATTTTGGCACTTAAGTGTACCTTTTAGAAATTGTGGCACTAAAGTGTCCATCCATGCCGAATTATGGCACTTCTAGTGTACTTAAGCCAAAGAAAAAGTTTAAGACTGAATTGATCGCCATAAAATAGGTTTAGAATTTTTAGACAATTTAATCTCGATAAAGGTGGGTTGTTTCTAATAAAAAGAGTATTCAGGATGTGCACCACATTAAAATTCATGTAATAATCTCCTTGATTAACTGTATATACAATTTCACGTTAGTTGTGAGCTCTTTCGTGGTCTTTTCTTAGGGATGGAGCAATGGAAGATTATACTGTCCCCGACACCATGTCATGATGAGCGGACACGAGGCTAGACACTCCATCAGGATCTTCTCCGGCGTTGAAGGAACTATCCGGTGCCCTGAGGAGCTCGTGGACGAGCAACACCCTTTGCTTTTCAAGCCCTTCGACATAGACGGTCTTGTCCGTATCTACGCCACACCAGAGGGACCAAATGGAGTTTCAGCTCTCAAAACCTTTTACAATGCTTTTAATTGAACATGATCTTTTTTTTTTAATTTGATGTACGTGATCGTTGTTTTTTTTTCCCTTTTTCTAACCTTCCTCTCCCAATGTCATGTGCTAATAAAATTATTAATCACGAGATTTAATGGATGACCTATCTAGGTAAATCCATGGTTAAAATTCCTTTATCCCTGAAAATTAAATTACGACCTTTCGCCAGCGCCATAGAGTAAAAATACACCGATTGCATGCTTCTTCGCAATAAGATGTACATTGCAGTTATTCAATACAGATTTATTACGTATGATTAGAGCCCCTTTTCTACCTTTAAAGGAAGGCCACATTCCGAACGCAATATTAAACCACGACAATGGCCATGAAGGCCAATATCATATTAAAGTCAATGAAGGTGGGGACGACTGACGAGAGATCCTAAGGAGTAATGGAGTATAGTTTAATTAACTTATTCGCTGGCTATAGCCATAAATGCATAGCGTGCTCAACTATACAATCCAATCCGCTTTACATTATATCTAGCTGTCACGAATCTGGCATTGGGATTGACAAAATTATCAAGTGGCATCTGAAAAGCTTGTTTGTGTCGGTAATCAGTGAATTGCCACGTTGGCTAACTGCGGACGTCATCGTCGGCGAAGAACCCCACTTTTAGACCCATCGATAGTGATCCCACAAAATTTTATAGGATATTAGAAGCAAGAGTTTATGATCTCAAATTCTTCTGGGCCGCTTATTTGTCTTCCTTCATATGTTTTTACGCTTTAGTCTAAGGCTAAAATAAGCTAATACGTGAGGAAGAGTGCTTAAATACTTAAATGTTAAACCACGATTTCATATAATAGTTTTAACTCTTAGTTGAATTTTGTAGCCTCATGTTACTCAAGACACAAGGTCTATAGTCGCCATATTTATTTGAGTTGACATGCATTGCTTTACGATTAATCTCCTCCGATATGATTAACGTGCCTTATCAATACCGTGGGTAGGTGTCACTTGGGGATTGTTGCTTGAAACACATTCATCGTTTGATTAATTAATAGGAGATACAATTATCGAGCTGCGCTTAGAAACAAAATTAATACTTAGGAGAAGCCACCACGGCTCTTTGAGAAATTTGCCATAGTAAACAATTCAAGAAAGGTAGTATACATTGGTTGGAAACTGCCATAAAA
>BCNH02000003.1:8472138-8484193 GCA_001662345.2 Metrosideros polymorpha var. glaberrima
ACATGCAACAAAGACAAATTTTGTCAACACACTAGGATTATTTAATGCAGACATTTAATGATATTAGCTACATGTCAAGTCATGCGTTAATTTATTAGCACTCTTCAGGGATGCTTCATACATGTTCGTGGCATGTTTGCACTCATAGTAAGGCCCTTTCAATACGGCAGAAACTAAGAAACTGAAGAAACGATCACAGGAGAATCAAAGTCTCGCAAGAAAAACAAGGTCTTCGCATGGGTTCAGATTCAGTGCTCAAGCTTCCCTCGATAGATTTTTCCGAATTGGGTGATTCGGAGCCGGGAAGCTGCAACTGGGATTCTGTCCAAAATGCCGTCCGGCGAGTGCTTGAAGAGTACGGGTGCTTCGAGGCTTTGTATGACAAGGTCACCGTGGAGCTTCATAACGAGGTCTTCAACGGTACGGAGGACATGTTCAATCTTCCGGCCGAGACCAAGCGCCGGTTTGTCGACCCGACGCAACCGTACAATGGCTACCTTGCTGATCTCCCGCTTTACCCTCTTAATGAGGCCATGGGAATGCCTGACGCCCTGAACTCGGGTGCGATCGAACGGTTAGCTGATGCCCTGTGGCCGGAGGGAAATACCAAATTCTGGTACGTACGGTGCAAATTACATTCCGAACTTCCATTGACCATGCTTGACTCAATTACGCTCTGAAATATGTTCACCACTAAAAGATATTCCAGACTGTAATGACTGATATCATGAAGAACTTCAACTAGAAAACTGGCAAATTTGACCTTTTTAAGCTTTTCTTTGGGCCAAAAACTGAAAAAAACCAACAATATCTTCGGTTGCCTCTCTGAATCACTTGCAGTGAGTTGCTGAATACATATTTGAGGAGGCTCTCTGAGTTGGATTATCTGATCAAGAAGATGGTTTTTCGAAGCTTCGGCGTCGAGCATTATCTTGATTCACATGCCGAGTCGACTATATATTCCGTTCGCCTTTTGAAATATGGAGCGCCGAAGACGGACGAGACTAAAGCCGCATCAATAACTCATTACGACATGAACTTTGTGACCATACTCCAGCAAAATCATGTGAATGGATTGGAAGTACAGACTCAGAGTGGAGATTGGATTAAAGTCACACCTTCAGCTTCCTCTTCTATTGTCATGATTGGAGAGGCATTCCTTGTGAGTCTCTCTCTCTCTCTCTCACACACACTTCCATAAGGGAAGATGCAATCTCTCCTAATAATCTCTTTACTCTATCCTACTGTTACAAAATAAGTTTAAGTATAGTGGATGAAAACAACTCATGAAATTTTTCTAAGTAATTATAGCATACTGTGTAAAAGAAAAATTTCACGTAAGCGATTTTGTACACCTCTGATTTGACAGGATTTGAGAGAGGCAGATAGTTATAATCTTCAAATTAATTGCATCTAAGGTCACTTATGTAAGATTTCCTTTTACCAACGGTATATGCTTAATTTTTCTGATTTTTATATCTGTCCCACAAGGAATTTTTTTCTTGGAACGATTATTTTGTGTTGTTGAATGTCGTGGGAACGGTATTCGTGGTGATATAACGTTTGGTCTATTATGTTTAACCTACGCAAGAACCACTCTTAAGTCATTTTTATTAGCTTTCTAGTGGATATAATCGAATGAATGCTACTAGCGATACAGTAAACATAATCTGAAAGGTTGGTATCGGATTTTTGTTAGCTTTCTAGTGGGTATAATCAAATGAATACAGTGGCTAATTCAGCCATAATTTTTTTAATTTGACCAATTTAGTCCTAATCCTTTTGGCAATTAGTCAATGTAGTCCTTTTGGCCAATTTTGACTAGAAATTACTGATGTGGATACCAGTTATCCTACGTGGCATGACTGACGTTGACATATATGATTTTTGCAATTTTTAAAAAAAATTCCTTTTTTTTCTTTCGTTTTTTTTTCTCCATTTCCCTAGGCCACCATTACTGGCATCCACATCAGTGATTTTTCTGTCAAAATTGGCTGGAAGAACTACATTGGCTAATCGTCATAAAATTTAGGACTAAATTAGTCAAATTGAAAAGTTTATGGTGGAATTAGCCGTTGTACAGTTGGTTAAGGATTTTTTGGACAAATATCCTTTTATATAGCCATTGTAAAATTGATATCTTATTATCAAAGCTACAAGTACAATTATTAAAAATTGGGTGTTATCAAATTGCCATTTGAAATAGATCTGTGCCTTTATTTTGGGTTCTCCTATGAATTTTATGTACACAACCTGAACACTCCTTTTTTTTTTTCTATTTTTGCACAATCCATATCCGTCATCATTGGTTTTGATAGTCGGTCAATTTTTCAAATTGTTACTACCCAATAAATGGTGATAGAAATAGATTGTGTTAAAAAAAAAAAAACATAGGATGTGCACTATATAAAGATTCATACAATGATCTCCTTAATTAAGATATGCATGCATGGCTGTAGGTATAGCTTCGCTTAATTCTCGATCTCTTTCGTGGTCTTTTCTAAGGGGTGGAGTAACGGAAGATTATACTGTCCTCGACACCGCGTGATGACGAGCGGACAGGAGGCTAGACACTCCATTGGGGTCTTCTCCTCCGTCGAAGGAACTATCCGGTGCCCCGACGAGCTCGTGGACGAGCAACACCCTTTGCTTTTCAAGCCCTTCGACGCAGACGGTCTGATCCGTATCTACGCTACGGCAGAGGGACAGAATGGAGCTTCAGCTCTCAAAACTTTTTATAGCGTTTGTAATTGAGACGTGTAATCTTTCTTTTCTCCTTTTTTGGAACCTTCCCCTTGCAACGCTACTTCAATATGTGATACGGTAATGAAGTTAGTAATCATGAGAATTTGATGAATCTAGGTATATCCATTGTTAAAATTCCTCTATGTCTTGTAATCATAGTCTGATCAATTAAATTCAAAGCTTATTAGGTGCGAACTTTGCGATTTAGGCATATGAAAATCGAATCTGCCAACGAGTCTCCATGGATGCAAAGTCAAGTTGCATGTTCAAGGAAGAGATAAAAAATTCCAGCCAGACTCATCCAAGTATCTCATTAAATTAAAAAAAAAATAAAATCAGACGGGCCCAAGGGCACTGTTACCCGCTCCCGATAGATGACACGTGCCCATTGAGGGACTATCCAACGGCCGCTGGACTTCCCTCTTTCCCTCCTCTGTCCATTCAAGTCACAGCGCATCTCCGAAGCTCGTTGCTACCTCCAACGGCAAAATCGCCAACCACCGCGTGAGGACCTTGACCACCATTGTTAGTCGTTGTTGCCTCCGCCCTCAGCCACCACCATGACAGCCGCTACCAACCCCTCTCCACAAATCTCCAACATCGACGCCTCTCTCCTCTCACTCAAATTGTCATCTCAGCTTTCCACTCGCCCGAGGGGGAGATCGGAGGGGTTGGCGTGCAATTGAGAGCGAGCATCAAGGAAGGAGAGAGAGGAACTTGGGAGGGTGCATGTGGATGGTGGAATTTTATGGATCGACTACCAACTGTTTTAAAAACACAAGCTATTAGATGAATGCGATTTAATATTTAACTACTCTAACATTCCCCTCATGCATAAACTAGAATAAGAGGCCTCGAAAGATTCGAAATCTGAATCTCTAACTCTGAATCCATATGAGGATGGCCAGGGGAGGGAAGAGGAAAAAAGAAAAAGAAAAAAAAGGAAAGAAACGGAAAAGAAAAAAAATATACTCATAGTTTTTTAAAATTAAAATACCCCTTATTTGACGGTCGGAATAGTCGTCGGTTGCCGGCCAAAAGTCCTTATCTAAGACAATTTGGCCATTTTAGGCCTTTATGTAAGACAATTTGGCCACTTCATGCTTTTATTTGAAATCAAGTCCATTTCAGGTCCTTATTTGAAAAAAATGAGAGCACTTCAAGCTCTTATTAATCTAAAAAAAAAAGCTCTTATTAGGAGTTTTCCCCTCAAGCGTTGTCGCAAGGGTGAACTCTAAGAGAGATTTCCCTTTTTCATTTGAAGGGTAATGATACCAGCAACACCTAAACTTTTATTCCTTGTTTAGTCCAAAATCTTGTCGTAAAAGTGCAATTGAATTTATAAACTTTCAAAAAGCACAATCAAATCATTTCCTTAAGACCCTTGAAATTGTTTAACAGAAAATGTTGATGTGATAATTTTTATTATTTTCTTAAGACATGTGGTGCTGAATATTAAAAATTTAAAAAGAGAAAATAAAAAAGAGAAAAACAATTCCCAAGAGCGATAGAATAACTTCTTCCATCGTTTAGCTTCTTCTTTCTTTCATTGGTGCGTAACGTTTCCAAGAGCAAGGAATCCTTGGGATTGATTTTTGTCAAAATCACTGGGATTGATCTGATGTTTGAAGTTGAACTTGTTATTTTTCGCAAATATTTTTTATAGTTCTCAAACAACCTATTCACCTTCCCTCTAATTTGTATTGTTAGCCCCAACAAAAATGACATAAATGGTCAATGCACTTTGGTCTTATATTCAATATCGTCATTGGAATTTTTATTTGTTCAATGTAGTTGTTGAACTTTAGCCAAATGTGCAATATTGTCACTAAACTTCTAATTTATTTAATAACGTCCATGAACTTTTGATACGTGTTCAATTTAGTTTCTAAACTATATGAAAATGTTCAATATTATCCTTTCATTAATTTCAATCAATTTGTTGATTTGGCTTCCAATTTAGTATATGTTTGAACATCCACATGGAAAGTTATTTTTTTTTGTCCACCGTCTTAACATAGGGAATTGGACAATGAGAGTCTGACGGTCTTTACTCTCATTGCCAGTAACGGACCCACCACAGCCACAAAATATAAGGATCAATTTCTTCTTCTTACGTATCTCTATATAAAAGGCAAGTTGTATCGAGGGAAAGAAGTGAATAAGCTACTTAATTTTTAATTCATTTCTTATAAAAAAAATATAAAACATGGCATATATTTGTGCATATGTTAATAAAGAAAAAAGAAAAAAGCTAAGAGGACAGTTTGTCACTTTGACGGATCCACGCTCACCACACATCGTGTGATATGTTTATCAAAATAAAGTTGCGAAAAGCCCATTGTACAGTCAATGTGGGTCCGTCAAAGTGACAGACTGTTCTCCTAGCAACTCTTGACTAATCGACCACATTGGTATTTTCGTTTACTTTTTAATATGATGACCAATTTGAAATTTTTTTATTTTATTTCAAGGCTACATTGATAATAAAAAGGTTTCATTAACGAAATTGAACAAATGAATAAAAACATAGGAATCGTACATGCACAGAAATAAGTTGTGTTGTTGTCCCTTTTTTTTTCCTTAGTTTCCACTGGTTGCTTTGGACTTGGGAAATAAATATGTGGTCACTATTGCATGGTTATTAATCAGACAGAACGGAACCGTCCTCTTAGCAACGTCCTTTAGATAACTAACAAATCCGGTATCAGCACGTGTCATGCCATTCCATTTCCAATAACGAGTTGCTTTAGTAAAGCTTGGTGTGTATATCCTTTGGTCCTGTCGTTTTTAAGAGAATTGCCATATAGCTGACAACCTCAGCAGGCAGCCAGGCATATGATCAGTGAGTGTGAACCGACTGCCAACTCCAAAATGAGCTAACCTAATAAGCAGTAGCTATTTCAAGACAGACCACGTTATTGCCTGTGCTCTGTGCTTTCCTCACTGCGCGTAGACACAATGACAAAGCTGCACGTCGTCTCTCGCTCGCAAGGAATCGTCGTGTCTGAATTTTCCATTAACTGGGGGGCTCATCTCTTTCCCTAACTACTCCACTCTTTCCCTAACATCATTCTTGAATTTCGTTTTCCTTTTCGAAGAATGAGGTTTCGCTTTCAAAGTTCATTGAACTGTAAGACGGTGGACGTGGTTTTCCTGGTGCAATACAAATTAGGATGAACCTGTAGTTTTCAATGACAAGATGTGTCCTCTCTCTTTTAAAGAGGGAAGAGAAATAGAGCCTTTGCTGAAACGTATTGCCTAAAACGGTGTCACAAGTATTCTTCTCATGGATGATCCCAGATGAATTGCTTTTGGCTTGGATATCTAACCGATCAAGCATCGCCACCGTGTCATGCCGGTTCATTTCTAACAAAGGATTGCTAGTTGAGAAATCCCCATAGTTGACAGCTACAGCAATGAAAAATGAGTTTCAACTGCCATAAGTTTCCAAAATGAGATAACCTAACAAGCAATAGCTATTTCAACGCGGAAAATCTTATTGCTTGCGCCATGTGATTACCGTACATACGAGGCAAAATTTGAATACCATCTTCGCTCGGCTAAAATCGCCATCGATTCTGTATTGTCCATTGCATTTGAAGCTCATCTGTTTCCTCAACTGTACTCCAATTCTTTTTCTTGCATATGCTCATTAATTAAACCTTTTGAGCTATGCATCAAAACAACAAACTACAGTGTTGATGTAGACCAGTCATTATAAATATAAGCTCTCCTAGTAATGCCCCTCAAATTCGTCAAAGAAAGAACGATCACAGTTTATGAGAGAATCAAAGTATATATCAGAATAACATTAGAGTCCTCCATGGGTTTGAATTCAATGCTCAAACTTCCCTCGATAGATCTTTCGGGACTAGATAACTCGGAGCCGGGTAGCTGTGGTTGGGATATAGTCCAAAATGCGGTTCGGCAAGCGCTTGAAGAGTATGGTTGCTTCGAGACATTGTACGATAAGATCACCAGGGAGCTTCATGACGACGTATTCAAGGAATTGGAGGAGATGTTCGATCTCCCGGCCGAGACTAAGCGCCGGTTCGTGGACTCGAAGAGCCTTTATGATGGCTACCGTGCGAATCCCCCTCTCATCCCTCTTTTTGAGGTCATGAGAATGGGCGACGTGCTGAACTCGGGTGCGATCGGACGGTTAGCTGATCTCTTGTGGCCAGAGGGGAATACCAGAGTTCGGTACGTATTGCGCAAACTATTCCCAAATTTCCACTGGCAATGCATTGAGTTAAATTATGCTGAAAAAATTTGTATCGTGGAAAGATATTCCAAAATTCGGGAAAATTACCAAACTTAAATTATTGCGATTGTGTCAATTCAGTCCTAAACATTTTTTTTTTTGCCAATTTAATCATATACATTTTGCATTTGTACCAATTAAGTTTATCCGACCAATTTTGGCTAGAATTTGCTGACATGAACGCTGGTCGTCTTATGTGGCGCTAACGTGAACATTTTAAATAATTTTTTTCCTTTTTTTTTTTTCTTTCCCTTCTTTTTGTCGGTGGCTGGCGCCGGCGAGGCCAAACTTCTCTTGGGCGTGGCCTGGGTGAGGGTTGGCCTCGCTATTGCCCAGACAAGGCCAACCCTCGCCCTAGCGACACTTGGCAAGGCAGGACATTGCCTAGGTCAGGGTGGTGAGATTGACCCTCGCCCAGGCACCCGCGACCACGTAGGGTGTTGCCTAGGCAAGGGTTGGCCTTGCCTGGGCGACGGCAAGGCATGACTAGGCTAACCCTGGCGGTGAGGCTACCCTCGCCCACCGGTGGAAAGAAGGGAAAGAAAAAGAAAGGAAAAAAAATCAAAAAATTATTATAAATGTTCACGTCAGCGCTCGTCGAGTCACATAGGACGGCCGACGTTTATGTCAGCAATTGCCGGCCAAAATTGGCCGGATGGAATGAACTGACACAAATGCAAAATTTTAAGGGTAAAGTGGAAAAAAAATATTTAGGATTGAATTGACACAATTGCAATAGGTTTATGACTCTTTTGGTAATTCTTCCTTCAAAATTCAGCAACTGATCACAAATAACTTTGGTCAGAAAACTGGTAAGTTAATTAATCTTTTGCTTGTCCCCAAACGATGAGAACTTACAATCATTGTTGCCTCTTCCTGCACATGCAGGGAGTTGCTGAATACATATACGAGGAGGCTCACTGATATGGATTATTTGATCAAGAAGATGGTGTTCCGAAGCTTTGGCGTTGAGCATTATCTCAATTCACACGCCGAATCGACGTATTATGCTCTTCGTCTCATGAAATATGCAGCGCCGAAGATGGACGAGACTAAACTTGGAGCCATAAGTCATTATGACATGAGCTTTGTGACCATACTTCAGCAAAATGATGTCAATGGATTGGAAGTGCAGACTAAGAATGGAGATTGGATTAAAGTCACACCTTCAGCTTCCTCTGCAATTGTCATGATCGGAGAGGCATTCCTTGTGAGTCTCTCTCTTACACGCACGTGCATGCACACCACAATCCATGAAGAGGAGGGTGTCTCTCCTAAGATAATAACATAATACATCATATCTTTACAAAACAGTATGGGTTGTGATATAATTGTTTGGTCCTGAGCCCTGTTTTGTGGTCTTCCCTTTAGGGATGGAGCAATGGAAGATTATACAGTCCCCGACACCGCGTGACGATGAGCGGACACAAGGCCAGACTCTCCATCGGGTTCTTCTCCCATGTTAAAGGAACTGTCCGGTGCCCCGATGAGCCCGTGGATGAGCAGCACCCTTTGCTTTTCAAGCCCTTTGATGCAGATGGTCTTTTGCGTTGCTTCGTTACACCGGAGGGACAGAATGGAGCTTCTGTTCTTAGAACCTTTTACAGTGCTTCCAATGGAATATGATTTTCTTTAGATTTTTCATTACCTTTCAAGCTTCAACCGTAGAGGTGCGATCTTCCTTCCTTGCTGTTCTCTTTTAAACCTTCCCCGTCCGATGTAAGCTCCAACATGTGATCTGGCAATAAAGTTACTAATCACGAGATATATAATTAATGACTTATCTAGGTATCTATGGTTAAATTCCTTTATTTCTTGTAATCATTGTCTCTTGTCGATTTCAAAGCTTAGGTGGGAATTTGCTACATTTTGGCATATGAACACCGAATATGCCAACAAGTCGCGGGTCACCAAGAATATGCTCAAAAAAAAAAAAAAAAAGAGGATGGGAAGTTGTTATCCCCAAAATTCACCAAATGAATACCATCCCGTCAGAAAAATTCCTCAATGAATTAAGCTCAAAATTGGCAAATGTGAAAAGACGTAATTCTTGTATTCTCTATTAGACAATTACAGTCTAGAAAGAAAAATGAATTAAATGTAAGGATGACTTCTACTAAAAACCAAACCGCAACCGCTCCTTGTCCGAACCTCGTAGTTCAACGATCACTACCCTTATTAAATCGGGTTGTTACAGGTCCACTAGCTTCTGCATGGTTTGTCCTCAAGGTATTGTCCATATTGTGACATTTCTAAATTAACTCACTCGAAGTATTGTCCATTTTGGCACGTCTCATATTGAACCTCACAGTTTTGTCCTTTGGCATACAAGTAGGCATTTCCTCGAGAGGTCACCATCCTGCTAGTCTTGGTAGTGCTCTCACCTGAGTATGCTTAACATTGAAGGTCAAATGCTTGTTGGAGAAACATCCCCAAGGTAGTTTTGATGATTCCCAAACTATTCCTAGTGTCTTACCTAATCTTATGGATAAAGATGTTTGAGATAATGCTTGTGGATCAAGTGATATCCATGAGATAATCCATCGGGAGAGAAATCACAAAGTGTCCCTGAGTAGTAAATGAAAACAGCACCTACGGACAAAATGGCAAATTAACCTTTTTCATCTTTTGTTTGGGCTAAAAATAAATAAATGAAGTTACAATCTTTGGTTGCCTCTCAATGCATCTGTAGTGAGTTGCTGAAAACATATAAGATGAGGCTCTCTGAGTTGGATTAGTTGATCAAGAGGATGGGGTTTCGAAGCTTCGGTGTCGAGCATTATCTCGATTCGCATGCCGGTTTGACGAAATGTGATGTTCGTCTTATGAAATACGCAGCTCCGAAGACGGATGAGACTAAACTGGGAGTTATGAGTCAGTATGACATAAACTTTGTAACCATACTTCAGCAAAATCATGTGCATGGATTGGAAGTGCAGACTAAGAATGGAGATTGGATTACAGTCACACCTTCAGCTTCCTCTTCTGTAGTCATGACTGGGGAGGCATTCCTTGTGAGTCTCTCTCTCTCTCTCTCAATTAATTCGTAAGTTTAATTAACCTGTTAGAATACATATGTATGCAATAATCTCCTAGATTAACAGATGCACATTGGTCAAATCTCACTATAACCTCTTGTCATAATCTCTCTCTCTCTCTCTCTCTACGGCACCGCGTGAGGATGAACAAGCAGAAACGAGGCGAGATACTCTGTGGGTTTCTTCTCCAGAATGGTCAGGTGCCCCGACGAGCTCGTGGACTAGCGGCACCCTCTGGCTTTCAAGCCCTTTGATTCGGCTGGTCTCGTCAGAATCTATGCGACCGTGCAGGGACAGAACAGCGGAGCTTCAGGTCTTAGAACCTTTTACAGTGCTTGAAAATGGACGTGGTTTTCTGGTCATTAAGCTCATAGTTGGAAACAGTTCAATAAACAAGCTCTATAGTAAATGTTTTAGCATTTTGGCATTGCTCTTCTGTAGATATTCATGGTCCTAGGCTCAATTCCTTATTCTTCTCCACTGTTTTGTGCAAATACAAAGAATTTTATAGTTTGCGAATTACCAATATTTGTACTAATATACCAACTTTTATTTGTATGACTTACTAATGTTTCGAACTTACTAAGTCCATGGATGATACCAATTTTTGTCGATTCAAAATAAATGAACTTACTTTGTTCATGCTCAATTTTTTTATTCTATTTGGCAATTAATCTGTAAATATGCTTGATAACATGGAAAATGATTAGATTCTTGGCCAATTCTCTTTTCTACAAAGTTAATAAGTATGAAATTTAAATCTTACCTGAAAAACAAAACACAGTGCTCTTAATATGCATGGTAATCCACACTTAAGAAGTAAAAAAAATTGTGAAATTCGTACTTATAGCAGCTAGATCTTATATAGAATTAGTAAAAAAGAAAAAGAAGGGAAGTGGATAAATTTTGGTTTCACCACTTTAAAATGTCAATTAGATGATAAAAAGCAATTTTTTTCTTTTAAGTGAAAGTGAGTTGTATTTAGTCGTATAGGACGCGGAAATAATCCAAACCTATAAAAATTAGGGTTAATACCAAGAAAAATCCCAAATTGGTACACCTGTGACAAATTTATCTCAAACTAATTTTTTGACAACGAAAAATCCCAAACTGATACATCTGTGATAAATTTATATCAAATTGGTACACCCGTGACAAATTTACCCTCCGTTAGTTTTTTTCAAAGTTTTCCGTTAAATTGCTGAATTTGATGACATATGATAGTTGACAAGATATACTAGTTTGGGGTTTTACCCTTCGTTTGTCACAGGTGTACTAATTTAGGATTTTTCGTGGTATTAATCCATTATAATTGAGGGTAAATTTGTCACAAGTATATCAATTTAGGGTAAATTTGTCACAGATGTACTTGTTTAAGGTTTTTTGTAGTAAAAAAAATTAGTTTTAGGTAAATTTGTCACAGATGTACTCGTTTAAGGTTTTTCGTAATCAAAAAATTAGTTTTAGGTAAATTTGTCACAAGTGTATCGGTTTGGATTTTTCGTGGTCAAAAAATTAGTTTTATGATAAATTTGTCATAGGTATATTAGTTTGGGGTTTTTCATAGTATTAATCCTAAAATTATTACATTTCCTTTAAAAAAAATTTGGGCGGGCCTATGTTAATAGATTCAGGCCCAAAACGAAATTGTTTGCACAAGCGCAATTTGTGGCTCGGACCTAATTGGATTGGGTGGGCCTTGGCTGCCCCCAATGAACCGCCAGATCCACGGTGAGCTCCTATTCTGTACTCTCATCAAATCATCCATAATAATGTAAATTAGTTTCGTGTAAGAAAATGTTATATAAAAACAGTTATAACTTGAAAGATGTGAGAAGCTGCCTAGAGATTGTTTGGGATATTATTTGTTATTATGATAAGAAAACACCAAGATAAGACCAACTTACCTTGACATATGATATTTTTCTAAAAGACCATCAAGGATATAATAGTAAAATACTCTCCTCTTTTCCGATCAACTGCCGGTTTTTTTTTTTTTTTTTCA
>BCNH02000003.1:8484290-8508224 GCA_001662345.2 Metrosideros polymorpha var. glaberrima
TTTATAAAGATGATTTAGTAACTAATGTGACGGATTATAATTTGATGAAATGTAGCCACTTGTTCTAAATGCTCATGTGTACATATCTGTCACATCATTTAATAATCAATTTGTGGATCAGTTTTTAATGTTAGCAATATTGCAATTGTATAATTATCTCGCTAAATTTTTGCAAGAGCTTAACAAGATCGTTCATCATCATCATCATTAAGAAAAATGAAAATGACATAACCCTAGAAAAATGGAAAGGACATAACCCCTAGCGCGGCTGTTGAATATCCTGTCAAAGGTATATATTGAATATAACTCATGGCAGAGGTCATGCGGCGACCGCGGCTTAGTGCATGGTTGTTCAAGAAACGTTAGCCCTTCTGACAAATAGCATCTGGCATAAGGATAATGATATTCTCAATGTTAATATAAATTAATTTTAGGTCATGAGATACTATAAATTAATTGAGAAGATTCGTTTTTTAAATAACTCCTGGGCGTCTAAAAAAAATCATTAAATAACTGAAATGACCTCATGTATCTTTCTTATATTACTAGAAATTTAAAATGTTTGGATTCCTCGCACTATTAGGCTCAAAGTACCTTTGCGACTGTTTGAGCACTACCAAGTGATTAGCTTTTGTCGTTTGTGATGCAATAATCAACTTCACCCTCTATTTTACAGAAAAATAAAAAATTCTTCAACTACTAGCTAGGGAGAACTCGAATACAGTAACAGATATGAACTCCATTCAAAATATAATGGTTATGTTGAGTATATATCTCGAGCTTAACCCTGCAAAAGAAATCTGATCCAAATAAAAATTCCAAATTCACTTAGGACTTATGATTTAACATCCGAACAAGCAAGAAATGATTGAAATTTGGCATTGGATTCCTAATTTGAGTGGACTAAAAGGGATTTCCTATTTTGTATACATAGGTTTTATATAAAACAAAATTGTCAAAAAAGTCTTAAACTTATTGTATTTTTGCCAATTTAGTGTTAAACCTTTTAAATTTGTGTTGATTCATTACTAAACCTTTTAAATTTGTCAATTGAGTCATAAAATTTTTGCATTTGAACTGATTTAATCCTTTTCGCCGGCTGGCACTAATGTGGACAATTTTTATAATATTCTATTAATTTTCAAAAAAAAAAATTTATGTTTTTTTCCTCTCTTTTTTTTTTTTTTCTTTTTTTCTTTCCTCCTCCTTCTTCCTCTAGCCATCTGGAGGAAGAAGAAGGCCAGTGAGCTCACCAGCCTTGGGCGAAGTTCACCCAGCGACGGTGAGGGTGAGCCTCTTGACTAAAGAGAAATGCAAAGTTTACTGAGACTAATTTATACAGCTGATTTAATAACTAATGTAGCAAACCATAATCAAACAAAATATAGCCACTTTTTCTAAATGCTCATATATGTAGCCTGTCATGTCACTTAATAATCAATTTGGTAGATCATTTTAGACATTCATAGTATGGTCGTTATTTAAATTGATCATCTCTCTAAATTTTCCCAAGAGCTTAACAAGATTGTTCATGCTCGTCACTAGTGACAATAGTGTGTTCATCATTAGTAGTAAAGAAAAATGGAAATGTCATAACCCTAGCACGACTGTTGAATATCCTGTCAAAGGTATATTAAAAATATAACTCATGGCAGAGGTGTGTCAAAGGTATATTAAAAATATAACTCATGGCAGAGGTGATGCGACGATCATATTGCGACCGCGGCTTAGGATAACGATCTGACATAAGGATGATCATCTTTTCAATGTTAAATTGATTCTTAACACATCTATGTTAGGTCATGAGATATTAAATTAATTTTGAAAATCCTCTTGACTTTCAAAAAAATCATTAACAAAATCAATGACCTCATATTTTTTCTCATGTTATTAGAAATTTCAAATGGTCATCATTAAGAGTTAACTGGAATTAGGAGACTGTGAGTGCCATAACTTTTGTACGGTGGACACTTGAGTGTCATAGCTTAAAAAAAAAAAATGCTCACTTGAGTGCCATTAGCAATTTGGCTAGCCGGAAAATCCGACGTGGCATTAAAAAAACTTAAAACCTTCTGACATGGCTTGCCAAAAAGTTCAAGTTAGCATTTGCGTTGCTAAACAATGTCATCTCACTTAACAAATTAAATAATATAGTCTTTTCAACCAATTGGGGCAAAATCCAAATTTCAATCTTCAAGAACCCTAACCCTAGCCGAACCCACAATTTCCAGTTCTTCAAATTAGGGCTAATCATCTCATCAAATTCGCAATGAAAAGCAGAAGCGGCTCACGAATTTATGAAGAAAGGCAAGATGAAAGTCATTGTTTTTGTTATTGTGGGCTGCAAAATCGAACAAGAACAGTATGGACGAGAGGTAATCTAAGGAGAAGGTTCCATGGATACGCCATGTATAGAGAAGACTTCAATTGTGGATACTTCAAGTGGGTTGATGCAAAATTTTCGCACCAAGCAACAAATGTGATCTTGGAGCTACTTGAAGGACGATTTGAACCTCGACCGGTATTGACAAATGAGTTGGATGATATCAACTCAATGCAAGCTGAAATCAATGGTGATCCATTTGAAGAAGGAAGTTTCAAGGATGAAATTTTCAATAGATATTTATGGAGTGTTGTTGTTTGTCTTGTTGTTGTTAGGTTTGGTTTGGTTTGTGGTTGTAAGTAACCTCAATGATAAGAAAAGCTATTGAGTCTACCATAGTTGAAAAATAATGAAATGGGTTATTGTATTTGGAGCAATGAATGTTAGTGGTTGCAATGTTTTTATGTTGTAATGTTGTTACTTGTGACAATTATGTGTATTTGGGTTGAATGGCCTGGTTTGTGATTACTTAACTGAGTTGAATGTCAATTTATGGTCGATTCGGTGGAAATTATGTTTTATGATGTAATTTGTGCATTATTGTTGGTTGCGTTATGGTCATATATGGTTGTTTTGGTGGAAAATGGTGTTTTACGATACGAATGTGTTGGTTGTGTTGAATTATCGTAATTGAATGTTGTTTTATGATGCAATTTGTGCTGCAAGAACACAGCTTATCCAACATTTTTTTGTTGGAGTTGGCTATTATGTGTAAGGTGTTGAAGGACAGTAGAAGTTCTAATAAGTTAATGAATGATCATTTGAGTGTCACCAATTTTTGAAAGTGAACACTTAGGTTTATCAACTTTTTAAAAGTTAATACTTAGGTTTCTCAACTTTTTAAAAGTGGCAACTTAGGTTTCTCAACTTTTTAATAAGTAAGCTGTTGGTTTCACTTTCTTAAACACATAATAGGTTAAACACATCTGGTGTCTTACAACATTGTTATCATCCTATACTAACTTACAGTAAATTATTCCACAAGATGCCATCAACCTTGGCCTAGGTTCAAACCAAATAGCATTGCACATACACCAAACATCAAAACATAATCCCTGCACCAGCAAATATCATGTTCTCTAACATTAACTTTCAGGACGATGTTCTTATGTTAAGACCAAACAACATTGCTGCTTAAAACATCACTAGCCAAGATGTAGCAATAATATCAAATATAACATTATTGCTAAATACATCACCATCCAAAATGCAGTAATACAGTACCTAACAACAAAATCCTAAACAAACATTGACACCTAACAACAGAAATATAAACATAAACAAATAGCCCCTCTACAGCCTCTCCACTTGATCATCTCATCAGTCTAGCTGAACAACTTGGCCACTTAATTTTTATGATGGACTCTTCATATGACTCATGATCCTTGCACTCTTTCGAATTGGAACTTTAGGCACATCCTTTGCTCTTATTCCTACTCCAATTGTCTGATCTTCATTTTTTTGCTTGGAGCTTCATGTTTGTTGGTGCTGTCTCCTATTGAACTTCCTGAAATTGTGCTTGGCATTGTGATAGTAGGTTGAGACTAATGTGTAGTGACATTTCCAATAACATTTGATTGAGATGGAGTTGATGTTGGGGTCTTTTTGGGTGCCTTATTTTGTGCTGCCATTATTTGCTTCTTCTTTTTTTATTATGCTAAAGTTACCATTGGTTGGTTTGTCAGTGCTTGCCCTTGGTTTCTTCTTCTAAGTGTAGCCAATTCTTGACTTGGTCTTCTTTGAGATATCAACACCTCTAAACTTCTCCCAGGTTACAACCATATAACCTTGATTAGTTAACATGTCAATCAAATGACATACATTAAATGCATAACACTTAAAAAACTTATATTCCAAATCGTCATGCTGGTATTTATGTCTGTGAATATCCCATAGCCATAAACCCTTATCCTTTTCCTAACTGCACCATGTGTATGTTGTGGTGCAAAACTTTCAAAAACACCTTCATTTGTTTTTCTTTTTGTACCTGCAAAATGACATAACAAAATGAAGTTAATGCATCAAGAAGTACATACAACACTTTAGTGTTTTTAACAAATAGCTTATTTGACATTTACTCCTCTGTTGCACACTGTTGGTCTAAGTTGGCCTTGCAGTTGGTCCTGCAACATTGTTTTTTTGAATTGCCCAATACCCCAGCATTATTGGCATCTTCATTTGTTCTTATTTTTCTAACAACAAAGTGAAGTTAATGCACCAAGAAGTACATACAATTAATGCTTCTAACAAACAGTTTACTTGACATTTTCTCCCCTATTGCACACTGTTGGACTGAGTTGGTCTTGCAGTTAGTCTTGCAACATTGCTTTTTGAGTTGCCTAATGCCCCAGCATCATTGACATCTATTGTATTTTGTTGTTGCTGCTTCTTAGTAGGACAAGCAGTCTTATTGTGGCATTTCTTATGGCAATGTGAGCATCGAATTGTTTCCCCAGCCCTTTTCATTCTAATACTAGAACTCTCATTTTCCTGCAATCTCATTTTTTTTTTTTAAAACTTGCCAACTTGCTTCTTCAACAGTAGAGGTTCTGGGGGTTGATGATTTGTTTTATCCTTGAATTTGCTACTCCTCACAATTGCATCATGAATTGTTAAAAAGCAAGATACTTGGTTTTGTTGTAATAGTCATCTACATAATCTTGTAGATCGAAATGCTTCATCTAGATGGCACAAATAGCATGTGAATATGGTATTGTATTCAATTGCCATGCTCGATAGGAACACTTTCTTATTTCCAAGTGGACAACATACTTGTCATCATTATTCATAATCTCATACCCACCGTCCCCATTCCAAATTGGGTGACAAAACCCACTTTGAACAATGTTGTCATCCAATTTTTTCACAATCCTTGACCCAAATTGCCTAGGTCAATTTGAACATTTATCTCTTTGCCTTTGCAGCCTTGTCATAACCATAACTTTGATGTCTTCAAGCATACTAATGATTGATTTACACCTTGCTCCTATAATCTTGCCATTGAATGCCTCACAAAGGTTGTTGTCCACGATATTGCACTTGAATAATTCACTAAAAAAAAGCTCTACACCAATGCTTTGCTTCAGTGTGGAACGACGCTTCAAAGGCAAACATAGCTTTTTTTATGAATTTTGAAATCTGCCATATTTATGCTCTTTGCAATCATTCAAAATTGCTTCTGTAATTGATCACTTCTGTACTTCTTTGCCCAATTTGCTTATATGTGCCAAGCACACATTCTGTGATCAACATACTGCATCAACTCAACAATAGCCGGAACAAGTCTCTACAAAATCAACAAACAATTGTAAGCTACAATATGTGAATAATATTTTTTAAAAAAGACAATAGTTCAAGGACATTGCTTTTTGTTGATAACTTATGAATGCCCAACCTCTTTCATCTGATATGCCAAGGTTAGCCATTAGGTTTTTCAAAAATCAAGATCAAGTGTCCTTGTTTTCTATCTTCACCATAGCTTAGGCTATTAGAAACATTTGGTTGTTTCCATCCCTCCCAATGGCAGTCAATAACTTGCCTTTGCATAACCCCTTTAAAAAACAATCATCTAGCCTGATCACTTTTCTGCAGCCAGTTAATAATCCATGTCTACATGTATCAAAACATACGTCCATCTTATCAAATTGTCCCATAATCAAGCAATGGCTTCTCCACAACCTCTATACGAATTCTACTAAGTGGATTATGAAGCCTACATCCTTGGCATAGTCCCAAATCTGTGCATATTTCTTTTTGTACGTATCTATCAATATGCTCATCATTTTGTGCGCAGCCCTTTTGCACTAATTTTTAGATACATTGACACCCACTTGCTCTCTCACTAGCTATCTTAATTCAGGAGTTTTGATTTATGGCATGGCCTTAATGGTGTTGAAGAAATACTTGGCCAACCACACACTAGTCACATACCACATTTATGCTCCTCCTGAAGGGATCGGATTTGGAATGAGTCAGTCCTCTTACTCAATGCCCCATCTATCTTTCATGGATAGTTAGCTCTTGCATACTTTACTTTTATATATTCTTTGATATTCTTGGTGAATTTAATATTCCTTTGATGAATGATTGAGTACTTGACAATTGTATCTTTAAATTATTTCGCATCATCAAAGTTCATTGATATGCAAAACGTAAGGCTTGTACTAATTGAATGATAACAAGGAAATTTACTTTTCCGTATACGCTAAGCTGCAACATCTTCATTATCAGCATCGTCTGAGCTACCACTGTCTTCACCACCACTCTTCTCATCTTCTGTATCATCTCCATCAGCCCTATTTACTGAAATGCTTTCATTCACTACGCCAAATGGTGCTTTCCTCCTTTGCTCAAATTCTCTCACTTCTTCCCTTTCTTCTACTATGTCCTCATTATCAGCATCACTCACGTAAAGCATATGCATTAACGTTTCCTCATCTTCCTCACTGGACAATGCAACTTTCCAAGAGCCTAGGTTTATTCTATTGGATTCTTCAAGCTCTTCGTGTTCACCATAAGATAAACCATCAGCTCTCCTAAGGTGCTCACATATCTCTAACACACAAGCTGTATGAAAATCCATTGTCTCCTCTCCTTCAACAAATCTATCACCAACCTAGGTTTCAATACCAGCTTCCAACACTACTTGCTCATCTTCCTCATGATGATGTTCAACATACACATAAACCTCATGACCATGAAGAAAATGATAAACAAGATCCCTCACATCATTATCATCATATAAATATCTTAATCCATCCTTAAGACTCTTACCAGGTATTTGATAATGTAATTTCCCTATCTTGCATCGTAGTTGTTTCACTATATTATTCTCAAAGTCTTTAATACACAGCCTACTCAAACTAACAAGGACAACAGCAACTTTACCACCAACATATTCCCTTTTTGCCCCAATATCAAACTTTCCATCGTTGTAAACATTGATGGGTGTATTCGTATCACCCATGCTAACACTGCACCAAAGACGAAAAAAAACTAATTTCTGTAATCGGGACCACGGCACAAACAAACTACAACTTTAGCAATGGGTCCCCACAATCGCACCAATTTTCCACGCGAACAAAACAACAAAGTATAACAATGCACAAAATAAAGTACTCACCTTTACACTCTAGCACCAAACCCTAAAGTATTACCAAATAGAATAAAATACTTTCCATGCTTTTACAATCTGCCAACAACACCAAATAGAATAAGCATTATCGGTCATTTTGTCGGTCAATGAACACAAAACAACAATTCACTAACCTTTACTCTCTGTCGACCAAGATTCGTGCAACAAGCCTTATTTGCTTCAGAGACGAACAAGAGGAAGAGAGTGCGAGTGATAGCTCAATTTGCTTTAGAGACAAAGTCTTCAGGAAGATCAAAGCCTCAATTCATGATTATATAGTGTGATTGAAGAGGATGACAAAGAGTAAAGCCCTAATTCCCAATTTGCTTCAGCGACAAACAGGACATGCTTTGATGGAGACACAAGACGTTGTTTCTTTGAGTCGAAAGAGAGACACCAAGGCAAGAAACGACGTCGTTTCTTTCTCTTTCTATAAACAGAGAGACAACAATTCCACGTAGGTATTTCGTTTATTTTTAAAATTAACATAGGAATAAAAAATTAACTAAAAATTCCACGTAGGACGACTTGCCGGAACTAGCACTTAAGTGATCCTTTTTACTCCGATGTGACACTCAAGAGAGCAAAAAAAAAAGTTATGGCACTCAAGTGTCCATCGTACAAAAGTTATGGTACTCCTGGTGTCCCAATCCCAAGTTAACCTTATAATATGTCTCGGTCAACTATGAAATGAAGGTAGATGTGTTTGGCATTGAAAGCAACGGTTTCAATCAAAACATTAAAGCCACATCTAAAGAGCAAAAAACAGTCCACAATTTTCTCTTCCGCTTTATTATTTTCAATTGGGTTCATGGAGACAAAAAGAAATCTTAATTATTTTCTACTAGCAGCAAAAAGCAAACTACTACTTACAAAAAGTTTCAAAAAGGAAAATGGTTCTGGTGTAAATAAAACAGGGTTAGCTCATGTGAACTGGACTGTTACAGTGGAGCCAAAAAGCATCTCTATAAGCACTATTGTTTCATCGCAATAACTCATGGAGGATTGACGCCTTAGTAAAAGACGATTGGACCTTTCGCCGCGTGAGGCGAGCTGTCTGTCTTACGGTAATAAATTTAGGAAATGCAATTGCACTAACAATTTTTTATTGCATATGTCGATATATGCAATATAAAATTACGTCCCTTCACGAGAACGCATGACATATATCTAGGTAATCTAATATTTCCCTATTATGAGTCCAAAATAAGATGATTCCAATTGTTTCCCATTTCAATATTTCAACTTGGCAAGTCATGCCAAGGCTGCTACTGTTATTGAATCAGCTGCACATGAATTTCACAGGGGAGGCACTTTCCCCGGCATACGGGCCAGAAGGCGACAATGAAGCTTTGTCAACGGTGAGGGTTGAAGTGAACAAATCATTAAACAGAACCATACCGAAACATGGACCAACTTTATCGGACATGGATACATAAGAAAGATAATAAAAAAAAAAGGCTAGATGAAAAGTCTTGAAGCAACCCTATTGCCTCTATAAAATCTTCGATATGCACACGAAAAAACATCGCGGAAAGGAAGAAAGAAAAAAAAAAAAAAAAAACACAAAAGGAATAGCCGACATGTGTTCTCTCTCACCTCCAAAGATTCCCTTGATAGATTTCTGCAAAAATGACGTGAGGCCAGGAAGCATTCACTGAGATTCAGTGCAAAAGGAGGTTGTCAAAGCACTTGAAGAGTACGGTTGTTTTGAGGCTCGATATGATCAAATCAGTGTTGAGCTCTACAATGATGTCTTCAAGCAATTGGAAGATTTGTTCAATCTTCCGGCCGAGACGAAATGCAATTTTGTCGATCTCCGAAAGCCATACGACGGTTACCTCGCAAACATACCTCATTCGCCTCTCTATGAAGCAATGGGAATCTCCGGCGTGCTAGACTCTGGAGGCATTCAGAAGTTAGCCAATCTCATGTGGCCTCAAGGAAATCCAATATTTTGGTACATTTTTACTTTATCTTTTGATGTTGCCGTTGAAAATTTTTTATTTGCAAAATGTATATTTTCTATCGTTATGAGCTATATTTTTCGGAAACGATAACCATACTTTTTACTAATATAATCAAATGTATATGCAGTGAAACACTGAATTCATATGCTATGAGGCTCTCTGAGTTGGAACAACTAATCACCATGATGGTGTTTCGAAGCTTAGGCGTGGAAAAATATCTGGATTCGCATGCCGAATCCTTGAACCACGCAATTCGACTCATGAAATATGAAGCGCCGATGACTCAGGAGCCTCAGATCGGGGCAAAATCGCACTGTGACAGTGACTTCTTGACGATACTTCAACAAAATCGTGTGAATGGATTGGAGGTGCAGACAAAGGATGGAAAGTGGATTCAAGTCGCACCTTCGGCTTCCACCTTCATAGTCATGGTTGGACAGTCATTTCTGGTAAGTTTCTTTCCCTTCTCTCATGCCAAGGCTTGTTATTCAGATTCATTGTCATAGTGATGGTCGTATAAACTCATTTTACTAAATCAACCTAATTCTTTCAACATGTTCTATATTTAAATCCCATTAGGACTCACAAGAAAGTACATGTCTCGATAGAAATTTTGCATACTGTGACTAATTTTACTGCAAATCATATCAAGAAATAAAATAGATGATGTAATAATACGTTCTCATGTGGTGCCACTTTGTCAACCTAAGAGCGTGTTTGATAGCTAGGAATCGCCCCAGAATGATATCATCATTTCGGGTGCGATTCCTTTTCTTTAGTTTGTTTCTTCCAAAAAAGGAGTATTCCAGCAAACAGGGGGAATGGCCATTTCAGATATATCCTGTGTTTTTCCTCACGCATTATACAGTTCGAGGATATTTTAGATGCTTCAATACCATTCCTTTCTATTCGAAACACTTGAAAAGGAATCTTCATATCCTATCCACATCAATCCTAGATAATAAAGAAACACAAGTATTGTAATATTTATTCCATTTAAATTCTTCCACCAATCCATTCCATTATATCAAACGTGATATTAAGGGTCAGGGTACATAGAATCATCCAAGCATTAAGAAAAAGTACTTTGCTTTGGAAAAAAAAAAAATCTGTCGTTTAAGATTGTCATCACAATGTTCGCGTTACCGCAGTAAGCTGTAAGAGAATGTATGTCTACCTAAAAGTGTCTTGTTGATAATGCTAACGATGAATTTATTTGAAATGAATCGTTGGTTAGGGATGGAGCAATGGCCGAGTGCACTGCCCTAAACACCAGGTGACGATGAGTGGGAACGAAGTGAGGTATTCGATCGGCTCGTTCTCGAGCATAAGAGGAGTGATCAAGTGCCCGCAGGAGCTGGTGGACGAGCAACACCCCTTGCTCTTCAAGCCTTTCGACGAAGTCAGTCTGCTCCAACTCTACGAAACAAAGCAAGAAACTGAGTCGACTCTCAATAAATATTTTGGTGTTTGAACATGGTTAATTGTTATTTTTCATGAACGCTATGCTTTTATCTGTGATAGAGTCTTTGGTCATCACTACTCTTGCAACATCGAAGCGTCGTTGTCTGTGAGTGTGAGTGTGTTTGTCTAGCACAGAGTGCTTGTACCCCGTGTATTTGTGTATTGAGAATATGTATATGTATGCATGACAATGCGGCATATGTGACATAGTGTGTGATGAGATGTCGAGTCATGTGACGACATTCCGTGTAATGTGACAACTAGTTATGTCATGTAATAATGTGCCATGTGATGATGTCTATCATGTGGCTATGATGTGTATTCATGTCCGATTTACTAGATGATTTGATTCTTAAAGAATCCTAGCAGGCCTCCCCCGCATCTACAAGACCAAAGAGGCCAATATGGAGCTTCTGCGATTGATAATTTTTACAGAATTTAAAATCTCTAAAATCTCTCATTCGGTTGGAGAGATTTATTTTGAAGTGCTTTTGAACCACCGGGTGTCCTTAGGCGTTGGTAGCAGGTAAACATATTTTTTTTTAATGAGAAGATAACTTCTTTCTGTCAAAGCTAAGAGAAATTAGTAATTAAAAAAGGAAGAAAAAACCAAATAAACGTCAGTAACTAATTCAAATAAGAGTTAGTAACACAAACTAATTAGTGATGTAATCGGGGATTTGTGGGTAATCACTTTGATTAAGGTTGGTAATTCTAAATGGTTACTAAGCAAGGCAAATAAAAGTTAATATCTCCATAGAAAAGTTCACATTAAAAAAAAAAATCAAATAAACATTGGTAAGCAACTAAAATGATCAATTTAAGGCGTTTCAAAGAAAGACAAATAAAAGTTGGTAAACAATAAAAAAGGGGAAAAGATCTGTGCAAATGCCACAATTTGGCACGGATGGGTACTTTAGTGCCACAATTTCTAAAAGGTACACTTAAGTGCCAAAATTAGAGAAGAAATGAACACTTAAGTGCCAACGGCGAGATATTCTGATCAAAACGCTGACGTGACTTTTCTTGACGAGAATTTTCAATGATGTGGCATTTTTTTTTAAATGCAAGCCACGTAGACCTTTTTTTTATTCTTCTCTTTTTGGCACTTAAGTGTTCTCGTCTCTCTCTCTCCCGCCCTCAAAACCCCAGCTCCATGCGGAGCTGCCGAATCCCCACCGATCTTGCTTGATGTTCGATCACTTAGCTCCGAAGCAATCGCTGCGCCCGGCCATGCCCTGGCTGAAGCTGTAGAGCCCCCTCGACTGCTAATTCCACTTCTTCTCCGTGAAGCTACCTTTCGTCGCTCCCCCTAACTGCCATCGCTTCTCCCTCGAGGCGCCACGCAGGATCGCTGATCACAAGGCTGACACCCTCTTGGTTCGATCCCCAGTGAGTGGTCCTCTCCCGATTTGCACGCGCGTGCTTGGTGCGGCTTTTTTTTTGGGCTTTTGCCGAATTTCTGGGAGATCTGCTTGGGTTTTGGTGCTATTAGCTCATTTTGAGCTCAACTACTTTGGGTTTTGTCTCATTTTGTGGGGGTGCTGTGTGCGATTCTAATTGAGGTTCCAATATCCGATTTTTTGCGTTGGTTTCACTAGCTACAGTGGGTTTGATGCGTTTTCGTCAACGAATGGGATCAACTCTCTCAATTTCCCTCTCATTTTTTCAGACTCTCCTCTTCTCACCCTCTCGGTTTCTTTTTTCTTTCACAATTTTACTCAAAAATCGCTCCCAAAAATCTCCCCAAACTCCTTCTCAGTCTAATCCCTCTTGAACAATGCTTATTTCTCTGTTTTTCCTTCCCCGACGTCACTCCATGACAAACAATGATTTTTTCTTTGGACGACCGCCTGCTCCTTTGCCCAGCAAGGGCAACGTCGGCCTTGCCTAGCCATGGCCAGGCTTGACCTCACCCATGGCCAGCCTCGCCGGCCCTCCCTCTAGCCAAAGGGAGGAAGAAGAAATGAAAAATCAAATGGGAAAATTGAAAAAAAAAAATAAAAAAATAAAGAAAATTAAAATAGTATTGGAAAATTATTAAAAAATCGCCACGTCAGTACCGACGAGCCATGTAGACATTAAATATTAATAAAATAAGGCAATGTAGGATTTCTGGTAAGACTCGTTGGACTTGGCACTTAAGTGTCCTACTTTAAAAAAAGCAGCACTTAAATGTACTTTTTAGGAATTGTGGCATTAAAGTGCTTACCTGTGCCAAATTGTGATACTTGTGCAAACCTTTTTTCAATAAAAAAGAGTTGACATATTAAAAAAACCAAATAATAGTTGGTAAGTAACTCAAAAGAAAATATGCGTCCAAAAAGAGTTGGTAATTTAATCAAAAAAATTTAGTCATTCATTCCATCAAAAATTGGTAAGCTTATATGAGAGTTGGTAAATTTCAGATAATGATAAAAAAAAAATTAGAAACTTACAATCTATAAAAGAGACAGTTTTTTATCAACAAGTTATCTGAAATTCTAGTAATCGATAATTGTTTTTATCAACAGTTTTTTGGCATTTTTTTTTACTCTTTTAGAAATGTATCAATACGAAATAATATTTTTTGTTGTTGTGAAAATGGAATAATAAAATCATCTTTGATTCCCTTATTGGACAAACATCTCACCCATCATGTCGAGAGGTGGTTGTCCAAAAAGTCCTAAACTTATTGTATGACGGTTATTTTAGCTCTAAACTTTTCAATTATACCAAAATATTCCTAAATCTTTTGACGATTTGTCAATTTAGTCCTAAAACTGTTGACGATTTTTCAATTTAGTCCTTCGGCCAATTGGCCGGAAATCACTAGCGTGAACGTCAGCCGTTTTGCATAACACGGTCTTCATAGACATGGATAATTTTTTACAACTTTCTAAACTTTTTATAAATTATTTGAATTTCTTTTCTTTTCTTTCTTTCTTTTTTCCCTTCTTCTTCCGTTGGCTGCTGTTGGGTCTCGAGGATGGCTGGTGATCGACCAAAGGCAAGGGTCGACAAGGCTGGTCAAGTCGAGCCTTGCCCTCTCCAGCCATCGAAGAGGTCGAGTCTTGCTCAAGGTTGGGCAAGGCTCGACCATGCTAGTGGTTGGCGAGGCTCGACCCTCACCCACTCGCTAGATGTCTGTGGGATCAAGGCCTAATGACTAGCAGAGGAAGAAGGAAAGAAAAGAAATTTAAAAAAAAAATCAGAAAATTCTAAAAAAATGCAAAAAAAATTTGTCCACATTAGGATTGGCCGTATCACGTAGGACGGCTAGGTGTTTGACTAGGTCACCATGTCAACGATTTCCAGCCAAAATTGGCAAATCGTAAAAAAATTTAGAATTAAATTGGCATAATTGAAAGGTTTATGACAGAATTAACTGACATACAATATGTTTAAGATTTTTTGGACAATTATCTCATTTCTAGATGAAAGTGATAGGGTATTAGTACATCCGACTGGTCATCGTAAGTGTACAATCGTGCAGGAAAATTACTGACTAATTTATACAACTGATTTAATAACTAATTTAGCATGTCATAATTGGACGATAAGTATACACTTGTTCTAAATGCTCATATAGGTAGCCTATCACGTCATTTAATAATCATTTTGGTAGATCATTTTAAACTTTCATAGTATTGCAATTATATAAATTGATTATCTCTCTAAATTTTCCCAAGAGCTTAACAAGATTGTTCATGCTTGTCACTGGTGGCAAATATAGAGTATTCATCATCATCAGTAGAGGTGGAAAAATGGGTCTAGACCCATATTTAATGGTGTTGGGTCATAAATGGTTGCCTTAAGTTTTAAAAATAAGCTTAAGTGGGTCATAAATGGATTACTTAAAAACTTAATGGGTCCTAAATGGGTTTTAAATGAGTCATAAATGGGTTAGCTAAGCTAATTATCTTAAGTGAGTCATAAATATGTTTTTTGAGTATTAAAAAAAAATCGATTTTTTTAATAATTTTTTTCCTTTTTTTTTTCAACCTTTTTCTTTTTCCTCCCACTCATACCTCCATTGCGACTGGTCAGTGATGGCTTGGCAATCCTCGAGCTCGTTGGGATTGGGCGAGCCTCGATCTCGCCGAGTTTGGCAGCGTTTGTGGCCGGTTGCTGAGCTACTAGCCATCGCGAAGGCCCGACGACCGGCGGAGAAAGGAGGAAGAAGGAAAAAAGACAAAAAAGAAAAAAATTTAAATTATGAAAATTATTTACAATATTTTAGGAATATAATTTTTTCAAAAATTTATAAGAAACAAAATTTACATAAATTAGATTAAAGATGGAAGTGTTTTAATAATATAGGTCAAGTTGGGTATGGGTCGCTAGATTTGTATTGTATGAAAATGAGTCAATTTGGGTCGGAACATTTTCGATCCGATCCAAACCCAACTTACCCGTTTGATGGCTCTAATTATCAGTAAAGAAAAATGGAAATGGCTTAACCCGTAACGGGGCTATCGAATATCCTGTCAAAGGTATATAATTCATGGCAGTGGTGATGCTGCGACCGCGGCTTCAACTCACCTTGGCCCTTCCAATTTCCAAGTGATAGCATCTTCTCAATTGAATTGATTATTTGTCAATTTATTTTAGGTCATCAGAGATTAGATTAATTGGGAAGATTCGATGACTAAGGAGTTGGTTTTATCCAGCCTTAAAAAATCATCGACTTCCCAAAAAATCATTAAAAAGAATCAATGATTTCATGTATCTTCTTTATATTATTTGAAATTTAGAAGATTCATCATTCGAATTAACTTATAATATGTCTCGGTCAACTATGAAATGAAGGTAGAAGTGTTTAGCATCAAAAGTTACGGGTTAAATCAAAACAGTAAAGCTACACCCAAAGAGTAAAAAACCCATAAATTTCTTATTTAAACTCGGTGATTGATGCCACGTGAAATCCACATTATCTAATTGTTGTGGACTTATGATTATACTTAACTTGTCTATGAATCGGGTCCATGCAATAATTTTCCCACCCTACCTCGAGGTGGTTGCTTGTTATAGTGTCTCGAGATGGAGAATTTCCAACAAGACTTGGATATATCTAAGCAAATAACATTTGTATGTTAAATCACCGGTCCATGATAAATCGAGTTTGGACATGAAATTAGCCTCGAGAGATGCTCTTAGTCCTGAGATCGGATACCATAGTCCCGATATTTGCTCCATCTCTTCTTCTTCTTTTTTTTTTTTATAGAAATTTATAACCATGCGCAGTTTTTATCTAAGTATTCCTATTCTTATCTCATTTACTAATTTTAGCACGAATCATGTCTTGCGGGAAATACTTTCTAATCCCTTTCACACATAATGTATATATATAACGAGAAGTTCTGTTCCTGTGAAATCAGTATGAGTTTAGTGACTGACTTTAGATAATATCTTCTATAGTATAAGAAACAAATAATTAATCAAGGAGGGACTTGTCCAAACACAAGCAAATATTTGTCATCTCATGGCTTTGTGAAGTCAATGTTTGTGTTCCCCGTATTATACGGCCCGGAATACCCTTGCCACTGGTTGAGCCATAACAAGTGATTCGCTTTGGTCGTGTGTGATGCAAAACACACACACACACACACACATATAAAAATATATATATCATATATAATTGTTGGTTGGGAACCAACAGCCACACGCAGGTACTTCTCCAAGGTGAGGGTCTTTATAAAGGAGACACTGCAGCATGTATTGTTTATCTAACTGCATTGCCATGGTGACAGCTTCTTGATTCACATCAAGTCTCATAATGTTCAATGTATGTGTAAAAGCCATGATGAAAGAGAGCACTTAAATTGTGACCCTATGTCAGCATGCCGTGTGATATAAGATTTATACAAATTCTTACAGAAATGATGCAGCCTGTTAGATATTATTTGTAATGCATGTCTTACTTTATGCACATACTGTAGTTCTCATGTTTCGAGAATCATACCTCTGCCTTTCATAGTTTTTCGAAACATGTGTATTTCGTAACCCTCCTTTGATCTGGACATTGACTGGCCTCTGCAATGAGCAATACAATGGTCAATATAAGTTGATAAATGCCTCCAAAATGCGGGTTGATGTTATAGCTGTTGAAGTGATGCATGTACAAAGACCCTGTTAGGTCAGTAGGAATGAAACAACTGGACTGAATTAAAAGGAATGGAAAGAAATATTGGGTAATCGGAATGGTAAATACAGTTTGTATAACCGTGTTTGGTAACACCTTGAAATGGAATGGGATGTTTTCATGATTTGAAACACGCTAAATTTACCATAACAACCAACAGGGTAGTAGAAAATTAGAAATATGTTTCAAATATTGCCAAAAAAAGGAAAGTGAAAAAAAGGAATGAGAGAAGTGTTATGACGTTTTTTATGATATAGTTGTTTTCTTATCGTAAATATTCCTCCATCTATGAAATTTGCTTTTTTGTTTAGCCACACCCTCCTTGCTATTCATTTTCACCTCTGCTCCACATTAATGAAAACATGATAGTGCAGCCTTTTTGTCATTCTTAATATCCATTTTCCTTTCTTCTCATTTCAAATTACCAAACGCCACAACCAACAGAAATGAGGTCTAATTCTCATTCCACTCCTCATTCCCTGCGAACAAACATGGCCTAAAGAAACATGGACTTACGTCCATTGAGGCCGGACCCAGGATCCCGTGGCTGGTGCCTGAGTCCCTAGCGCCTGAAATCGAGTCCATTGATGTCGTGTCAAGATTCATCGAGGCCAAGCCTGTGCCTAGGAGCTCGGTGTTCGAGCTTGGGTCCATCGAGGCCAAGCCTAGGACCTCATTACCCTCGCCCAAGTCCATCGAGGTTGAGCCTGGGACATAAGCACGGGCGTTAGGGACTTTCCCAAAAGCTTGGGTACGGGGCTCGGCCTCGATGGATCCAAGCTTCGGCGTCGGGGCCTCAATGGACTTAGGCCCGGGTATTGAGGACTAGGGCACAAGCGATGGGGTTTTGAGCCTGGTCTGGATGGACCCAAGCACCAGTGCTAGGGTACCGGGTGGAGCCTCGATGGACTCAGGCATCAAGAACCTGGTCGCGACCACTGGGGCTTCGGTTCAACTTCGATGGACCCAGGCGCAAGTGTTAGTGTCCCGGGTACGGGCACTAGAATCTCAGTGTTGGCCTAAATGTACCTGAGCCTGGCCTCGATGGACCCGAGCCCTACACCAGAGTCGTGGGCATGGGCATCAAAGTCCCAAGCATGGGCACCAAGGTCTTGGGCCTTGCCATGATGGGGTTGGGTTTGCCCTTGGTGGACCCCGGTAGACACGACCCTGCTGCCAAGGGACTGAGAACGAGTGTTGGGGGGTTCTCATGCCCAAACCTAGAGTTTCTGGTCCAAGCGTCGATATCTAATCTTATTTTGGAATATGATTTTAGATTTTTTATAAAGGAAATCATTTTTCTTTACTTAAACATAGGTTTTTTATTGACAAGGAAAACCTTTTTCAGTTAACTCATTTTCCTAAACAATCCAAAATGCCATTTTGGAGTTTTATCAACAATTTTCTTGTGTAGGCAGAGATCCAGTATTTTCTGAATCCTTATGTAAGGAATTACAAAAGAAATTGCCTTAAAAAATTAAATTTTCTTCAAAAGATGATTGGGCGGGCTGAAGTAGGCCTAATTTAGGGTAAATTTATCATATGTGTACAAATTTGGGATTTTTCGTGGTAAAAAAATTAGTTTGGAATAAAATTTGTCAATATGTACCAATTTAGGATTTTTTGTGATAAAAAATTAGTTTGGGATAAATTTGTCACGAGTGTACCAGTTTAGGGTTTTCGTTGTATTAAACCTAATGATATTCTCAATGCCGATATAAATTAATTTTAGGTCATGAGATAATATGAATTAAATAAGAAGATTCGTTTTTTATTGTAAAAGAAGTGAGGAGTTGGTTTTATCCAGCTTTCCACGCATGGCGTAGGTTTAGCCCTAAAAAAATCCTCGGCGTCTCGAAAAATCATTAAATAACTCAAATGACCTCATGTATCTTTCTTATATTACTAGAAATTTATAATGTTCGGACGACTCATATTATTCGGCTCCCGTGATTCGCTTTTGTCGTTTGTGATGCAATAATCAACTTCACCCTCTATTTTACAGAAAAACAAAAAATTCTTCAACTACTAGCTATGGAGAACTCGAATACAGTAACAGATATGAACTCCATTCAATAAATAATGGTTATGTTGAGTATATATCTCGAGCTTAACTCCACGAAAGAAATGCGATCCAAATAAAAAACTTACCTTCTCCTTGGTGAGTCGAACTTATGGTTTAATGTCCCAACAAGCAAGAAATGATTGAAATTTGGCATTGGATTCCTAATTTAAGTGGACTAAAAGGGATTTCTATTTTGTATACATATGTTTTATATGAGAAAATTGTCAAAAAAGTCATAAACCTATTGTACTTTTGCCAATTCAGTCATAAATCTTTTAAGTTTGCCAATTGAGTCCTAAACATTTTAAGTTTGTGCCAATTGAGTCCTAAATCTTTTACATTTGTGCCGATTTAGTCCTTTTCGCTAGCCGGCACTGACGTGAACAACTTTTAATAATATCTTATTATTTTTCGAAATTTTTATGATTTTTCCTTCTTTTTCCTTCTTTTTTTCTTTTCCTCCTTCTTCTTCCTCCAATCGGCTAGAGGAAGAAGGAGGCCGGCAAGGCTCACCGGCCTTCGGCGAAGCTCACCCAATGAGGGCAAGGGCGAGGGCGAGCCTCTTGACTTAAGAGAAATGCAAAGTTTATTGAGACTAATTTATACAGCTGATTTAATAACTAATGTAGCAGACTGTAATAAGATGAAATGTAGCCACTTGTTCTAAATGCTCGTATATGTAGCCTGTCATGTCACTTAATAATCAATTTGGTAGATCATTTTAGACATTCATAGTATGGTCGTTATTTAAATTGATTATCTCTCTAAATTTTCCCAAGAGCTTAACAAGATCGTTCATGCTCGTCACTAGTGACAAATATAGTGTGTTCATCATAAGCAGTAAAGAAAAATGGAAATGTTGTAACCCTAGCGCAGCTGTCGAATATCCTGTCAAAGATATACTTAATATAACTCATGGCAGAGGTGATGCGACGGTCACATTGCGACTGCGGCTTAGGATAATGATCTGACATAAGGATGATCATCTTTCCAATATTAAATTGATTCTTAACACATCTATGTTAGGTCATGAGATATTAAATTAAATTGAAAAATCCTCTTGACTTTCCAAAAAATCATTAATAAAATCAAATGATCTCATGTATCTTTCTCATGTTATTAGAAATTTCGAATGGTCATCATTTAGAGTTAATTAGGATTGAGACACCAAGAGTGCCATAACTTTTATACAGCGGATACTTAAGTGCCATAACTTTTCTTTGGCTCATTTGAGTGCAATGACATTTTAAAAAATGCTCACTTGATTGCCATCGGCGATTTGGCTCACGGGAAAATCCGACGTGGCATTAAAAATACTTAAAACCATCCAACGTGGCTTGCTGGCAAGTTGAAGTTAGCATTTGCATTGCTAAACAATGTTGTCTCACTTAACAAATTAAATGACCTAGCTTTTTCAACCAATTGGGGCAAAATCCAAATTTTAATCTTCAAGAACCCTAACCCTAGCCAAACCCACAATTTCCAGTTCTTCAAATTGGGGCTAATCATCTCATTAAATTCGTAATGAGGAGTGGAAGTAGGAGAAACGGCTCACGAATTTATGAAGATAGGCAAGATGAAAGTCATTGTTTTTTCTATTGTGGGTTGCGAAATCAAACAAGAACAGCATGGATGAGAGATAATCCCGGGAGAAGGTTCCATGGATACGCTAGGTATATAGAAGACTTCAATTGTTGATACTTCAGGTGGGTTGACACAAAATTTTCGCATCGAGCAACGGAGGTGATCTTGGAGCTACTTGAAGGACGATCTGAACCTCGATCGGTATTGACAGATGAGTTGGATGATGCTGACTCAATGCAAGCTGAAATCAAGGGTCTATAATTTTTTGTGATCCATTTGAAGAAGGAAGTTTCAAGGATGAAATTTCAAAGAGATATTTATGGTGTGTTGTTGCTTGTTTTATTGTTGTCATGTTTGGTTTGGTTTGTGGTTGTAAGTAACCTCAATAATGAGAAGAAGCTACTGAGTCTACCATAGCTGAAGAACAATGAAATGGGTTGTTGTAATTGGATTAATGAATGTTAGTTTAGGACTGAATCATAAAAAGATTTAGGACTGAATCGGCAAGTTATAAAATTGTTTAGGGCTAATTCGACAAATCATAAAAAGGTTTAGGACTAAATCACCAAAATTGAAAGGTTTATGATTTAATCGGCAAATCATAAAAAGGTTTATAACAGAATCGGCAAAATTGAAAGGTTTATGACTGAATCGGTAAAAGTGTAATAGGTTTAGGACTTTTTTGACAACGTTTCCCCTAAGAGGATGAACCAACTCGAAACATCATTTGTGCCATCCAAGCATTATAAAAATAGTAATAGTAACTGGTCTAATGATACATATGATAAAGGTATTAAGGGAAGACTTGATGAAATATATAGGCCCTTCCTCTCGGCCATTAAATGGGGCTGTTTGTTAGTCTCCAAATACCATTGTTTCCCATCTTGAGGCTTTCTAGCTTTAGAAAACTTTCTAATCCACATGATCCACTTTAAAGTGGCATGTGGAGAGCATATTTTCTAAGCAAGCTCATCTTATCTGATCAAGATTGTAATTCTATCCTCCCAATATCATCAGGTCTAGACGAGAAAGGTTTAGAAAAACATTTGAGAGAACATAGTAGAATTGTAGGAAATTTTTTTAGGAAATTTTTTCTTCCCCCGACTCTACCTTTTACTTAAACAGCACCTCGCCTTATATAATAGAGCTTAAACG
This sequence comes from Metrosideros polymorpha var. glaberrima, assembly GCA_001662345.2. NCBI lineage: Eukaryota > Viridiplantae > Streptophyta > Magnoliopsida > Myrtales > Myrtaceae > Metrosideros > Metrosideros polymorpha. The sequence goes on from BCNH02000003.1 coordinate 8,506,170, forward strand.
TAATACATACATTTTTCACAGCCAATATGGCCGACAAAGTATATTATAGACTAATAAGTAGTATTACAAAGTTATCAGATTGACAAAAACTGAAAAGATTCGGTACAAACTCAATAATACGAAAAACTTTCAACTTTAACTTTATTAAAGTAATTACGGGAACTCGGAAACATTCTCTCAATTACTGATGGGTTCGTGATCCTAATTGGGATTAGGATTTCATCATAGCTAAAATCTAGTTGCCCCATGTCTTCAAAATAAGATTCAGGCCTGTCATGCCAAGATGCCAAGCCAGAAGGCGACAATGAGGCTTTACTCTTTAGTCATATGCCAAGCCATCGAATCATGCATTAAAATATTAGACATGCATACATCATGAACTATAAGAAAATATATCCGAACTCTTCCACCTAACATTGTCGGCCTCTATAAGTTCTTCAGCATCCACATGCAAAAACATCACGAACCAAACAAGGAAAAAAGAAAGAAGAAACCACAAAAGGAAAAAGCCGATATGGGTTCTCTCTCACCTCCTAAGCTTCCCTTGATAAATTTCTGCAAAAATGACATGAAGCCAGGAAGCACCGACGGGATTCAGTGCAAAAAGAGGTTATCGAGGCACTTGAAGAGTATGGTTGTTTTGAGGCTCTATATGATAAAGTCGGTGTTGAGCTTCACAACGATGTCTGCAAACAATTGGAAGACTTCTTCAATCTTCCGGCAGAGACGAAGCGCAGTTTCGTCGACCCCAAAAAGCCGTTCGACGGTTACCTCACGGACTGACCCGATTCACCTCTCTACGAAGGGATGGGAATCACTACTGTGCTGGACTCGGGAAATATTGGGAAGTCAGCCAATCTCATGTGGCCTCAGGGAAATCCCAAATTTTGGTACATTTACTTTATCTGAGATTGGAAGTCCAAAAGCAGCCTCATGATTGCGGCACGTACATTTCGAAATTATATTGCTGTTCAAATGTTAAGATTTGTGTAATTTTAATTTTATGGTTCTTTTGATGTTGGTGTTGCATATTTTTTATTTGCCAAAGGTTTATTTTCTATCATTATGAGCATTATATTTTGGTAACAATGACCGTACTCTCCATGAACATAATCGAATCTTTATGCAGTGAGACACTGCACTCATATGCAATGAGGCTCTCCGAGTTGGAATCGCTGATCACTAGGATGGTATTTCGAAGCTTAGGCGTGGAGAGATATCTAGAATCGCATGCCAAATCCTTGAACCACTCAATCCGAGCCATGAGATACAGAGCACCAATTGGTCAGGAGACCGGGATCGGGGCAAGAGCGCACTGTGATAAGAACTTCTTGACATTCCTTCAACAAAACCATGTGAACGGATTGGAGGTGCAGACAAAGGATGGAAAGTATTTTCAAGTCGCACCTACGGCTTCCACCGTCATAGTCATGATTGGAGAGTCGCTTCTGGTGAGTGTCTTTCCCTTCTCTCGTGCCAAAACTCATTCTACTATATTAACCAAATTATAGTTCAAAATATTCTATATTTGAATCCCATCAGGACTCACTTGAAAATATGTCTTAATAGATTTTTTGTACGGTGACTAATTCTACCACGGATCATATCAAGATATGAAATGAGATGATTTAATTATTCTATGTTGTGCGGCACACCTTTTATCATAGCTCTTGGACTTTCGAAACCACGTGAATGCTGCTTAACCCAAGAGCACATTTGGTGGCCATGAATAGCCCCAGAATGGAATAGTCATTCCGGGCGCAATTCCTTTTCTTTAGTTTGTTTCTTCCAAAAGGGGAGCATACCACCAAACGAGGAGAATGGCCATTTCATGGCTTCCATGAAATATTGGACACAATTATTTCAAATGCACCCTTTTTTTTTCTCGCACATTATATACTTTTAGGATATCTTAGATGCTTCAACAAGGAAAATTACCAAAAAAGTTTTATACCTATTGCAAATGTGTCAATTCATTCCTAATTTTTTTTGGTCCACTGAGTCCTAAATTTAGCCGGCGAGCACTGACATGGCACAGCCCGGTGCTAACGTGGC
>BCNH02000003.1:8508291-8547152 GCA_001662345.2 Metrosideros polymorpha var. glaberrima
ATAGTCATTCCGGGCGCAATTCCTTTTCTTTAGTTTGTTTCTTCCAAAAGAGGAGCATACCACCAAACGAGGAGAATGGCCATTTCATGGCTTCCATGAAATATTGGACACAATTATTTCAAATGCACCCTTTATTTTTTTTTCTCGCACATTATATACTTTGAGGATATCTTAGATGCTTCAACAAGGAAAATTACCAAAAAAGTTTTATACCTATTGCAAATGTGTCAATTCATTCCTAATTTTTTTTGGTCCACTGAGTCCTAAATTTAGCCGGCGAGCACTGACATGGCACAGCCCGGTGCTAACGTGGCAATTTTTAATAATATTTTTTTTTTTTCAAAATTTTTATATATATATTTTATATTATATATATTTTTGCTTCTTCCTCCTTCATCGCCAGCCATCCTCTCACCTGTGGTCGGATCTAGTAGGGTTGACCTTGTTGAAATCTAGCAAGGGCCGACCTCACCAGCCTAGTGAGGCTAGCCCTCGAAGGGTGAGGTCGCCCTCGCTCTTAACTGGTGAGGGTCGACCTCACTAACCTCGAGTGAGGCCAACGAGGGTTGGCCTCGCCAGCTTCGGGCGAGGCTCAACAGTCGCAGTCTCTGTCGAGCCTCGCCCTTCGAGGGCCAGCCTTGCTCCGCTGGTGAGGTCGGTCCTCGCCAAATTCCAGTGAGGGTGAGCCTCACTAGTGGCCGGCGAGGTCGACCTTGACTAGATCTGGCCACAAGTGAGAGGATGGTAGGCAACCAAGGAGGAAGAACAAAAGAAAAAGAAAAAAAGAACAGAAAAAATGAAAAAGAAAAGAAAATATTAAAAAAAAAAATTAAAAATCAAAACAAAAACAAAAACAAATTGAAAAAAAAAATATTATCAAAATTGCCACATTAGCGCTGACCAGCCAAATAAATTAAATTGGCACAATTGCAATAGATTTAGGACTCAATTAGTAAAAAAAAAATTAGGACTTAATTGGCACAATTACAATAGATTTTTTATTATTTAGGTAATTATTCCTGCTTCAATACCATTACTTCCTATTCCAAACACTACAAAGGAATCATCATATCCTTTCAACCTCCTTCCTTCGTAACAAACATATACAAGATTTGTAATTACTATTCCATTTGATTCCGTCCTCCATTACATTCCAGCTTCCGTCTTTCCATACCATCGCACCAAACATAACGTTAAGGGTCGAGGGTCAAGACATACAAATTCATCCAAGCATTAATAATAATAAAAAAGGGTACTTTGATTTAAAAAATGTGTCATTTAAAATTGTCATCACAATGTTCAAATTGGCACAGTATAAGACAAAGTATGTCCATTTAGAAATGTTTTGTTGATAATGTGAATTATGAGTTAACTTGAAAGGGATTGTTTGGTTAAGGATGGAGCAATGGCCGATTTCACTGCCCTAGACACCAGGTGATAATGAGTGGGAAGGAGGTGAGGAATTCCATCGGCTTGTTCTCGGCCATAAGAGGAGTGATCAAATGCCCGCCGGAACTGGTGGACGAGCAACACCCCTTGCTCTTCAAGCCCTTCGACGAAGTCGATCTGCTCCAATTGTACAAAACTAAGCAAGAAGTCAAGGTCAACCCGATACTCGAGGCCTATTATAAAATTTGAACATGTTTAGCTAGTATTCTTCATGAATGCTATGCTTTTATTAGTGAAAGAGTTATTGGTGATTGCTACTCTTGCAATGTAGGAACGCCATTGTTTGTGAGTGTGAGTGTTTTTGTCTAGCACGGAGTGCTTGTACCTCGTGCGTTTATGTATTTAATAAATTTGTACATGATGATGCGACATATGTAACCCATAATGTCACTACATGTTGTGTCATGTGACGATGTTCTATATAGTGTGACTACATGTTGTGTGATATGACAAGGGAAAGTACAAAAAAAGTCTTAAACCTATTACATTAGTATCAATTCAATTCTAAACCTTTCAATTGGACCAATAAAATCTTAAACATTTTCACATTGGTATCAATTCAATCCATCCAGCCAATTTAGGCCGAAAACCGCTAATGTGGACGTTGGCAGTCCTATGTGGCACGGTCGGCGTTGACGTAGACAAATTTTTAATAATTTTTTGATTTTTTTTTTTAAATTATTCTATTTTTCCCTCTCTTTTTTTCCTTGTCCTTCTTCCTTTGGCATGTGGTCGGTCCCCAGTCATACTTGGCCATGGCCGGCTACCGACCATAGGCGCCAGCAAGGACTTCGCGGCCCTTGCTGCTTGGGCGAAGGTCCAGCCCTCCCCAAAGCCGACAAGGGCATTACGACCCTTGCCCAAGCCAATCAGCCCTCGCCAAGGCCACGAGGGCGGCCTCGCCAGGCCGCAAGGGCAACCCTCATCGAGTATGGACGACGACTGGCCACAAGCCAAAGGAGGAAGGAGAAGAAAAAAAAAAGGGAAATAAACAGAAAAAATGAGATTTTTTTAAAATTATTAAAAATTGTCCACGTCAGTGCCAGTCGTGTCATGTAGAATGGTCAACATCCACATCAATGGTTTTCGGCCTAAATTGGTCTGATGGACTAAATTGGTAACAATGTAAAATGTTTTAGGACTTATGGTGAGTTAAGTTCAGCATTTTGAAAGCTCCTTGGGAAAAATTTGGGATGTTTGGCAACCATTTCCCAAGGGGCTTTTAGGTAAAAGCTGGTCCTGGAAAGGCTGAAAGCTCAATGCTTAGCATGAATTAATGAATTTTTGCCAATTTCCTTTTTTGCCCTCAAAAACTTATTAGAAGTCCAAATTTGCCCTTTTAAGAAAACAGAACCCTGCTCCCTCAAAACTGCTTCTTGCTCGCGACTGTGTCGCTCGACTGCTCTCTCTCCCTCGCTCGTGGAGCTTTCTAGCAATGGAGACCAACGAAGGGTCGTGGCGCGTGCGTCCGTTTCAGCTTGAGTTCGACAAACCACCGGCTTCTCAGATTCAGCTCCCGTTCGGCTTTCTTTTGTGACCCCTAACGGGCAGTTGATTTGGTTTTGTGAGGTTTGCTCGATTTCTAATTGGCAGGTGAAGATGGCGGAGTGGAATCTGGAGAAGGATTTGCTGGCGATGGTCACGAAGGACTCAAAGGTGGTGCTTCATCACTTCAATTGGCAGAGGCCGCGGACAATCTCTCCTGGTAAGTGCTTCGAATCGAGAAAGTTCTCTTGTTTCTATTCAGTGTGCTCGTGTCTTCGATGATGGCTTGGTATTGCTACTAAATAATTTGTGAATTTTGCTCTAAGTTGGTATTGCTACTATATAATTTGTTGTTTTGTTGCTGGATACTCTGCAATTTGTCATTGCTTTAGAAGAGATCTGTGTCGAGACATCGTAGTGTTGCTGTATCTAGTTGCTTGGCTTTTCATTTTCCGCATTGCAGAGAATTTTGGTTATCGTTCCCTAGTTTCCCAGCGTTCGACAGTCTTCAAGTTGATGAGGGAGGGTTGAATGCGAAACTTCTTGTCGTTTGATCGTTCCCAATTGTTTCACTCCAAAGCGCCATGTGTAGTTTTTCCTTCTACTTGTAAGCAAAATTGTTCCAGCTTAACCATCAACAGCTTCCACTTCACATATTGGCTAAGGAGATATCCAGCAGTCTTACTTGTTTCCCGTTCTGTGATTACAGATATTTTACTGATCTAGAGGAGGTGGTCAAGCGCATCTATTCCAAAATGGATTTGCTGTTGTCCCATGATGAGGAAGGTGAGTTGCCCAATTTGCAACTCACTTGTCAAGACAGCAGTAAATCCTGGAGAGGTAAAACACAGATGAAGATCAAATGGACAAAACGTCGGATCTGGTAGATCGGTTTCGGGTGAAAATGAATTAGATGAACAATGGCAAAATGAAAATGCCAGAGCGAATCGTAAGGAGCATCTCCGCAGATTAAATGAAGCTTAGGAAAGAAGAGAGAGGGCTCGGAGATTCACATCATTCACAAGTTGGCAAATCTTCATGAACTTGGATGGCGATCAGCAAAAAGCATAGTCCTCACTAGGAATGTTAGCTACTTATTGGGACTCTTTCATATGCTACGTTGCTATAATATGATACCTATTTGCCCTACTTATTTGTACTAGTTGGTGAGACATGTTTACGTGATCGAATAGCTATAGGTTTAGGAAATGTTTAAGGATGTTTGTAATGTTTAAGGACAATGAATTTCTTTCCTTGGGGCTTATGTTACTACCATTATTGTAATGAAAGTACTCCTTTTTTTTATTTATTGAGAAAGAGTAAGTTTTGATGTGAATTTTTTCCATTTGGATTTTTTTAGCCAAAAAAGAAATTTTTTATTTATAAATTTGTTTATACACATCTTTAACATTGTTGTCAATATTTAAATAAATAAAAATTGCACACATTTTTTCCAATTTTAAACCAATTAAAAATTAAAAATGTTAAATTAATCACCCAAAGGAACTTTTCAAATGTGTTTCTACCAAACAGTTTTCTCTCAAAGCAGAGTTTATCAAACAATTTTTGCACTTCCTCAAAGCCCTTTAGGCTGAACTATTTTGCGTTTCCCCAAAGCCCTTTGGAAATGCTGAACCAAACCCATCTTAAATTGGTCAAATTGAAAGGTTTAAGACTGAATTGGTACCAATGCAATAGATTTAGAACTTTTTTGGTACTTTTCCCATTATGACAATGTGCCATGTAATGATGTGTATTATGTAGCGAAGTTTCGTGAGATGATATGTTGTGTGATCACTTGAATGCATGAATCGCAATGTGATGTGTATCCATGTCCTTTGGACTAAATGATTTGATCCTTAATGATGCATGTTTGGAAGTGGTGGAGTCATGTTTCTTATACGGCTTATTTGGGCGTTAATTGTGTCGGATGAGGCAAATAATCTCTTTTGACCAATTTCCCATAATTCTTGATTTCAAAAGCTTACAATTGTTCTATGATTGTGATTCTAAAATATTTTTGGAAAGGCGAGCATATGTGAACCCTTGGGTTTTCGACTATAAGCCAATTAGACTTGAGTTTGATTTTGCCGCCACATGATTTGTCTATGAGACTAGGGTTAGTCTTATTTAGTTGGGGATTTACTTATGCAATGAATGATAAATTTAGCAGAGTAACGACTAGATTTACTTAAGATTGTATATAATATTTCTGTAGAGTGACGATAAATTTCTAGACTAATTTTGACGGGGTATCGACATAGGTCCAGCTAGCTGGCCGAGTGGATCAGAAATTGTCTGACATCCCGGGGATTCTCCTTCACAACCGATACGAGGAACCCATCATCTCTTTTCTTTTCCTTGGTTTCCATCGCTGGCATCCCATCCTTCGTCACTTTCTCCGCTTCTTCACTTAGACTCCACCGTCCAGCAACGTCCAACTCATCTCCAAATTGAATTGGAATTTGACAATACCTTTACTTGATTTCATCGCCAGCAAACATCTTCACCAAAGTCTCTCTCTCATGCATCATTTTCCTGTTGAAAGCATACGGCAGAAGCTCAATACCTTTATCTAAGAAGATCGGCAAGAGATAGTCCAGTCCAAGCTCATCAACATATCCAATCATACCGATCTTCATTCAAAAACTTGAGGTAAAAAGTTATGAGCCAACTTAAATATATTTAACTGCTTCATACCACATTAATTTTTCGATGCGGGACTATTCTAACATAAATCACATGTGTATTTCAGCAATTCAATCACCATGGTTTGAACACCAAAGGTCGAGCACACCTCATCATTTGCAGCCCACTAGTCACGTCGTCACCTTGGTGCACAGCAACACCGTGACCACCGTAAGATGATTCTTAATCATCATTCTTCCCTAGGTGAAAAAGAGTTTGGGCTCTTACATTTCGGTCTATTCTTCATCATAAGAGTATGAAGAAATTCCCTATCCTCCTACAATTGAACTTCACGAGTTAAGTATTTTCTTCGATTCCCTCAAAACCTCTAAATGGGCCACTAGCTTTTGATTTAAGCTTTTCAAAACACCTAAGAGCTCAAACATCAAAATGTTCTCAGTTTACAGGTTGACACGCTATTACATCATCAATCCAATCACTTTTATTCTTTTCCAATTCTCACTACCATATTTCGTTCCAGAAACTAAATGAACGCAAGTAATTTTTCTTTTTTCAAATTTCAATATTTAATTGATGAATGATATATTGTTTCTTTGTTAGCATGTCATATCATGCGATAATTAGAAAGATCATAAGATAGCAAAATTCAAAAAGTAATAGTTATTTCTTTGCTTGCAGGGGTCGCTGCTTCTGAGTGTGGCATTAACATTATGCTTCAATTTTCACCTTCCTGCTGATTTGTTTCCATGTATTCCACGTAGAAGACAATAGACATACGGAAGAGGAAGACAACCGTCATCACTGCTCGAGTTAGACAGATTGTAACTTTTAAATTGCTACAGCGGCAACTACGAGGATGCACAAGCCCTATAAATCCAGCAGAGAACCACCCCAAGAAAAACATAGGAGAAATATTTTAGAAAAAGGTACTCTGAAGAAAGACAAATTGATCATGGGCTCCATTTCACCACTGAAGCTTCCCCTGATAGATCTGTCCGAATTAGATGGCTCGAAGCCAGGGACGGGTCGATGGGACTCCTTGCAAAATCAAGTCCGACAAGCCCTCGAAGAATTCGGTTCCTTTGAAGCTTTGTATGACAAGATGACCTTGGAGCTTCACAATGATGTGCTCCAAGAATTGGAGGAATTGGTCGAGCTTCCGACTGATGTGAAGCACCGGTTCGACGTCCCGGATAAGCCGTACGTGGGCTATTTCGGGGATCTTCCTCACGCGCCTCTCTACGAGGCATTTGGAGTGGGCTACGAACCCAACTCAGGCTCAATCGAAAGTTTAACGGACCTCATGTGGCCGGAGGGAAACACAAAATTTTGGTAATCCTTTTTTTTCTTTTGGTTACTGTTAATTATTTTATCGGTTCCCATTAAGGAAGTGTTAGGAGATTAATGTTTATCCAATGGATCACCAATGACGCGAATTTGAATTCTAATTACTTTGATGCAAGAAAAAAATCTAAAATGAATCATTTTACACGCGGTGCACATAAAAACACACGCAACATGAAGATGCCAATCCCCTTCCCTATCTATGGAAACTCTAGTTTCGATGGGTTCCCTTTTTTATGAACATGCAGTGAGACAATGAACAAGTATGTCGCGAGGGTTTCGGAGTTGGATTCACTGGTGAGGAAGCTGGTTTTGGGAAGCTTGGGCGTAGACAAGTACGAGGAGTCGCTAGCCAAGTCGGTCAAGTACAACTTCCGTCTCATGAGATATGGAGCTCCGGGGACCGATGAGTCCAAGAAGCCCGGGGCTGGTAGCCACCGGGACGCGAACTTCGTGACCATACTTCACCAGAATCATGTGAACGGATTGGAAGTGCAAACTAAGGACGGACGTTGGATCGGGGTCACCCCTTCCTCAGTTTCCTCTTTCATTGTCCTCGCTGGGGAGTCACTCTACGTGAGTAACCCCATCCCCCTCTCTCTCTCTCTATTGAAATAGGTTCAAAAGTAGGTAACATGCTATAAGCATCGAACAAGAATTCGGGCACATGGCTTTACGTATTAATTGTAAAATTATTGTTTATATTCATAGTATTGATCATCACGTCTGGCGATAACTAGAATAACGACATTGAAGCTGATGTCGCTGTGTGAACCATTGATTCGAATGGTTGAATGCATATCGATATGATGAGATTGATGCTAGCTTGTGGTGAGACAGATGTCTCGTCCGATATAACCTAAACATGTAGACCTTGTATAATCCATCAAAAGAAGTCAATATTTCAAGTCTCTTGAGAGTTATAATCTTCTGAATAATCGACCTTGATCATTGTGAGCCTCTCCCTTTTCTCTTTTTGCACGCAGGGATGGAGCAATGGGAGATTACACAGCGTTTGTCACCGTGTGATGACGAGCGGGCACGAGCCAAGATATTCCATGGGGCTCTTCTCTTCCGTTCAAGGCACGATTCAGTGTCCTGATGAGCTTGTGGACGACCGACACCCTTTGCTTTTTAAGCCCTTTGATATTGCCGGTCTCTCCCGCATCTACAAGACTGAAGAGGGCCGAAATGGAGCTTCGGCGATGGATACTTTTTACAGAATTTGAAATCGTGGTGCTTTCGAAGCATCGCGTGTCCTTTCGTCCCATCAATCAATCGCTAGTCAAGTCTTGAGGCATATATGTTTTACCGTCGATAATAATAAATTGAGTGGACTATCGCTCAGTATTTGAGAAGCATATCGGGTTTCCCTTTCTTTCCGCTTTTGGAGCTTGTTTAGGTTATAATCATATGACCCAATTGCAGATCCTCGGAGCTATATGTGCTTGAGGCTGTTGATGATGAGATTTCTTCTAGCAAGCAAGTATTGTAAAATAAAATGACAAAGAAATGGGTGTTCATGAATAAATTTTCCTTCTTTTCTCTCTTCTAAGGAAAATAACTCTTTAATTATTTCCTACTAGCAGCAAAAATCATTCTACTACTTGCAAAAAATTTCAAAGAAAAAGAGGTTCTTGTGTGAATGAAATAAGGTTGGCTTACAGGAATTTTAATATTATAAAGGAGCCAAAAAGCGTCTCTATAGACACCAATCTTTCATCTCACTAATAGAGGTGAGGGGTTTCAGGTTCTGTACAGATTCCACCTGAAGCCTGTAACCTATCCATCGGAACATGTTCCTCAATTTTTGAAACCTAGAACCTACCTTGTCACAAGTTCTACGATCGGAACTTGGAACCTATCCTATCACAGTTTCTGTCATAGGTTCCAAGGTCTACCCAACTTCCACTTCTATTATTAATTGAACGATTCTAATAATTCATCATCTTTAATGACTATCACTTATACTTAAACACACGAAAAATATGAAACATCGCTAAAAATGGAAGCTCAGACTAATGATTTTAGATTATACACTTATCATCGTATGCATGGAATGCCGCGGGATTATGTGACAGGTTCTAACTACCTAGAAATTGGAACCAACCCATTGAAATAGATTTTCCAATTTTTGGAACTCGGAACCTACCTTACATACCTTGAAATCTAAAATTAGACAAGTTCCTATCAGTACAGTTCTCAGGTTCCAGGTTCTACCCTGGAACTATGCTCACCCCTCCTCAATAACTCAAGGAGGACTGATGCCTTAGTAAAGCACCAAGACCTTGTTAAAAATAGGTCTCGAGTTGATCCCGTAAAGGAAATATGATCCAGGTAGATTTCCTAGTTGGACTTGGATGCCTAAGTTGAGTAGATTTCCTATTTTGGATTCAAATCCTTTTTATAGAGGAAGTGAGCGTTCTTCGTAACTTGCATTCAAAGAAAATTCTTTATGTGATAATAAATTGTGCAAATTGTTCTTGAATTACATCACGAGAATTTGAAGTTGTAAAAAACTTGTGATAGGATTTTGTCTAACTCATATGTGAAATTGGGAGATTATTTGCAAGAAATAGTGAGGGCTAAACACTATATCTATTAGGAGTAATTAAGAGAGAAAATATCAAGAGTGTTCGAGTAACTCGAGTGCGAATATAATATCCGTTGTATCGCTTGATTTATAGTGAAATAATGTCTTACTCTTCTCATGAGGTAGGTCCCACTGATTGAACCACGTAAGTCCAGTAATGCTCAATTTAATTCGTTTATTTTGTTTATTTTATCATTCAATTTCTTAGTTTTTTGCTATAGAGCTAATGCTTCATTAAGCTATCTATCTCAAAGTTTAATAGGAAAATTGCACAATCAATCATAAATTTGTTGTACAAAATTCAATCTTAGTGCAAAATAACCTCAAAAATGTAGTTGCACTAACAATTTCAATCTTTATATGTGCCTCCAAAGCTTCCCTTGATTGATCTTTTGGGATGTGGTTTATACTCCCTATCAACAAAAAAACACAAGAGTTCCGCTCCTTGATGAGTAGGCAGGGATCTGGAGGAGCCACCTTGGCGAGGGTCTCAAGAGGGCAGTGCACCCTAGATGCCAAAGGGTTTTTATAGTTTAAATCCGTATTTTATTGGTAGTTTGGGTTTGATCCATTAATATCTATTACCTATATATATTTTCTTTCGCTTGTAATTGAGTGAAGTAATTGAGAAGTGTAATGTGCTAATTATAGTGGAATCATTTCTCGACTTTTACCGTATATTTCGTTGTGATTGTGTATCTAATCCTAACAAAAATGACGTGAAGCCAAGAAGCACACGCTGAGGATTCAGTGCAAAAGGAGGTTGTCAAAGCACTTGGAGTACGATTGTTCTGAGGCTATATGACGACAACAGTGTTGAGCTTTACAGTAATGTCTTCAAACAATTGAACAGTTCGCTCAATCTTCCAGACGAGAAGAAGCGCCTGGTTCGTTGTCAAAGCACTTGAAGCATCTCTGGTGTCTTTCCCTTCTCTCATGCCAAAACTCATTCTACTATATTAACCAAATTATAGTTCAACATATTCTATATTTGAATCCCATTAGGACTCACAAGAAAATACATGTCTTCATAGATTTTTCGTACCTTGACTAATTCTACCACGGATCATATCAAGACCTAAAATGAGATGAAGTAATAATTATGTGTGTTGTGGCACCACTTTTATCAGAGCTCTTGGACCTTTCGAAACCACATGAATGCTGCTTAACCTAAGAGCACATTTGGTATCCATGAATAGCCGCAGAATGGAATAGTCATTCCGCGTGCAATTCCTTTTCTTTAGTTTGTTTCTTCCAAAAGAGGAGCATACCACCAAACAAGGAGAATGGCCATTTCATGGCTTCCATGGAATATTAAACACAATTATTTCACAGTGCACTTATTTTTTCTCACACATTATATACTTTGAGGATATCTTAAATGTTTCAATAACATTAGTTTCTATTCCAAATACTAGTAAAGGAACCATCATATCCTTTCAACCTCGTTCCTTCATAGCAAACAAATACAAGATTTGTAATTTTTATTCCATATGATTCCATCCTCCATTACGTTCTAGCTTCCGTCTTTCCATTCCATCGTACCAAACATATTTTTTGAGTCAAGGGTCAGGATATACAAATTCATCCAAGCATCAATTAAAAAAAAAAAAGTACTTTGATTTAAAAATGTGTCATTTAAAATTGTCATCACAATGTGGACATTGGCACAGTACAAGACAAAGTATGTCCACTTAGAAATGTTTTTGTTGATAATGCCAATGATGAATTAACTTGAAAGGCATTGTTTGGTTAGGGATGGAGCAATAGCCGATTTCACTGCCCTAGACACCAGGTGATAATGAGTGGGAAGGAGGTGAAATATTCGAACGGCTTGTTCTCGGCCATAAGAGAGGAGTGATCAAATGCCCGCCGAAACTTGTGGACGAGCAACACCCCTTGCTCTTCAAGCCCTTCGACGAAGTTGATCTGCTCCAATTGTACAAAACTAAGCAAGAAGCCAAGATTGAGTCGACTCTCGAGACCTACTATAAAGTTTGAACATGTTTAGCTAGTATTCTTCATGAATGCTATGCTTTTATTAGTGAAAGAGTTATTGGTGATTGCTACTCTTGCAATATTGAAACGTCGTTGTTTGTGACTGTGAGTGTGTTTGTCTAGCACGGAGTACTTGTACTCCGTGCATTTATGTATTGAATAAATGTATACATGATGATGCGACATATGTAACGAATAATGTCGCAACATGTTGTGTCATGTGACGATGTTCTATATAGTGTGACTACGTGTTGTGTCATATGACGACGTGCCATGTAATGACGTATATTATGTGTTGAATAAACTTTCTAATATATTTCGAAGATTGACAAAACCTTCCAAGATGTTTATTAAATCTGATGAGAATATTTACAAGTGAATACCTCTAAGGAAACCATCATCAAATGTTGAGTATTGCCTTCTGTATATGGCATATGAGGATATAAATTAATCTCTTCATTGACATCATACATGGAATAGACCTCAATAGAGTAACATGAGGATATCAACAAGATTTGTACGTGATTTATTATCAAGTCATTTGACATCTTCAAATTCAGACTCTATGGGAGTGAGATTCAAACTTAGAGTTTGTTCAGACTCAGGCAATAACATCTTATGAAGAAATTCTCTCAGACCCTGAATAGAGTAATCATATCTTTTGCAACATCTAGTGATCAGGCTACTTTTTCACTTATAGAAGATCTCTAATTGTAAATCAATTCTATAGATTGTTTTGCAATTGCTTTATTAAAGCAAAACATTTTAAATTGATTGACAATTCTTCGAAAGACAAGATATTCTTTCCAAACGAAGAACTCAACTTATGGAAACCCAGATTTGGTTGTATGGGCGACTGAATTAAAGGGAGATTCTAATCACAACTCACAACTGCTACTTAATCTTCTTTGGGTAATTCTTTTCAACGGATTGATTGAAGAATCAACTTCTGAAGATTGTCCAACAGGTAGTTTGAAAGTGATGGAGTATAAAAGCAGACCAAGATGCTGAAGTGAAAGATAGACCAAGAATATGAAATTCTAAAGTCTGACGAGAGCTTTAACTATACACTTGTATTTACTGAGCTATAAATTGTAATCTTTAAGAGACATTGTTAGAGTGAATGTGAGATAGTGTGATCTATTAACTTAAGCATCATCCCTCATTGTAATCTATGAAGATTATCTAGTGGAATCCAGCTAGCAGGCCATTAGCATGGAGAGTAGACATACACTTGATCTAAAGCCCAATCACTATAAGCTTCGTGTGCAAATTTGTCTATCTCTTATCTCTTTTTACTACATTTGATAGTATATTGCACACTAGCACTATTCACCTCATCAGATGCATTGCTCAAACTTTAACTCGTCATTCTTAATTTTTATCTTGACTGTTTTATTTCCGCATTATTCATTGAGATTATTTAAAATAATCTATTACACCCCCTAGGTGATAGTTTTAGCCATAACATTATGCGGCGAAGTTTCGTGTGATGATATATTGCGTGATCACGTGAATGCATGAATCTCAGTGTAATGTGTATCCATGTCCATTTGACTAAATGATTTGATCCTTAATGATGCATGTTTTGAAGTGGTGGAGTCATTTTTCTTATACGGCTTATTTGGGCGTTAATTATGTCGGATGAGGCAAATAATCCCTGTCGACCGATTTTCCATAATGCTTGATTTCGAAAGCTTACAATTGTTTTATGATTGTGATTCTAAATATTTTTGGAAACGTGAGCATATGTGAGCCCTTTGGTTTTCGACTATAAGCCAATTCGACTTGAGTTTGATTATGTCGCAACATGATTTGCCTATGAGACTAGGGTTAGTCTTATTTAGTTAGGGATTTACTTATGCATGAGTGATAAATTTAGTAGAGTAACAACTAGGTTTACTTAAGATTGTATTTTTATTTTTGTAGAGTGAAAATAAATTTCTGATTTTCTAGACTGATTTCGACAGAGTATCAACATGAATTATATATTTAAACATTGTCATTTGTGCATCTACTCAGGGACGATTATGATGAAATCCTTGTTAGGAGCGCACGGTAGAAGTTCGATACCTTCACCCAATCGTCAAGGAGGAGCCCAAGTCCAACCCGTTAACATGTCCAGTAAAATCCACTTTCACTCAAAAGCTTAAGCTAATAAATTATGAACCAATTATGATAAATTAACTGCTCAATATCACACCAATCTTTCGATGTGAGATTTTTTTAACACAACTCACTCACATGTGCATCTTAACTATTGCATTTAATGGGTAAATGGGCCGCCCATAATGGGCTAACCCAGCTCGACCCATTCATAGATAACCACTTGGCGGTTACCTCCTTACTAGATGAGAAGAAGTTACGTTCTTCTTTACATGTTACGCATCATCAGAAAAACACTTTTAAGAGAACCTCTCGCGCTTGAATCGACGACGCATTCTCACAAAGCCGTTTGTCGGAGATATTTAATCTGTGGACAGCAGGTACGTTCCATTGTGTGATAGTATCCCGATCAGTGATACAAGTTATTTTCGATTGGGCATATTTTGTATATTTTTTTCCGCACGTTTGGAATTTGTTTCCGCAATTCCGTTTTATGGAATTCTTTTCCATCAGTGGAATTTGTTTCCTTTCACTAACAATCCTATCTATAGTTCAAATGCTTCCGAATCGATTTAAGCGCCGGATCGGACCGGGTCCAGCTAGCTGGCCGAATGGATCAGAATTTGTCCGTCATCTTCCGGGGATTCTCCTTCGCGACCGACACAAGAAACCATCATCTCTTTTCTTTTCCTTGATTTCCATCACTGGCCTCCCATTCTTCGTCACTTTCTCCGCTTCTTTACTTAGGCTCCACCGTCCACCAACGTCCACCTCATCTCCAAATTCAATTGGAATTTGACAAATCCCTTTACTTGATTTCATCGCCAGCAATCATTTTCACCAAAGTCTCTCTATCTCGTGCATCGTTTTCCTATTCAGAGAGCGCGGCAAAAACTCGATACCTTCATCTGAGAAGAAGATCATCAAGAAATAGCCAAGTCCTAGCCGTAAACATATTCAGTTTGACCCATCTTCATTCAAAAGCTTGATCCAATGAGTTTTGAACCAACTTAAATGTATTAACTACTCTACACCACACCAATTTTTCGATATAGAACTATTCTAATACAACTCACATGTGCATTTTAACGCTTCAATCAACATGGTTTGAACACCAAAGATGGAGCGCCCCTCATCATTTGCAGCTCACTAGTCACGTCTATGAGATTTTGTGAGATCACTGCCAACTATTTTAAAAACTTAAGCTGTTAAATAAAAGCGTGATTTAATATTTAAATATTTTATCACCCCCCTTATGCTTAGTCTGGTCTTTTTGCTTAATACTAAATGTGAAAATATTCAATTGGAGAGGCAAATACGGCCTGGAAAAATTTGAATTCAAAACTTCCAACTCTAATACCGTGTGAGATTTTGTAAGACCACTGACAATTATTCTAAAAGCTTAAGCTGTTGAATGAAAGCGTGGTTTAATATTTAAGTACTCTATCAACATTGTCACCTCGGTGCACAGCAACACCGTGACCACCTTAAGATGATTCTTAATCATCAGTCTTCCCTAGGTAAAAAGATTTTGGGCTCTTATATTTTGGTCTATTCTTCATCATAAGAGTATAGAAATTCCCTATCCTCCTACGAATGAACTTCACGAGCTAATTATTTTCTTCGATTCCCTCCAAACCTCTAAATGGGCCACTAGCTTTTTATTTAAGCTTTTCAAAGCATCTAAGAGCTCAAACATTAAAATGTTCTAAATTTACACTTATAAAAGGTAGAGACACTATTACATCATATATCCAATCACTCGTATTCTTTTCCAATTTTCACTACTATATTTCCTTCCGGAAACTAAATAAATGCAAGAAATTTTTCTTTTTTCCAATGTCAATATTTAATTGATGAATAATATATTGTTAGCATGTCATGTCATGCGATAATTAAAGAGATCATAAGACAGCAATATTCAAATAGTAAGAGTTGTTTCTTTGCTTGCAGCGATCGCTGTTTCTGAGTGTGGCATTAATATTAGGCTTCACTTCACCTTCCTGCTGATTTGTTTCCATGTATTCCACGTAGAAAACTGAAAACATGCCGGAAGAGGAAGACAACCGTCACAATTGCTTAAGTCAAAGTCAAGTCACTAAATATCCAAAAGTTATATGCCGAAAACAAAAAGAGGGATAAAAAGGAAAATAATCAATTCTTCATGGAAAGATACGAACTTTTAAATTGCTACCGCGGCAACTACGAGGATGCACAAGCCCTATAAATCCAGCAGAGAACCACCCCAAGAAAAACATAGGATAAAATTTTTAGAAAAAAGTACTCAGAAAGAAAGACAAATTGATCATGGGCTCTATTTCAACACTGAAGCTTCCCCTGATAGATCTGTCCGAATTAGATGGCTCGAAGCCAGGGACGGGTCGATGGGACTCCTTGCAAAGTCAAGTCCGACAAGCCCTTGAAGAATTCGGTTCTTTCGAAGCTGTGTATGACAAGATGACCTTGGAGCTTCACAATGATGTACTCCAAGAAATGGATGAATTGCTCGAGCTTCCGACCGATGTGAAGCGCCGGTTTGATGTCCCAGATAAGGCGTACGTTGGCTACCTCGCGAATCTTCCTCGTGCACCCCTCTACGAGGCGTTTGGAGTGGGCTATGAACCCAACTCGGGCTCGATCGAAAGTTTAGCAGATCTCATGTGGCCGGAGGGAAACTCAAGATTTTGGTAATCTGTTTTTTTGATCGGTTCCCAATAAGGAAATGTTAAGAGGATTAATGTTCATCTAATGGATCACCAATGACGCGAATTTGAATTCATATTACTTTGATGCAAGAAGAAAATCTAAAATGAATTGTCGTACACGGCGGTGCACATAAAAACACACGCAGCATGAAGATGCCAATCCACACCCTTATCTATGGAAACTGTAGTGCCATTTTTTATGAACATGCAGTGAGACAATGAACACGTATGTCACGAGGGTTTTGGAGCTGGATTCACTGGTGAGGAAGCTGGTTCTGGGAAGCTTGGGCGTAGACAAGTACCTGGATTCGCTAGCCAAGTCGGTCACATACAATTTCCGTCTCATGAGATATGCAGCTCCCGGGACCGAGGAGTCCAAGAAGCCCGGGACTATGTGCCACCGGGATGCGAACTTCGTGACCATACTTCACCAGAATCATGTGAACGGATTGGAATTGCAAACTAAGGACGGACGTTGGATCGGTGTTGCCCCTTCCTCAGCTTCCTCTTTCATTGTCCTCGCTGGGGAGTCATTCTACGTGAGTCTCCCCCCACCTCCCCCCCCTATAGAATTTGGTTCAAAAAGTAGGTAACATGCTATAAGCATCGAACAAGAATTCGGGCACATGACTTCACATATCAATTGTAAAACATAGATTCGAATGGTTGAATGGATATCGATACAGCGAGATTGATGCTAGCTTGTGGTGAGATAGACGTCTCGTCCGATATAACCTGAACATGTAGACCTTGTATAATCGGTCAAAAGAAGTCAATATTTCGAGTCTCTTGAGAGTTATGATCTTCTGGATAATTGACCTTGATCATTGTGAGCCTCTCCCTTTTCTCTTTTTGCGCGCAGGGATGGAGCAATGGGAGATTACACAGCGTTTGTCACCGTGTGATGATGAGTGGGCACGAGCCGAGATATTCCATAGGGCTCTTCTCTTCCGTTCAAGGCACGCTTCAGTGTCCTGATGAGCTTGCGGACGACCAACACCCGTTGCTTTTCAAGCCCTTTGATGTTGCCGGTCTCTCCCGCATCTACAAGACTGAAGAGGGCCGAAATGGAGCTTCGGCGATGGACACTTATTACAGAATTTGAAATCGAGGTGCTTTCGAAGCATCGCGGGTCCTTCTGCCCCATCAATCAATTGCGAGTCAAGTATTAAGGCATATGTTTTACAGTCGATAATAAATACTTGAGTGGACTATCGCTCAGCATTTGAGAATCATATCAGGTTTCCTTTTCTTTTCCCTTTTGGAGCTTGTTTAGGTTATAATCACCCGACCCAATTGCAGATCCTCGGAGCTGTATGTGCTTCAGGCTGTTGATGATGAGATTGCTTCTAGCAAGCAAGTATTGTAAAATAAAATTACAAAGATGTGGGTGTTTATGAAGAATTTTATTTTTTTTCTCTCTTGTAAGGAAAAGAACTCTTTAATTATTTCCTACTAGCAGCTAAAAGCATTCTACTAGTTACAAAATTTTCAAAAGAAAAAGAGGTTTTTGTGTAAATGAAATAAGGTTCGCTCACGTGAATTGTACTATTATATAGGAGCCAAAAAGCGTCTCTATAAACACCAGTCTTTCATCTCGGTAACTCATGGAGGACTGTTGCCTTAGCAAAGCGCCTGGACCTTGTTGAAAATATGTCACGAGTTGATCTTGTAAAGGAAACCAAGTCTAGGTAGCTTTCCTAATTTGAGTAGATTTCCTATTTGGATCCAACTATTTTCTATATAAAAAGTGAGTCTTCTTGATAAATTGCATTCAAAAGAAACTTCTTTCCGTGACAATCAATTGTGCGGCTTGCTCGTGAATTACATCACGAGAATTTGAAGTCATGAAAATCTTGTGATAGGATTTTGTGTAACTCATTTGTGAACTTGAGTTATTGTTTTGTGAGAAATTGTGAAGGCTAAACACTGTATTTTTTTGTATAATTATGATTTAGAAAATACTTAGAGTTTTTAATAACTCGAGTGTGATTAGAATATCGTTGTATGGCTTAATTTATTTATTTTTTTGGTCAAAAGAAAGATGCCATTTATATATCAGAATATTCGAGAGGTACATACAAGCCTAGCAAAACCCAAATAAGTTGCTAAACAAAGCAAAAGTCTAAAAGCAACAAATAAAGCACAATCTGAAGCTGGAAGCATACTCTCGTCCTCATGAATAGATTTGTCATCGTAAAATATTCGATGACCGATCACTAGATACAGTGATAAGCATACACCGAGATCTACCACTCCAATTGCAACGGCTTACGGTGAGTGTCTAGGTATGACGACCTCATCACCATCACCGTGCAGAGACACCAATATCAATATGTTGAAAGAATACAGATCAAATACCTATAAGAAACTCTAATATTTATATATAGATCTAGTTCCGGAGAATAAAACTCCTAAAACTTTACCCAAATCTAAATTGAGAGAGGAGATCAACGTAATCTCGAAGATATTGTGGAGCCACGTCATAAACATTCTCCAGTATTTAAAAATGGCAAAGTCATGCCAAAGCCAGAATGCGACAAAGAAGATTTGTCGACGGCGTGGGCTAAAAGTAAACAAATCATTATTCAAAACGCTGCCGATTCATCCACTAATTATTTTAGATATGGATGCATAAAAAAGATATACAAAAAATACATGAAAACTCCTGGACGCAACCTTTTACGTCTTTAATTATGCACATGATAAAAACATCCCGGAAAAGAAGTCACGAGCAAAAGCTGATATGGGTTCTCTCCTGCCTCCACAGCTTCCCTTGATTGATCTCTGCTAAAATGACATCAACCCAGGAAGCACACACTCCATCGTCTCCACTTCACCTTCATCTTTCGGTCCAATCATCTTTGTCACCACCACCCAACTTTCTCAGCTCTGCCGGCCCTCATCCTCGCCTTTCCACCTGCTCTCAACTCTTGGCCCCTCTCCTTGCTCCCAAGGCCGAGAGTTCTCCTCAACTCCTCCGGCGTCGCTTTGTCTCGTCCTCACTTAAGATAGGAGCCCTCACATTTGAATGTAGTTCACTGAGGATACTGGTTTAAAATCGAAGTTACAAGTCGAGGTAGGACGGTTCGCCTTGCCCTCGCGGGCGGCATGAACCCAATACACCGGTTATGGCATTTCATCTTCGTAGTATGTTAACACGGCGTTATAGTTAGGTTTTGTATTATGTTATCCATGAAGTTACACATATATGTTTAGCACGTAGTCAGGTTGATTGGGAGCGCTCGTTCGTGTTGTTAATGTAATATTACGTCATATTAGACCTTAAGACTACATTGGGGGCTTTTCCGCGACCACATGGGCCCGTTCATGCCGAAATGAGCACCGAGAGCCCGCTGTCCAGCCCAACTAAGCTCTCGAAGCCCACTGTCCAGCCGCTTCAGCGAGCTGAACAGCGGGCCTTGAGTCCTTATTTGGGTCCGATAATGGTTCTTGCAGTCCCAAGACGTCGCTTTTGGCTTAGTATTAGTTTCAAGTTCAAAATCGCAAGTTTAGCTAATAGTATGGTAGAATTTGTGTTGTTGTTGTCTACTTGTGGTTAATTGACACGTTTGTTGTTATTTTGGTGTATAATAGAATAGATAAAAGAAATGGGCACAAAAAAATGATAAACGAAAACGCACGAGAAAAATATTATGTGTTTTAGTGATAAGTTGGAATTTTAGTGATTAATCACACTTTAGGAATATTTAAGGTCATAATTATATATATGTTAGTTTAATTCAAGTTATGATGCATTTGGCATATTTTTAGTGTAATATAGGTGTTGGCACATTACTTTAGGACGGCACATTTTTATCATGTTGAAAATGAATTTGGAAAGCAGTGGTTACTGAGAACAAGGTAAATTGAGCATAGGTCAAGAGAAAAATTGAAAATGAATCGAAGTATCGTACTAGAGTTTTTATTTTATTTTATGGTAGTAGAGTTTAATTGGGAAAGAAACGACCTAGTAAGTGTGACTATTAATTGACAATCCCGTTGTCGCCTGAACGTCACAAGGAACCGGCCATCTATGAGGATTTCTCTACGCATATCTTCTACTCTCTCCACGTTTACATCTCGCATGGCAATTGAAGTGGAACGCGGAGCTGATTGTCAAACTCAGCGACAAAGGCCTCCTCACAATTCGACGCCTACAAATGACGGAACACTTAGTTGTCTCCGATCTCAAGAAAGCATTTGC
Organism: Metrosideros polymorpha var. glaberrima; assembly: GCA_001662345.2. Taxonomy (NCBI): domain Eukaryota; kingdom Viridiplantae; phylum Streptophyta; class Magnoliopsida; order Myrtales; family Myrtaceae; genus Metrosideros; species Metrosideros polymorpha. The sequence continues at coordinate 8,528,828 of BCNH02000003.1, forward strand.
GCCGATGATTCTGCCGGCTTACCCGCGAAGCTCTTGAAGTTGTCTTCCACGACCATTGGAGGTGATTTAGCTGCTGAGTGAGCTGGAGTGATAGGCCAAGAGGGTGTGAAATCATGTGCAAAAAGAGCCCAAAAAGTTAAAGCCATATACAAACGGCTCTCAAAACCAAAAGGCTTTTCGGCCATTCAACAATCAATCACCCCAATTTGTAGGGACCCTCTTTATTTTCGGCCATTCAACAATCCACCATCCGTCCTCATAAAAGGGTGAGAGCAGTGGTTGATGCAAACCAACCAATCACCCCAAATTTAATGCATAGGAAATGAAAAAGGATTACTTAATTTCGGAAAACATCATCCATTTTTTTTAAGTCAAGCAAGTTAATCTCAGATATAGAGTCCATTGGACTTATTATTTCCCATCATTTTTATCTTATAATCTTAAATATTAAAAAATAAATAAATATAAAAAGAGAGGAAAATAGCGCACATGATTTTTTAATTTTTCTTTTTTCAATATCTTGTATATGGTTATGATTTGCGTGAAAATATTGTGATGATAAAAAAAAAGTATTTTTTTTATGAACTTTGGCAAATATAGGAGTGATGAGTGGAGCCACAATACACATAAAGAAACTTAAGATATCCCACGTGCAGGTTAAGTTCCTGACATGGATCCTCAACGTGTTATCGCTCCTTGGCTCATTAATGGCTGGGCAGATCTCTTATTGCATTGGCTGCCACTACACAATCGTGGTGGCAGAGCCCATCATTTTCGCTATGCGCCTACTCATGGGCTTCGCCTGCAACTACGTCGTCCTCTTGTTGGGCCACTTTTTCGCCAAAATCGGTGTCGGCTACGCCCTTGTGATCAACCCTGTAGACATGATCACCCCATCTACATCGCTGAGGTCTACGGGGTTGATCAAAAGAGCGTAGCTGATGCCGATGTTGGCGAATAAGTAGCCCAACAAGAGGACGACATAGTTGCAGGCGAAGCCCATGAGCAAGCTCCCAGTGAAAATGATGGGCTCTGCCAACACGATCGTATAGCGGTGGCCAATGCAGTCGGAGATTTGCCCTGCCATCAATGAGCCGAAGAACAATAAGATGTTGAGGATCGATGTTAGGACCTCAACTTGCACATGGGATATCTTAAGCTCCTTTATGTGTATTATGGCTTCACTCATCACTTTTATATCTACCAAAGTTCACAAAAAAAAAAAATCTTATTCACGCAAATCATAATCATAATCATATACATATATATATATGTGTGTGTGCGCGCGCGTATGCGCATGCGCCCTATTTTCCTCCTTTTCATTTGAGTTTATTTTCTTTGAACATATGGTGGTGCAATTGATTGAGGAGCAGATCCTTAACTACTGCAAGTTCAGATACCAACCTAGATTCAAGCTAAACCAACGCCAGATGCTTGCAATCAGAGAAACAAAACTCAAATAGATCGTGTCAACAGAGGACTCAACATGTGAGCTGCAGTAAGGGTGAAGAATCGAAATCGGAACCGGCGGAAGAGCTTGACACTGGATCCGAGCGAGTGCCTCAGGATCCCGGTCTTGGGAACAAGTATATGCACGGCTTTGGAATGGCGAGAAATGGGAGGCGAAGCTGGCTGAAGGCGTCGGGAGGGCGACGGAGAAGTCCTCTGTAGTGATGAGTCGATGACATGAGTTTAGATCGGCGGAAGAGGCAGTGAGTTCATATATATAACCATTACTGGAGTCAGTTACAGGAAAGAGAGAGAGCAAGAGCAGAGAATCGCAAATTCTGTTACGGCGTAATTTCCGGATGCGACCAATTCTGTTGACGCAATCTCGCGAACGCTCTTCTTTATTTCTGCTACGTTCGTTCACCTCTTCCTCTCTCACGCACGCCTCTGAAGCTTCTAGCCTGGGCCCCCTCTTTCTGAACTTGGCCGAGTGCCCTTCTTTCTTTCTTTTTTGGAGCAAAAGCTAAAGGCCCAAAGAAAAAAAAGATTGGGCTTAAAATGTCATGAGTTTCAAACGGGCCTCAACTGAGATTAATGGGTGGACCTGGTGAATTCAAATCTGATGGGCTCAATGAAATGGGCTGCCGACAGTGGGCTGAGATGACAAGCCTGTCTTGGGAGCACGAGTTGGTTTATTTTTTAGGAAAATGACATAAATGATTCCTGAACTTTAACTAAATGTGTAATGTGGTCTATAGAATTTTAATTTGCTCAATATAGTTTATGAACTTTTGAAGCACGTCATCACATATGTTATTACGGATTATTGAATTCAAAGTATGGAGTTTGATCAATTTAAAATAAAGAGAGAGCTCATAGGGCATTCCTAGGCTGGGGAAGGCAATGAAACAGATTCAATCTATGAAGTGCGCACATGAGCTTGGGCTGAACCTGAGTTTACCCGATTAGCGAAGTGTGCACTAATTGGAAATCAACATAAGATGACACTTCATTCACTTGTGCTCTCTCTCTCTCTCTCTCTGCTAGTTTACTATTTTTGTTGTTCTTGCATTGCCTTTTGGCAATTTCTAAAGGGCGGAAATAATCCTTGATAACAGTGCTTGCACGCCTTAGCCTATCATCATTTCTTATTTCCTATCCGTGGTTCTCAGAATTTTTCACAGAAAATTATGAAGCAGGGGTTCTATATTTCAAAGGTCTATCTAGGTTAATTTGTATTTTATCCTGGAGCTCAAAGAAGAGAAGGTGTCTAGTCTGAGGGACTTATTCGATTCGCTAATCTGTATTCTCTTGCGGATATATTTCGTGCACGTAGGAAACTCGAGAAGGAAAAATACTTATGTGGATGCAATCCAGTGAACCAGGTACCTAACCACCACGATTTTGAGGGACCAACATGTAGATCCAAGTACACCGAAAAATTCAACGGTGGTGATGCACCTCCGCAGCCATCCTCCATCTCTTCTCCAGTCTTCTCTTTGTTCCCCCTCGAGGAAAATAATGTCCTGAATTTCGCGCCCTTGTCGCTTTTATAGGGGTGTAGAGTATATGTGCGTGTTTTGGAGAGGAAGACAGGCTGAGACGGAAATGGAGACGATGTGGATGTGGATGTACATGAGGAATGGGGATATGGGATGTCGGTAACATTTATTAAAGTACTTCATATGTGAATGTACGTATATGTAGAGAGAGAGAGAGAGAGAGAGAGAGAGAGAGAGAGAAATGCAATTCAATTTTCAGAAAAATTGTCGGGATCGCAAATTTCCATAGGACCGAACGACCAGCCATGATGTTATCTTCATTGAAAATCCAATCGTTTTGATTTAGCCTAAGCAATTTAGATGATTTCATGCATTTCATATCATATAAATTAGTAACAAATTTGAAAAATAATATTTAGTTTTAGTTTTAGTTTTACCCAAATTTGGTGAAACTTTGACCGGGCATAACTTTCCATCCAACCTTCATTGACTCAATTTTTGCTCTTAGAGGAAGCTCGTGACTTTTCAAAAATGCGATTTGATTTTAAAAAAAGTGTTAGGATCACGAATTTTTCGGAATTGGACCGAACAGAGGGTCATGATATTTTTTCGCTAAAAATCCAATCGCCCTGATTTACCCTAAATAATTAGATGATTAGTCAAGCCACACAAACTCTATTTGCATATTTCAAGCACCTGGAGATTTCATACTTAAAAGCGATGGAGGATTCGTTAACTAGGTAGATTCGTGGTTACTAATAGAAAATCGGGAGGTGATGTAGATATTCTTCAATAGGGAGTTTCTTGTGACGAAAATCTTAGGAAAAATAAAAGTTACAAAAGTGAACCGCATCAAGGTTACTAATAGAAAATCGAAAGGTGAGCGGAAACTCGTGTTTTCCTGTCGATGAGGAGTATAAACCATATCCCAACAATTCCTTTCTACTCCAAACAAATAAGCAAATCACCAAATTCTTTTCCATTCAATTCATTTCCATTGCATTGTATCCTAGCTTCCTCCTTTCCGTTCATCGTACCAAACGTAACGTCCACGGTCAAGATTCATCCGAGTATTAAAATAAAACACTTCAATTTTTTTAAAAAAATAATAATGTGTGATCTAAAATTGCCATCACAATGTTGACATTGCCACGGTTAGCTGTGAGACAAAGTATGTCCACCTAAAATTGTCTTGTCGCTAATGCGTTTGAAACGAACCGTTGATTAGGCATGGAGCAATAGCCGATTGCACCGACCGAGACACGGGGTGATGAGAAGAACCCCATTGACGACCAATAAACTTACCTTACTTTAATAATGAGAATGAAATCAATCATGATCGTCACCAATTGACTAAAATATATTAACATGTGAATATCTGAAGGTCGTAGAATGATGGACCCGCTTCTTCCGTAATTTGTGAGGAAAATTATTTTAAAAAATCATAACTTTATTGTACTTGTACTAATTCAGTCATAAACTTTTTAATTTGGTCAATTCATTCCTAAACATTTTAGCAACTATTTGCCAATTGAGTCCTTCTTGCCAATTTTGGTCGGAAATCGCTAACTTAAATGTCAATCGTCTTACGTGACAAGACCGACGCTGACGTAAACATCTTTTATAATTCCTAATTTATTTTCAAATCACACCTCTTCCAGCCGATTTTCAATATTACTTGATTTCGAAAGTTCATGATTGTCTTTTTTATTGTGATTTTGAAAATGCCTAGTCGATAAAGATTTCAGATTAATATTATCATTGCATGTGCGTCACGTGGCTATCCAAGTCCTACGCCATCCGTCGTGATCTATCACTATTTACAGCTCACCATAATGAGAAGAGCCAATCGACGACCAAGAAACTTACCTAACTTTAATAATGAGAGTGAGATCATCAGGATAATCGCCATGTGAATAAAGCAATAAAAGTTCTGTCGTCCCACTTTGTTTCCTCTCTGGAAAGATAAGACTCGTGGGAAGAGATTTTTAAAACGTATGCATGTGATGATGGACCCGCTTCTCCAATAATTGATGTACTCTATGTTCGTAATTTGAATTCGTCACTGTATATGGCCCTTCAAATAATTACTATAAAAAGACTATAACCATATTTTTTAAAATTCCTTCCGATAGTTTATCAAGGCCCTGTTTTTTGGAGGAAAAAAAAAAAGGCCCCAGTGAAAACTTCCTCCAATTAATTCTTCCGATTGATGGATTTATAAATATAGACATCACCGATATTTATTATTTATAAATTTACATGTATGTGATGTTCAGAGAAGAAGATGATTTCTTGATAAAATCATTCATAAGGGTAACTTGTAGGTATCGTTGACGATAGGTTATTGCTTGCACAAGTGTATATATACTGATACTTTTGGACATACAATTTGAAGGAGTCCACATGGTTTATTAGGGATGGTAATGTTCTTGCTGTGTTATCTTATGTATGTCGATCATTCGTGTTGTATTGTATAATTATCCAAATGTTTGAAGAAAACATATAGTCGGGTTAGGATTTCTTCAAATAAATTGTCCCATCTTGTTTAAGTTCGATTTTCGTGTAGTATCAGAATTGCCACTTGCATGATTTATGATAGAATATTTAAATATGAAATCACGCATTCATTTAATAGTTTAAGCATTTGGATTGGACTTTCTAACATAGTATCAGAGCAGGAGATCCTGAATTCAAATATTTCTATGTCTCATTTGCCTCCCCAATTAAACATGTACACGCTTAGTACTAGGCAAAAATAAGACCAGACTAAGCATAAAGAGGAGTGATAAAATATTTAGATATTAAACAATGCATTCATCTAACAGCTTAATCTTTTTTGTTGGACTTTCGAACATAGTATTAGAGCCAGTGCTATCACTTTCACGAATGTCTGTCCACCCCCCATTAGTCAAATCCCATGTGCCGCTCGTAAATCAACTTGCACGTAAAAGGAGGTATTGAAGTATTGCCCCATATCGCTTAACAACAGGTCCAAAATGCTTTTTATATTCATGTGGTCTCCATCCACCTATCAGTTTAAACTTTTTGAACAGTCAGCAGTGATTCTACCAAAATCTCACAATTTACATAATTGTGACCCACTTTCACATCAATCAAGAGTGCATACCCACGGTTCACCAAGTAGTCATCCCCCTCTTTAGAACCGAAGAAATGCAGCTGCACAAACAATTTCAATCTTCATATATGTCACGGGAACACATGACATGAACCTATAGCCATCTAGGAATGCTAATCTTGCCGTAAACTGCGTCCAAAAATAAGGTAGTTCCAATTGTTGACCAAAGAAAAAAAACGTGGCAAGTCATGCCAAGGCAGAAGGCGGTTATGAAGCTTTGTCAAACGGTGTCGGGTAAAGTAGACAATAATTAAAAAAAATAAAAATAAACCCAACCGAATCAGGCACTAACATTATTAGATATGGAAACATAGAAAAATATAAATAAATAAAAAAACATATGAAAAGTATTGGACGCAATCTTACTGGCCTCTTTAAAATCTTCGATATGCACATGAAAAGACATAACGGAAAGAAAACCCAGGTATGGGTGCTCTCTCAACTCCAAAGCTTCCCTCGATAGATTTTTGCAAAAATGACGTGAAGCCGGGAAGCACTGACTGGGATTCAGTGCAAAAAGAGGTTGTCAAAGCACTTGAAGAGTACGGTTGTTTTGAGGCTCGATACGATCAAATCAGTGTTGAGCTCTACAATGATGTCTTCAAGCAATCGGAAGACTTGTTCAGTCTTCCGGCTGAGACGAAGCGCAATTTTGTCGACCCCTGAAAGCCATACGACGGTTACCTCGCGAACCTACCTCATTTGCCACTCTACGAAGCAATGGGAATCTCTGGTGTGCTAAGACTCTGGAGGCATTCAAAAGTTAGCCAATCTCATGTGGCCTAGGGGAAATCCGAAATTTTGGTACATTTGTTTCGTCTAAAATTTGCATGCTGTACATGTATTTTGAAATTACATAACTATATAAATTGCGAGTATTTGTGTTGATCAACTTATGGAAAGAAAAGTTTGATTTTATGGTTCTTCTTTGGTGTTGGTTTCGAAAGTTTTTATTTGCTAAAGTGGTATATTCTATCTTTATGGGCTTTATTTTTTGGAATAATCATACTTTTCATTATCATATATGTGCAGTGAAGCACTGAATTCATATGCAATGAGGCTCTCTGAGTTAGAATCACTGATCACCAGGATGGCGTTTCGAGGCTTAGGCATGGAGAAATATATGGATTCTCATACCGAATCCTTGAACCAGTCGATGCGAGTCATGAGATACGAAGCGTCGATGACTCAGGAGCCTCGGATTAGGGCAATCTCACACTGCGATGAGAACTTCTTGACCATACTTCAACAAAACCATGTGAATGGATTGGAGGTGCAAACAAGGGATGGAAAGTGGATTCAAGTCGCACCTTCGGCTTCCACCTTCATAGTCATGGTTGGAGAGTCGTTTCAGATGCCAAGGCTTGTAATTGCAATTCAGATCGAGTGTTGAGTTTACACGGTGATAACTTCTAATTTGGAGGTAGGTACGATTCCATGGAGATCAATTTTACCGAAATCTATGCACCAGATGGTTGTATAAACTAATTCTGCTATGTAAGCCAAATTATATTTCAACACATTCTATATTTTAAATCCCAATGAGAACACCCAAGAAATTACATGTCTCGAGGGATCTTTTGCACTGTGGCTAGTTCTTATTACCGATCATATCAAGATATAAAAGAGATGACGTAATAATTCTTTTTCATGTGGTACCACTTTTGTCATAGCTCTAGACTTTTAGAACCATGTGAATGCGAATCCTTCGATTCCTTTGTTTAACGCTTATTTCATTTGATTTCTTCCAACATTTCATTCCCTCCCCCATTCCGCTCCATCGTACCAAACGTAAGTTAACAATGTTCGCATTGCCAGAGTTAGCTGCAAGACAAAGTATGTTCATCTAAAAGTGTCTTGTTGCTAATGCGAATTACGATCGCTACAGTTGCTAATTTGAAACGAATGGTTGGCTAGGGATGGAGCAATGGCCGATTGCACTGCCCTACGCACCGGGTGATGATGAGTGGGAACGAGACGAGGTACTCGATCGGCTCGTTCTCGGCCATAAGAGGAGTGATCAAGTGCCCGCACGAGCTGGTGGATGAGCAACACCCCTCGCTCTTCAAGCCCTTCGACGAAGTCGATCTGCTCCGATTCCACCAAACCGAGCAAGGCTTCAAGGCCGAGTGGACTCTCCGAACTTCCTTAATAGTTTTAGGGAAACTGGGGTTTTTTTTTTTTTAATAAAAACAAAGATATTGACTGGGGGTTCAGTTATGTATGAGGAAGTGTGGTGCCATAGTTTTTACAAAGTTCTTTTTAATATTATCAATCTTAAGATACAAATGCGGTTTCTAATTTTTTACCTGATCACATCATTTTACACCTTGGGAATGGCTCTGTGTACCCCGTGTATGAATCTATTCGAAAATATGAATTTATGTATACATGATGATGCCGCATATGCAACATACCATTATGACATATTGTGTCATGTGATGACGTGTATTATGCGGCGAAGTGTATATGTCGCCCCCTGATGTGAATGCCTGAATCATAGTGTGATGTGTATGCATGTTCGACACGATGGTTAGATCCTTAAGGATTCATGCTCTGAAATGGCGGAGTCATTCTTCTTGTACTGCTTATTCAAGCGTGTTAATCTTGTCGGAGGATGCAAATAATCCCTTCCGACCGATCTTCCGGAATACCTGATTTCGAAAGCTTGCAATAGTTTTCATAATTATGATTTTGAAAATGTTTGGTCAGTAAAGATAATAGAGTAATTCTATCATTGCTTGTGTGTTACGTAGCTATTCAAGTCCTATGTTGTTCGTCGTGGCCATGTTTTCCTCCATTTTTAATGAAAAAAAAAAAACTTCCTTCAATTATTTCATCTTATCGATAGATTAATAGAAAAAGAAGATGATGGGTAAAGTGATTACAGAGAATAAGAAAATTTAGAAAATGTATTGGACGTTGTCGATATAGTAATTGGAGCAATAGAGATGTTGATTTGGGGTAGACATGTTGAAGAATTTGATGTGTTTTCCTAAGCTGATATCATGTCGATGTTTAAAGTAAGAGAGAATATGATGACAAAGTGTTTATGGTCTCTCAATCCAAATTAGGGCTATATGATATGTATTTATGGGAGTGACTAATTACAATAAGGGTACAAATAAAAACATAATTACAAAAATACTCCATAATGCATAAGTTACACATTAATATTTACAACTTACCACGATGAGGAAAACCTCGTTGACGATGAATGAACTTTCCCAACTTGAATAATGAGAATGACATCAATCATGATGGTCCCCAATTGACTAAAACTACATAAGTTCTACTGTCCCACTTTGTTTCCTCTCCGAGGCAAAAGGACACCAGAAGTATCAAAATTTATGTACATCACTCACTTCAGTGCCAAAACTTTTTTTTCGAATCATTTAAGTGCCAACTACAGCGTGTTTGGCCAGTAATCCTACATGGCCATTTTTTATTATTATTTTAAGTCCTCGGAGGTCTGGTCAACATTTTAAAAGCTAAAAATATTTTAAAAAAATAAAAGTTTAACTAAAAAATAAGCTAGAAAAAAAAAAAGGGACAGTTCGTAGTGGTGAAGGTCGCCAAGCCCTAGCCAATGGCCGGCAACCCCCACTGACCCAAGGCGAGGGTGAGCAACCCTTGCCCAGATTTGGGCGAGGGTCGCCGACCCTTGCTTGGGCCTAGCCAAGGGCCACCACAGTCGACCTCCCCCCCTCCCCACTAGTGGCAGCCCTTGGCCAGGCCGAGATGAGAGCCAATGACCCTCGCCCGCCCTCACCTGGGGTCATTGGGGCTCGGTGGCAAGGGCTTGCATAGCTCTCACCATTGCGAACTATCCATCCCCCTATCCTTTTTTTTAGCTTATTTTTTAATTAAATTAATTTTTTAAAATTTTTAGCTTATCAATAAATCAAAAAAATTTATGTGAAGCCTATATGGACTAATTTTTTTATAAAAAAAAAAAAATTGCCATGTCAGATAAAAATTTAATTATAAATGTCATATGCAAAATTTGGTAAGAATTTTTCCGATTTAGCACTTAAGTGATCATTTTTCTCCGATTTGAGCACATAAGTGAGCCGGCAAAAAGTTTTGATATCAAAGTAATCTCCATACACAAATTTTGATACTTTTAGTATCTTTTTGCCCCTCTCCAGAAAGATAAGACTTGAAGAAGAGATTTCTGAACGTATGCGCCGTGTGATGATGGACCCGATTCTCCAATAATTGATGTAATCTGTGTTTGTAAATGGGCCCATCATATAATTGACATCGAAAGACTACAACCCTAATTGAAAAAGCTCCTTCCATTAGTTTGCCAGGTCCCCGTTTTCCTTCGTCCTTAGAGAAAACTTCCTCCAATTAGTTCGTCTATTTGATGGATTTACTGGACATCAACCGTATTTATATGTTATTAAATTTACATGTGATGTCCAGAATTTTTAACTCACCATTGGAGGAAATTTGAAGGTCTGAAAAGTTGAAAATGGAAAACCTATGCGAGAACTATGTGAGAGGAATATTTAGGGTTTTCTTTTTTCCTCAATGTCTCCCCGTAAGGTAAATAATCTTGCCCATAATTTGCACCTTTTATGCCTCCATCATTATCGGCGTTATTTTTACGTTTTAATTCTTTTTGGGGTACATATTTGAATCAGGTTATTGTGTAATTATTACTTGTTAGATCGATCATAAATTAAATGTTGGATTTTTTGTCACGATATACCCGCATAAATTACAAAAATATATATGATAGTGTGATGGTATAATTGAGGGAAAATTGTTCAAAAAGCCTTAAACTTATAGTACTTAGGCCAATTAAGCTTTAAACCTTTTAATTGTGCTAATTAAGTTCTAAACATTTTCACATCTTGCCAATTCAGTTCATCTAGCCAATTTTGGCTGAAAGTCGCCAATGTGGACATTGGCCGTCCGACGTGGACAATTTTTAATAATATATTTATAACTTTTATAACTTTTCTTTTCTTTTCTTTTTCATTTTTTTCCACTTCTCTTCTCTTCTTTTTTTTATTTTCTTTATTTTCCCTTTTTCCAATGGCCAGTAGAGGGAAAAAGAAAAAAGGAAATAAGATGAAAGTAACAAAATAAAAAAGTAAATAAGGAAAATAGAAGACAAGGAAAAAGGAAATAAAAAAAATAAAAAATGTTATTTAAAAATTTTTCATGTCAACACCAATCATGCTATGTCGAATGGCCGGCAAGTTGGGGCCCACGCAAGCTATTTTTGATCAAAATTGGCTAGATTGACTCCATTGGTAAGACATGAAAATGTTTAGGATTGAATTAGTAAAAGTAAAATAGATTTAGGATTTTTTGGACAATTTTTCTATAATTGGGACTTGCATTTTAAGAAGTGTCTAGTGCTAAATTTAATTTCAATTCGACGTAATTAGAGTATAGTATTGAGGAGTCTTTCTCACCTTTATTCTAATAATAGTCTGACATGAATTTAATGGATAGCCTAACCCCAAACATCACAATTACTGATCGGGTAAGTGAACTTAATGGTCTGACGTGTCTTTCTCACCTTTATCCTTGACCGGGTAAGTGAACTCGCCCTATCGCCTAATCCCAAACATCACAAGTAGTGACACGACTCGAGTCGTATCGTGTGAAGTCAAGTTAGAATTGAGTTAATAATATGAAAAACTTCAGACTGGTACGTCTGTGATAAATTTATCTCAAATTAATTTTTTGATCACGAAAAACCTCAAATTGATATATTTGTAACAAATTTACCCCAAACTAGTATACCTGTAACAAATTTACCTTTCGTTAATTTCTGTTAAATTGGATTTAATACGATGAAAAATCTCAAACTAGCAAATCTGAGACAAACGAAGGATAAAACTCAAAACTAGTACACCCCACCAATTGTCACATGTCTTCAAACTTAGCAATTTGACAAAAACTGACGAATGGAAAATTTGTTACAAGTATATCAGTTTGGGATAAAATTGTCATAAATGTATTAATTTAGAATTTTTCGTGATAAAAAAAATAATTTGGGGTAAATTTGTCACAAGCGTATCAGTTTGCGATTTTTTGTGGTATTAACCCGCTTGTTTAAGTTTGGTTTTCGTGTGGTATCGGAATTGCCACCCGCATGTTTTACGCATTCATGACCCACTTCCACATCGACTGGGAGTGCATACCGACGGTTTACCAAATAATCATCCCACTACTGATTAGAACCTAATGCAGTTGCACAAACAGTTTCAATCTTCAGCATATGCAGATCTAGATAGACACATTCATGTGTCACTATATGCCCTATATTATTACTTCCCTTGACGAGAACGCATGACATATATCTATAGCCATCTAGAAAAGCTAATCTTTCCATAATGCGTCCAAAAATAAGATAATTCCAATTGTTTCCCATTTCATTTTCAACATGGCAAGTCATGCCAAGGCAGAAGGCCGCTATGAAGCTTCGTCAAGCGGTGTGGGGTAAAGTAGACAAATAATTGGATAAAACCCGACCCAATCACGCACTAACATTATTAAATATGGATACATAGAAAAATATAATACAAAAAATAAATATATGGAAACCCTTGGACGCAACCTTATTGACCTCTTTAAAATCTTCAATATGCACATGAGAAGACTTCACCAAAAGAATAAGCCATAAAGGAAAAGCCGGTATGGCTGCTCTCTCACCCCCAAAGCTTCCCTTGATAGATTTTTGCAGAAATGACATGAAGCCAGGAAGCACTGATTGGGATTCAGTGCAAAAAGAGGTTGTCAAAGCACTTGAAGAGTACGGTTGTTTTGAGGCTCGATATGATAGATTCAGTGTTGAGCTTCACAATGATGTCTTCAAACAATTGGAAGATTTGTTCAATCTTCCGGCTGAGACGAAGCGCCGTTTTGTCGACCTTCGAAAGCCATACGACGGTTACCTCACGAACTTACCTCATTCACCTCTCTATGAAGCGATGGGAATCTCCGGCGCGCTGGACTCTAGAGGCATACAGAAGTTAGCCAATCTCATGTGGCCTCAGGGAAATCCAAAATTTTGGTACACATTTGTTTCATCTGAAACCAGCGTGTTGCACGTGTATTGTGAAATTACATAACTATGGAAATGCGAATATTTGTGTGATAAAAACTTGTGGAAAGAAAAAATTTTATTTTATGAATCTCCTTTTGATGTTGGTTTCGAAAATTTTTATTTGTTGGAGCTGTATATTCTATCTTTACGAGCCTTATTTTTTGGATAATTGTACTTCTCATGAACATTCTTGAATATATATGCAGTGAAACACTGAATTCATATGCAATGAGGCTCTCAGAATTGGAATTACTAATCACCAGGATGGTGTTTCGAAGCTTAGGTGTGGAGAAATATCTGGATTTGCATACTGAATCCTTGAACCACTCGATCCGAGTCATGAGATACGAAGCGCCGATGACTCAAGAGCCTTGGAACGGGGCAAGTTCGCACTGTGATAAGAACTTCTTGACCATACTTCAACAAAATCATGTGAATGGATTGGAGGTGAAAACGAAGGATGGAAAGTGGATTCAAGTCGCACCTTCGGCTTCCACCTTCATAGTCATGGTTGGAGAGTCATTTCAGGTGAGTTTCTTTCCCATCTCTCATGCCAAGGCTTGTGATTCCAATTCAGATCGAGTGTTGAGTTTACACGATGATAACTTCTAATTTGGAGGTAGGTACGATTCCATGGAGATCAACTTTACCGAAGACTATGCACCAGATGGTTGTATAAACTAATTCCGCTATATCAGCCAAATTATATTTCAACACATTCTATATTTAAAACTCATAACAACACCCAAGAAATTACATGTCTCGAGGGATATTTTGCACTGTGCCTAGTTCTATTACCAATCGTATCAAGATATAAAAGAGATGATGTAATAATTCTTTTTCATGTGGCACCACTTTTGTCATAGGTCTAGACTTTTTAGAACCATGTGAATGCCGCTTAACCTAAGCGTTGGTTTGGTAGCCAGGAATCACCCCGGAATGGAATCGTCATTCCTGGTGCGAATCCTTCGATTCCTTTGTTTAACGCTTATTTCATTTGATTTCTTCCAACATTTCATTCCCTCCCCCATTCCACTCCATCGTACCAAGCGTAAGTTAACAATGTTTGCATCGCCGCAGTTAGCTGCAAGACAAAGTATGTTCATCTAAAAGTGTCTTGTTGCTAATGGGTAGTATGATCGCTACAGTTGCTAATTTGAAACGAATGGTTGGCTAGGGATGGAGCAATGGCCGATTGCACTGCCCTACACACCGGGTGATGATGAGTGGGAATGAGATGAGGCACTCGGTCGGCTCGTTCTCGGCCATAAGAGGAGTGATCAAGTGCCCACACGAGCTGGTGGACGAGCAACACCCTTTGCTCTTCAAGCCCTTCGACGAAGTCGATCTGCTCCGATTCCGCCAAACTGAGCAAGGCCTCAAGGCCGAGTCGACTCTCAAGGCCTATTGTGGTGTTTGAAAGAGTTACTGATGATCACTAGTGTTACAATATTGGAGCGTCATTGTTTGCGAGTGCTAATGTGTTTGTCTGGCCCGGATGGCTTGTCATTCTAACTACATCCACATGCCATCAATTAGCCGCCGAATTTCCTAATTAGTTTTAGGGAAAATAAACTACTTTGAAGTTTGAAGTTCTCGAGTGAAAGACACTGTTTTTTTTTTTAAAATAAAAACAAAGATATTGAGTGGGGGTTCAGTTATGTATGAGGAGGGGTTAACACCCTTTTGACGATCTTTCGGTGCCATATTTTTTACAAAATCCAGTTTCATTTTATCAATCTTGAGATACATTTCTAATTTTTTTCCTGATCACATCATTTTAAATCTTGGGAATGGCTCTGTGTACCCCGCGTATGAATGTATTTAAAAATATGAATATATGTATACATGATGATGCAGCATATGCGACATCCATACCATTATAACATATTGTGTCATGTGAATGCTTAATTTATAATTATATATAGTGACGTATGTGATTGTCAATTATTTTATAATTCATCATTGGAGGAAAATATAACCCTTAATTGTGGTTAGCTATCCAGAGAGTAAGATAATTTCTTAATGAAAACTTTCATAAGAGTAACTTCTACGTCTCGTTGACAAGAGGTTATTGCTTTAACAAGTTTAATTATACAGATATGTCTAGATAGATAATCTGATGGAGTCCAAATGTTTCATCAGGTATTTTTGTTGTGCCATATTATGTGTCTCACTAATTCGTATTATTTTGTATAATCATCAAAATGTTTCAACATGAAAACATTGTGGACGATTTTTATAATTTAAAAAAAAATCTGATTTTTTTATGTTTTTATTTTTATTCTTTTTTTTTTACTTTTACTTTTTTTCCTTTTCCTTTTCCTTTTCCTTTTCCTTTTCCTTTTCCTTTTCCTTTTTCTTTCTTTCTTTTCTTTTTTTTTTCTATGACCGGTGAGGCCACCAATCGGCCGGTGTCCAACGGTGACCAATGACGGCAACAGCGACGACGAGTGAGCAAGATTGAGGATAGAGAGGGACAATCGTGAGAGATGAAAGAGAGAGATGAAGAGATAAACCTATTTTGCTGGGCTAAATGGGTCAAATATGGGTTATAAGCAAACCCATATTTGATCTGTTTTTAAAACTTTCATTTTCTTCTTGACTCACTTAGGCCCATTTTATAAAAAAAACGAGTTACCCACATAGCATTGTGCCTCTTAAAACTAATTTACAAAATGGGTACATGACCCATTTTGCTAGCTCTAAAGTTAGCCAATTTCATGTGGCCTCAGGAAAATCCAAAATTTCATGCATTTATTTTATATGAGCCGGGATGTTGTACGTGTATTCTGAAGCTATACAACTATTTAAATGTGAGGTTAATACCACAAAAAAAAACCCCCCAAATTAGTACATCCACGACAAACTTACCTTCAATCAGTACATTTATAACAAATTTATCCTAAACTAATACACATGTGACAAATTAATCCCAAACTGGTACACTTGTGATAAATTTACCCTAAACTTATTTTTGGATCAACAAAAACCCCAAATTGGTACACGAAAGACACATTTACCCTCCGTTAGCTTCCATCAAATTTTACTGTTAAATATAGCTAGAACTCTTGATCATCTTCCACAACCTTAGATAAAGATTTCTCACTAAACGATGTTGGCAATTTCCACGCTAAATTTTGCCGTCAAATTTAGCAAGAACTACTAAGTTACTAAGAATGTCACTAAAGAGTTATCGCTAAATGGCATTGGCAATTTCAACAACCTTAGACAAAGACGACAATGAAGAACTCGATAAAGAGGAAAACAATCTAGAGTTATCGATAAATTTAACTGTAAAATTTGATGGAACCTAGTAGAGGGTAAACGTGTCATGGCGTGTACTAGTTTGACGTTTTTGGTGACCCAAAAATTAGTTTATGGTAAATTTGTCGTAAGTATTACTAGTTTGAAGTAAATTTGTCATAAAAGTATCAATTTGAAGAAATTTGTCACAAGTGTACCGATTTGGGGTATTTCATGGTGATAACCCTTTTCACATAGACTTGCCACGTGTCGTCTAACTCGGCATTTTAACGGAAAAATTTAAAGGAAGCTAACATATGGTAAATTTGTCATGCATTTACTAGTTTAAAGTTTTTGGTAATCTAAAAATTAGTTTGAGGTAAATTTGTCATGGGTGTACCGATTTCAATTTTTTGTCGTATTGACCCTTAGATGTGTATATATGTGTTGATTAACTGGGGTACCTACATATGGTTTTTATTAATTGACTATCTAGGTAATATATCAATCAAGGAAATGCACAATCAAAGAGAAATATGAAAAATCTCCTACATATATGCCTTGTCACAAGATATATGGAAAATCAAGGGAAATATCTTTGTAGTAAATATACTAAATATCTCGAGCATTAAAGCATACTAATTTTGCATGGAAAATTTTTAATTTGAAAATTGACATTGCTTAGATAAAAATATATATATCAATATACAGTTAGATTAAGATTAGATTTTTAAGATCATGAAAATAAGATATTCGAGGTGTTTGTTTCTATCTTTTAAAAAAATTTCCTAATTTACCATTATTTTTAATATAGATGTAATAACCATGAGACACAATGTTTGAATTCAATTTACGACTTTCTAGGTATATATTGTTCTTTTTGTTGTTAAAAATTAATATGCTTAGAGTTAATTAATATAATTATGTCTTCTCGTCGAGAGTCATATCTATTAGTGAAGCAATATATCCATTCATATAAGAGTTGCATGTTTTCATTAGACATTACTAACCTTTTAAACTATGTGTGCTTAATTTACATTTGAACAAATAGTTATTAATGAAAAAAAAAAATTACATTCATGTGCAACGCACGTGGTTACAAACTGGTGGGTTAAAAAAAAGGAAAAAGTCATAAAAAAAATCCCTAAATGTGCCCACTGTGACACATTTACCATAAATTTTTTCTTTGTGACCTCATAATTTCAAACGTGTACTTGTGTGACACATTTATCATCCGCCAAGGTTTTCATTAGTGAGCACCATTAAAAATTTGCTTACATGGACGACAAAAAGCAAACGGTATTAACGTGGTACACACGTAGCTTAAGTGAAATAAAAACATCATTTTGGTTAGAAAATCATCTAATGGAACCTTGACAAAGGGTAAATGAATCACACGAGTACAACTTTGAAGTTTTTGATATCATAATTAAAATTTTATGATAAATGTGTCACAGTTGATATAATTTGAGGTTTGATGTTGCAAAAAAAAAAATCAGGGTGAATCTGTCGCATTGGACATAATCTGAAGTTTTTTTGTTGCTTTTTCTCTATAAAAAAATTTAATTGTGTAAAAAAAATGGATAGAAAGTATATGAAGAGACATTCTTTTGAAACTCACAACTATGTGAGTGTGTCTGTCTAGCACGGAGTGATTGTCATTCCAGTAAGATCCACATGCCCTTGATGAGACGCCAAACATCCTACCAGAAAAGAAGCTACTTAAGTTTTCGTGATAAAGTAAGGAGGTGAAGAGCATCCATTCCATTTTAGAAATTAATTTCTGACCAGAAATTGATTTTTCTATTTCTACTCAAGAAATTAATTTCTGGAGCAGAAATGCATTTGATAAAACAAGAGAAAATTTTTGCTTCCAAAGAAGAAATATTAATATTTTTTAGAATTTTGTAATTA
>BCNH02000003.1:8547176-8599975 GCA_001662345.2 Metrosideros polymorpha var. glaberrima
AATATTATTATTTTGACCGATCGGCTAGCCAAATGGATTGAATTAATATAAATGCAAAATGTTTAGGACTCAATTGGCAAAACCCATTCCGGAGGAGAGAAGTAAAAAAAATTTACTTCTTTCTAAGGGCTCAAAATTCATTCTGAAAGAGAAAATGAGTTCTTGAATAAAAAAAAAGAAGTTGTTTTAACAAACACGTTTCTACATCAAAAATGAAAAAGTGCTCTCGAAGTAGAATAATGAAATTGCGTTAACAAACGCATTTCTGCTCTAGAAGTGATTCTGGAGCAGAAATCTTACTCCATAATGGTTACCATTCACCTCCTGACTTGTTTGTTTAGAAATAATAACAAAGATATCATTTGGGGATTCACTTATGCAATGTAAAAGGGTTAGGATTATCATACACGTCAGGAGTGATTCTAGGTATACGAGTATTGGAAGATACGAATATGAGTACACATGATGATGCGGCATATTTAGCATACCATTGATGACATGTCGTGTCATGTGCCGACGTTTTGCGTAATGTTGACGACATCTTGTGCCAATTGATGATGTGTATAATGTGGCAAAGTGTCGTGCGATGACATGGGTGCATGAATCCTAGAGTGATGCGCAATTAGATGATCTGATCTTTAATGGTGCATGTTTGAAACAGCGGAGTCATTTTTCTTACGTACCTTATTCCGACGTGTTAATGGGTGGGCACACCAGGCCAGCCCGCCTATAATCCGGGCCGCATTACATTATTTCAATCACCCACTCATTAAACATAAGCTCTTAGGAATATCTTTTGACAAGTAAATTGAAGATAAGAAAGGGAAAGGTACAAGTAAGCTTATCGATATTGTCGACGACATTGCAGCTGAACATGAACTTGTGTACCAACTCGGCGACTCTTGGCACTGAGGAAGTACATTGCAACATATCCGTCCTCATACTGATGGCATTTGAACCAAATGAAGAATTGCCTTTGCTTTTATTAAGCTAAAACATCTCCTCTCCAGCTTCGCATCCAAAATGATATGTGACCTTCTGAATTCACTTCCTTCTAGCTAGAACTTAAAGCCGAAACAACCATACTGCGTGAGAAACCACAAAATGAAAACAAAAATTACACCCGAAATCGATGAACCTAGAGAAAATATGGAGACATGATATCAAAGGGATGTCTCATTCTTCGAAGTCGTCTTTGTCGTCAATCGGGATCGGTCTGTTTCTCCAGTAAACAGCAAGTGCACTCCCGCCAAGCTGTGAAAAGAGTGATTATCAGCAAGTGAGTATGCCAGAGATGAATAACTCAAAGTATATATACACACACTACAGGAACAGAGTTGAAACAGATGTTTTGAGTATTCTGAATTTACCGCCATGCAAACTACGCTGACCGCAGAAGGAACGGCTACCAGAGGATTGGTGAAATGTTTCTGGGCGAGAAGAAATCCAAGGGCAGAACTCTGCAAATGTCGAACAGATTTGAATTCATAAGATATTCAATTCACTCAGAGGAATTAGTAGCGTAGACGGAGGTTTCACCCAATTTCAGCTAAAAGAAAAGGCAATCGAGAGCCATGCACTGGACAAAGAGAAAGCATTAATGCCAAAGGCAATGAAGACTTTGACTACGCTTTACTGCCAATGAAAAGTTCACTCAAAAGAAGAAGAAGAACTATACCGTTGTTTCCAATAGAAGTACACATATTTTTGAAGCAACATTAGTAGCAACCAATGGCATACCTCACATACAGACATGTGTACATGAACCTTTTTGGGCCATACACATGTCCATGCACCTTACTTTCATCAAATTTTAAGCATGGAAATGTGTGGACTTATATGATTTAAGAGTAATTCAGAATAGACACAGCCATGAGAAATCTCTTCATTTAACAGTTCAAAACTTCAAAGTGACTATAATTATCGGAGAATTATTCTACCCGTATATCTCCTCAAACACAAGGATACCATTTCACTGAAAATGACATGAGAATGATCTCAAAAGAATTGTGATAAACAAGAATTTATTGCTTATAGTTAATATGCCGTTCAAAGACTATCCAGAGACCACTGCAACAAAAGATTTATAACTATTCATTTTAACAACAGATAAATGTTTCAGTAACAATTCTTACAAGGGCATCATGCTCCTCTTCAGTCCAATTGCTTAATTGCAATGAAAAATGGCACCTTGGAAACACTGATTCTGCTGAACTTTGTAAAATGTATGACGTTTGCACATTTATATTAGTAATCATAAAATTAACAATGACCATGGTCAGCAATGACAAGAGACAATAGACTCTACTGATACTAAAAAATGAAGATGGAGGGTATTGAAGTTGAAAAGGAACTATGGTTAGTTGTGCTCTTTAATTCCAGCAACAAATTAGGTAGTCGAAGGGCAGCAAGAGAAGAACAGAACAGGAAAACATAATGGAGGACATGGAAGACGGTTACCTGCATCCCACATTCAATAGAAATGGTGCGGGATGTAGATTCACCAAATGAGATTTTCGATATCCAATATCCAATGGCAAAGGCAGCACCATGCAGGAGAGCTACTGGTAACAGAAGTTGCGCTCCTTGAGTTTTCAAGACATCTGCAACTTGCCCAATCTAGTGAAAGTTCATCAGAGTCACATCTTACCAGAGTTTGGCAATGCAAGAAAGAAACGAGCAGTGAAAGACCATATCTAGATATTAATTTGATTCACTTACAGGGCTTGCACAAAGTAAGGTGGTCAGAATAACTCCAATCAATGGGGTCACAGTGACTATTTTCGAAGTAAACTTGGGAAAAAATTCATTGGCCAACACTGTCATGAACAACAGACAAGGGTTATCTCATTTATTGACTATTCCCTCACTCTTCCTTCCAAGCGACTCTAGTTTGAATTTTGACAATCTTCTGCTTACCCCCAACTATCGTTGGCACCAGAACAACCTGAAAAGTACTGATAGCCAGGCCCTGCAAGTATTTGTTGACAAAAAGTGATTCCATGATCCCTCAGTACGTGACAATCCTACATAGCTGGATATAGTGGGTCTGCACTACAATGCAAATACAATGAACCACGTATAGGAAATACACCACATATATCCGCATGTGCATGCAGACTAACAGCAATGAAGAAATGAGTTATGTACAACGAAAGAGTTTTTCAACAAATCTCATCCACTGGAGATAGATTAGATACAATATGCATTTCTCACTAGTTTTCTTCCATGCAATTGTAATTACAGCTCATCATCACATGAAAGATGGAAGCACTCCAAAAAGCTAAACTTTTTCAAATCTAGACTTTTTAGACTCTTGGGTAACAAAATATTCCAAGTGCTCAAGCCAAAGCCTATGAACGAACTGTCAGCCACTGAAGATGTCTGTGGTTCAACAAGATCAATCAGAAGCCAACCATTTCAATACTGCCTTCCACATCAGTGCTTCAGTGAACAATCTTAAGCATTCATTTTATTTGAAAATCAACTAATTGGTCTACCATTCAAATGCAATCTTATTCTCATACTTTTAGCATCTGAAGAGGTGATGATAGTTATGCTGTACTCACTGCAGCATCCACAGGAACAAGCTGGCCAGCAAGAAGCGTAGTGAGGAGAGGCGTCATCACAATGGCACCAATAGTCGAACACCTGCAAATTTTTTATAAAAAAAAAATTGACAACCTTCAGAGGGAAAAAAATCAGGACAAACGCTTCAAAAACTATCACGCAGAACATGTCCAAAGTTCACACGGGTAGTTATTCAAAGTTAGTATCCTTTCTATTTCCATCTGGTCCACAATGATCAGCCATAACATTTCAGATGTATGTCCATCATGTTATCCACTCATGTCCATAATTTGATACACTAAGTGAAAAGATAAGCGAAAGCAGTATGCTCTAAAGATCCCTATTTCACATTAACAATACTCAGCACATGATGACTGCAAACCTGCAAATAGGCATCAGAAACACCACATGCTTATGAAAAAAAATTAATTTAGTCAAAGAAATTGATATCTCACACTGTAACTGCTCCAACACCTTCATTATATTACTGTTGTATTTAGGAACTTTAAACTGAAAGACAGAATATTGCAGCCTGGAAAGGAGACAATAAATTACAAAAATCCCGTATGAGGTAAAATGTTTGGGAATTTACATATATCACAATAGGAACATGAAAAGAACCGATCAATGGCAAGTGCTAACATAACAAAATATGCAATCAAGCTTTGGAAAGAGGCTGTCTGCTTATGCTAGAAGAAGAGCGAAAGTTTACATATGTCATAACTTACGTTGTCATGAGGACGGAGAGTGCTACATTCCCCTTAGAGATATAAGTAGCAACATTGGATGCTTGACCACCGGGGCAGCAGGACACCAATATAAGACCAGTTGCAAGCGGTGCAGACAACTTTAAAGTCTAGAAAACACAGAGACTTTGTTAATGATAGATTTCAGAGACAGATACACAGATAGAACTCTAGTTACACACCCAAGCTGGAAGATCATGGAAACTTGGTGGGTGATGAATTTCTTAACAGGATACACAAGCATTTTGACAATTAGAGCTGCCAGTGCAATAAAGAAAAATCATATTTTGAATTGCTGAAGACAGCAAATTCAAAGATATCTGCAGCAACCCCTGTTCTCCGAGAGTTTTGCCATTGCAGTTCCATTGAGATTTTAAATATAATTTTCCAGCACTCCAAGAGTTTCTTTGCCCAACACAATTCAGTTTGAAGATCCCAATTCGGAAGTATTATTTAAAGGCAACAATTACTATCATATACATATCCATGCAATATTTAAAATAAAAGAATTGGGCATTACTTGGAGTCAGGCCTTCCAAAGGGTGAGGAGGCTAAGGTACAGGTTTGGACATTTAAAGAAGAATAAAGTTCCCTGTGCGCGAAGAAGAAAGTATGGAAGGAAAAAGATGGGACAGACACACACAAAAAACCAAGTGCCAAGTGTGTTTTCACTTAGAATTACTTGATTGAGTATATCATAACATTAGAATCATCTGCACTGATGCAATCAAAGAAGAGAAAAGGAGTCCTGATCAGGCTAGAAACCAAGCATCTTAACTGAGATGCCGATACTTCCGTCAAGGGAAAATGAGTTGATACACAGAAACATTAGTCTTCCATTTCCCAAATATATATATATCGCATCATACAACTTTAGACACCCAAAAAATGTCGAGAACACTGAATTGTCGGCTATAATGATCCCATTAGAGATAGCACTGATTCTATTTAAGTTACTGGCATTTGATTTAGATTCCTAAAGCATCTACAGTGTAAGGTAATTTTGAAGTCCTCAGGTTTGCATCCTTTCACATCCACCACATGAACCTCACTAGGCAAAAGAAAGTACACTCTACCATCAATATTATATTGTCAGAGATCAAAATAGGCCAAAGAAGGAACTTCTGAATGGGATGGTGAAAGAAGTACCATTGCAACAACAAATCCCAACAGTGGTTTGATGAGGTACTGGGCCAAAAATCCTACACCTACCTGCAACAATAAAGTTTCATAAGGTCAAAAGGTGAAATGAAAAATATGACCTTTAATAAGGTTTGACAATTATCCTCCTAACTTATATGGATAAAGATGCCGCTTACAGTCCAAGGATTCCGCAAGCATCGCCTAAAATCCTCAAATGTCAATGTCAACCCCATAGAAAGCATGAGGAAACCCAATCCAACAGTGAAAAGATCAGTTTCCAGCCAAGTAACCTGGATGACATCCCAACAATGAAATATCCCTGGAAGAGACATTATCAACAGTAAAGGCAGCATGAAGGACTTGTAGTTACCGCAGCTGGTTTGTAGATCCCAATAACGGTTCCCAAAATGACCTGGTAAAGTAAATGATTTTAAGATACTACATCTTCCAGAAAATAAAAATCTCGAAGAACACAAATTTGGGGAGACTCATGCACAGGCACAATGCAACTTGAAGGCGTAAGAGAAACAAAGAAAATAACAGCACATCAGACAGCTTCAAAATAGGTACGTACCCAAACAGGGAAAAGGGTGGTCAGAGTTTCAACAATTCTCTCATACTGGCTCATCCCGCCAGGAGTGCTGGCAGGAATTTCTCCAGGTGCATTTGTTGCAGCCTTGCACAAAGTTGTCAATTTTCTAGATGTGAAATCCCAGAAAATGATATTAGAGACAATGTAGATGTAAAAGGTCATGCTAGCAGGAGAGAGAGAGAGAGCTAGCGATCAAAACTCTCAAATATAAGATAAATTTCACTGCTATTTTGTAACAATGCCAATGACGAATCAATCGTGGTGCCCATTTGACAACTTTAAATAGTTCAAATGTAAAATTCAAGACTAGTAGTCAGCTGGCCAGGAAGCAAACCTCCTGGCAGGGGAATTTGCCATGATAAGAGATAGAAACTTCAAGAGAGAGGCCATTCACTTATGAAGTGAAACAAAGAACTAACAAATTATAAATGCCAATGGGTTATTATTACTTATAATAACCCGTTGGCATTTGCAAGTAGGATCAAGCGTATACTTATAGTACTATTAGTATTATTAGATCATATCATCCTTGGAGCATTAGAGAACCAATGATCTCTATGCAAGGCACACTCCTAGAGATTAAATAGATTTCTTGGTGCACAACAATCCCAACAACACATTACCAAAAAAAAAACAATCCCAACAACAGAAAGAGGATCCAATCACACCAAGAATTTTGAATCACTAACATTCAATGCTGTTTGGTCAGATCACACAAGTCAATTCTCAAAATCCTAATCCAGGTTCAATCTTCCAAATTGCAAAGCTTAACCCAGGTTCAATCCAGAGCCGAAACCACCAGCAGAATCAGCACTACTAAGCCACAAAAAGATACCTTGAAGATGGATAAACAGGAAAAGGTGTTGTTGCAACAGCAACCGTCGAACTCTGCAACCGGTTCTTGACAGCCAGACTCCTTCCATTTTCGCAGACAGAATTGTCCCTACTAAGATCTAACAAAAAACAGAAAAAATGAAAAAAATTAGCAAAATGGATTATCTTGAGCAGACCAACTACAAAAAGACTAGGAGAAAATACTCAAGAAGTATGCACATCAAAGTACAGGCACCACCCAACTAGCCCAAAAAGATGCAAAATTGAAAAGTACCCAGAAAGTAAACTCCAGTCAAAACCCACAAAGAGCATCAAGAGTTCAGACGTACCAAGACGAGACACGACTCTCCGTGTCGGATAACAAGAGCTCGATCCGTAGTGAGCGCCGCTTGTCCGAAATTTGCAATCTTTGAGGACAAATCCAGACATGGACGCCATTGCAAGAATTCTCGAGATTGAATCAAGATAAAGGGTATCACAGACTAGCGATGAGCTTCGAGTTCAAAGGGAGAACGGACCTCCAGCGTTCCTGGAAGTGTGGAGGACTTTCGCAAAAGAGGGGTTTCGCTCCCAAACCCAAAAGGCGACATGGCGAGCGTTATCCGATATTTTCCATTGCCGTCGTGGAAACCGAGGAGCCACACACTAACCCAAGAGATGGTCCCATCCAGATGTTAGATGTTCTTGTTTTCTACACCATCTGCCTTTTTGGGGATGGCTTGCTAATGTCCAGTGGCTACCGTCATTTATGAGCAGACGGTCTCCTGTTCAATGAATGACTTGCTGTCTGTCGCGTCGGTTTGTGCTTTCACGATTAAAAGCTTAGTCTAAGTTGGAATTCGAAATCATCTTGATATAAAATAATTGAAGTGCACTGTTGGAGATGGGATAAGAAGAAAATACTATACATTTTAAAAAGTTTGAAAGTCCAGGCATCCACACATTTAAAAACCGTACTTAGCATGGGTTTATTTCACAAAAAACTCGAAAAATTATTTTTCAAAAAATAATCACTTATATCTCTTATAAGAATAAATGAATGGAAAAAAAATCTCACCACGCACGAAATAATAAGCCATGAATTATTATTGATAATGAAATTTTTTCATTGACTAAATTTTCATTTTTTTTCTAATCGATATAACTGATAATTTTTTTTAAAATATTTTCAAAATATTGAGTTTTCCTTGAAATAAATGCACCCTTAATAGAAGAGTAGTAATATGGATAATAACAAAAAAAAATAGCTATAATAATAAATAGTGAAAAGAGGCGACTAACGTTAACAACTTTGTTGAATACCTTGAAAAAAAGTTTAAAGCTCGTGAATTTCGAATGGCCTCGCCCTTGTTCACAAGAACAATTATCTCGATCATAATAAATCATTATAATTAGGGGTGAGTAAGATGGGACGATCGAACCAAACCGACTGGTTCTGGGCAGTTTCCAAAGGCGCCGGTCTAGTTCCCGTTTCCATGAAATTGAAATAGGTGATTTTCGGTCCATTTCCCGGTTCCAGAGGGACCGAACTGCCCAAAACTTCCGGACCACAGCGAATATTTTTTTACTAATTTTTTTATTTCTTAAATGTAAAAAAAGTTGAGAGAGAGAGAGAGAGAATCCTCTTCCTCTTGCATACACGGTACACCACCAAGCTGCTCCAACCCTTATTGCCATAATTTCGACGAGTTGCTGTCACCGCTCCTATGAGCCGTCTGACGGGCTGCTGTACCTTCTCCGCCGTGATCCCTCACGAAGTCACTCCGTGAAGAAAAACCCTTGTTGCTGCGTCTGTTTCTTTCTTGCAGATCTCCCACTCGAGCCACCATCATTTCCAACGACAACCCAACCTTGGAGATGCTCTTGTCATGCTCCAGATCTGACGCCAAGCTCTCTTGCTATCGCTGCCTATTTGCTGTGATCCTTTCTCCCGTAGTTTCGTCAGTCAAACTGGCCTGGCTGAGTCTCCTCGCTAGTGGTCCCTAGTGCTTGGGCCCAGTAACACAAAGGCCAAACATCTCATTTATGTATAATTCTATCGGTTCCATTGGACCTCTCAAGAATCAGATCAGATCGATTGGTACTAGGAACCCGTCCTACTAGTCCGATTCCCGATTCCTAGGTGGGCTCAAAACAAATTGGGAACCGATCATCCCTAATTATAATTGTATCATGTTAAATGACTCGATGGACTAACATGGATGGAGAAAAAAAATTTTCAATTCCTCCCTAGATCGAATGGATTTGAGCTATCAACTCCGGTCATCATTTGTGATTTCCACTAGTTTAACTGTCCAAATTATTTGTGATGAAATCTTGGGAAATTTTTGTTTATTTTTTCAGTATTTATTTGATTGGACTACCTATTTGTACGTATTTTAGTTGGATTCTAATATCGAAGTAGGAAATTTATGTTTCATATTTATATTAATTACTAAAGTGTTCTAACATGGATTGTTTACATCACTAAGGGAAAACAAGCTAACAAAAACTATTAAATATTTAGACATAGAGTATTGATATTGATGTAAACATTTTTTATTAATCCATTTTCCTACAATTCCTACGATAGAAAAGATCAAAGGTTGGAAAATTCTTTTTTAAATGCTCAATCTTTTGCGAAATAAATACACCTTATGTCAATTCAATACAAGAACAATCTCCGTTCTGCAGTATTGGAATCAAAGTCGAAATTCCTAATAATGGTGGAAACTCATGGAAAGGTTGCCCAAACTCGTGGAAGAAACTCTCATCGAAGCCAAATTCTTCTCCTTGAGGGAAGCGACAGAGGAAATTTAGTTTGATCAATTAATCTATAAGAATTATGACGTCATACTAGGATAATTTTATTTATTTCATAATATCTATATGATTAGACTGCTATTTAATTAAGATTATTTCAATAAGATCTGATTCTAGGTTATAATAAGTAAGAAACTAATCCTTCAAAGTAATGAGCTTTCTTGCGTGATTGACTACACCGGACCAATATCAAGAACAGTTTCCTACAGAGTTACTTTTTCTTTTGTCCCTCTCTGAATTTTCCCTTCCTTTCTATCT
The DNA here is from genome assembly GCA_001662345.2 of Metrosideros polymorpha var. glaberrima. Taxonomy (NCBI): domain Eukaryota; kingdom Viridiplantae; phylum Streptophyta; class Magnoliopsida; order Myrtales; family Myrtaceae; genus Metrosideros; species Metrosideros polymorpha. Next base: position 8,557,122 of record BCNH02000003.1, read on the forward strand.
TCCGGTCTCCCTATCACTTCGCGTTCGATTCGTCGATCTGGTCCGGCGACCATTTTCTATTCGGCCCACGTTCCAAAGCTTGCCCTTCATTGGCCGCGTAATTCAGGACGAGGCCCGGCCCTCTTTCCTTGCGCCGTCGCTGTTCGTCCTCGAGCCTCGTTGGGCTCGGTCCTATAGATGTAGATATAACCACAATTTGATCCTAATTCGAATTCGATATTTGCATGGTTAAGTAGTGCAATCTTTACCGCGTGTGGCACCAAATTTGAAGTGTTTGCTTCACAACAATAGTACATAGACAACACAATTACACTTACAACACATGAAATGACTGGGTCCATAATATGATCAAACATCTAAGTGGGACGAGAAGGCGATACAATAGTGATCTCTAGGCTCGTTCTATGATTCAAAAGATCAGCCAACCGGCTTTGATATAGCGCACACGAATCGGGACATTGACAACTTGTTTGTACCTCGGGCCTTGACTAAAACTCTTGCACAACTCTCTTCTCATGTAACTTTCTGGCTTGTCAATTCTGGCCCATATAGCAAATAAATGAAGACAATGCTTCGCTTCCCACGACCTTGGATTTGCTGTTTGCGTCTGAGAAATATTTGTCTCCTACTCAATAGCAATTCATTAATTAAATAAGGAAGTTGGGAAGGATGGGAACTATACATTATACGAATTGCTGGACCGAACGGGAAAAAAATTACGATTAGAGCCATAACAAATACACTTACGAAGAACATTCATGTCGCGCAATCCTCCTATTGGCTTTTCAATCACTTCTCCATCGTTGATGTGCTCGTCGATGAGCGTACGTGAGATAAAACATCAACGGTTGAGGTACGTTGAGACACCTGTAGGAGTGCTGGGCGGGGATAAAATGTCCACGTTCGGCTTGGAATACCAATTTTCCCAGTTCCTCATTGGAAATCATGTTTTGGCGAGCGACTATTAATCGATTCTGAAGTTATCTGAGATTCTAAAATTGATGTGCTGAGCTTTCTATGTTTGCATTTCGATAATCATGTGCCCGTAAGAAGTGAGATCTCTGAGTGAAATCTTCGATCTATGTCCTATCGATGCCGAATTAAGAATCAAGGTGATTAGAAGTATGTACGGAACCGCCAATTACGCATGTTTAGGCTCCCTTTCGGTTTGTGATGATTGGAGGGGCCTCAAGTTTTTTTTGGATTCTAGGGATGTTTCGGTCAAGACAATGTGCTGGGTCTTGGACCTTGGGGGTTGTACAGAGTGTACAATCCTTGCCTCAATAATACAAGAGAGCAAACAACATAAAAGGTGAAAAGATTGGTCGTGGTTTCAATCACAAACACTAGGGTCTCGAAATAGAAAGACAAGCAGCAATAGTATTCATCACTCATCTGTCGAGTCGAATGAAAGAACGACGACACGTTAAACAGAATCAACCGTCCCCACCATCGAACTTACTCAACCACGAACGGCCAACCCGAGGTTTTGGTAAGCACTACCCTTTTAGATTCTCGCCAAAGATGAAGAGGCAAAACCTCAAGTCAAATCATGGGTTTTCTTCGTACAATGTTCAGCTCAATTTGGGTGGTTTTGTCCACAAACCAACTCGATTGACTAAATTTCGGACCGTGACACTTCGTTACTCCATCGGGTTTTAATTTTCTCTTCTTCCGCCGTTCTACACGTATAAAATCAATCACTCCTTTTGTTCTTTGCTTTCCTTGCAAGAAACGACTATAGTACCCATCTTAGGGACAGAAGTTATCCTGCCATGATCAATGATCATTCCATTCGATTTCCTTCCTTCTTTCCCACCTCTCTCCCCCTTCCTTAAAACGACAGCCAAACTTTCACCCTCCACAACAATTCCAAGAAAATTTATGATATGGTCCATGGTTGTAGTTAACCTGTTAGAGGAAGGAAATTCTAATGTGAATTAGCTCCTTCTTGGAAAATTATTTAGGTTGGCGGTTGCTCACTCCTTGAAGAATCAAGTTGATTGGACAAATGGTCAAAGCATTGTTTACATCATCATTTGGTTGACCAAGATTTGACTAGTAATTCCTTCCCTTGTCCCGTCAAATCCTCTCTTGCAATAACCTAAGTAATGATGTATTAAAGCAAAAACTTCACACTTGCGGCAGCATGAAATAGAAAAATTGCGATTCTAGGAGAAATTTAGACAGTGAGAGGAGGGGGTCTCGACGGCGTGTTGAAAGGTAACGAGATATACAATACTATAATATAGTACGGAGTTAGTTAGTATCACAAAAAATGTAAGATCTCGCTTTCAATTCATTCTTATTAAGGTCGGGCCATGAAAATACAACTTCTCCCAATGTAGATGGCCTGTTTGCAATCGGACCCAAGAGATCAACTCGACTTGTTTTGATCTGCGAAAGTTCTAATTCAAAATAGTATTCAATTGCGGCATGTCAAGAAAGATATATACACAAGAAAATTCTTATATGGAGGATGTCTTTTAATTGGAGTTTATACAAGATAATTCATAGGCGGAAAATTGAGGAACTCCTTGGTCATATATCTCAACTAACGAGACAAGTCAACCGAGAATAGTCATCACCGCAGCATCTTCTACCATTGCCTCCTGAACTGTCGTCACTGGAGGAGCTTTCAACGCCAATTCTAGACCAGTCATCACAACCCCATTAGATGATATTTTCCTCTCTCTCTCTCTCTCTTGATCGGCTCTGTTGACGATGACGGAGCCGATTGATGTTGGCTCGGTCATTGCCGATGAAGCCACAAGTCACTGTGGTTGACAAAGCTAGCTTTACCGACAGCTACAGAGCCACCGCGATTGTGGATTCCTCCAATCGGTATTGCGAATGCTTGTCTTGTATCTGTTAGGATTCGGCGCACAAATACAACGAAATAAAGAATAGAAGCAAAAGAGATCGAGACATAAGGTTTTATCCCGATTCACCTTAAATTAAGGCTACATCCAGAAAAGAATTCAATTATAATTAACACATCACACCTCTCAATTACATCACTCAATTATAAAAGAAAGAGAATATATATATGCAGTATCTATTCATGAATCAAGCCTAAATTATCAATAAAATACGAGCTTAAATTATAAAAACTCTATGGCGTCCAAGACACGTTGTGGACCCCTGACCACTTATCGAGTATTCTCGTACTTTTCTGTCGATGGGGAATATAAACTACACACCAATAGTGTCTAGGTAGAAACATTAGCGCTTCCATCACTCAACCACCGCATAAGTATCTCGAGACATAATTACATCCTATAGCCTAGCAGAGTAGGGAAAGGTGTACTATGCTATAATCGTTCATCTTTTTCCACAGCTAGAGGCAAAGAGCCAACCTAAGTGCCACCTACATTTTCAGTCGATCTTATGAAATTCCTCCTACCAAGAAGGAAGAAGAACCGTTGTGTATCGTTTCACATTTATGACAAGCGCCTTCTAATCCATCCTAGCAAAACACACGAAACTGAGAGGGAAAATTAGTTCGGGTTTGGTAAGAAACAACAGAAGTCAATGAGGCGTTGAAACTCTTTTGCTAAGAAGCCCGCTCTACAAACTTGCACTAACCGCAACATCTAGCACGATTCGTTTGCACGGCACCAGCACGAAACAGGACATAAACACAAAATCACGAAAAGGGAATCGGAAATACGACGCGACCTCATACGTTTGGCTCTGTATGTATCCCCAAACTAACATGCTTTCATCGTAATCTAATTATTTGCCATATTAAACAAAAATTGTGAAGTTTTATACCGGCAAGAATTGCTGTGGATCACCAACACAATTATGATACACCGACGGAAATTATCGATCCTGAACGATCGATGGGTATACAACTCGTCGCTAGAAAAGCTTGGGCTGGACTACACTGAAATCACGTGACGGCCAAAATCCAACGCTCACATCAGCGCGTGAACGCATTTTCTCGGTGTCGTATTCATAGGGTGTGCGCAAATATGTTCCAACGATTAACTAGCCTATTCAAATCGAAGTTAGTTAAATGTGTGATGAGGATCATATAGCGTGAAGGTTGTCCTAAAGAAAACTAGCAGCTTTGACTCGGCCCCCCACTCATCGGGTGGGATGGATGGTCACGTACATTTCGTCGCCATGTGGTTGGTAATAGACAATCGCCATCAATCCTGTCCGCGACACTAATTGCTTTTCCGATCGTTATAAAACTTGTCTCTTGACGATGATGATGAGCGGGCGAGGGACCGGTCCCTTACCAAAACATGCACTGTTCCAACTCTTTAAAAAAAAAAAAAAAGCTGTCTCTCGTCTTTATCACTAAGAAAATAATAAAGCAGCCTTTCTTTTTCTTTTTGAGTACTCTAAAAGCGTTCCTCCTTTTTCTTTTTTATCTTTTTTGATAGAGAAATATAAATTGCTATGTGTATTGTATGAGTGAGCGCATTTAGAAAGGAATGAGCAGAAAAAAAAAAAAAAAAGCTTCAGGGGGAAGAGGAATGATAGGGCGACCGAGTCGAGATGTATCACTCTCTCTTCACTTGGATGGATAGAGCGTTGTCGAGAGACATGCTCCCAATGAAACCGGACAGTTCGATCGAGTGAATTCCACGTGGAATCTCTCGAATCTTGACATACATAATGACCCTGAATGCGTTAGAAGTGTGTATGCCGGATTCATGTTAGCATTTTTTTCATGACGAGGAGAAGAAGCCCTCCTCGAGTACTTAATTTTTGGGTCCATAGAGTACTGTCATGACTTGATGAACAGGGCAAGGCCGCAAGGCGAAGCACATATTATCTTTACTTGTCTACGAAAGTTTTTGCGCTCGATAGAGAAAAATGCACAAGATTGTGTGGGATGATCTGAATATAAGCCGGAGAACTTTACACTCATGAGATGATGTTTGAAGATAGTTACATTAATATATGATAGCATAGCTTAATTACTTTACCTTAATCTATAAACCATCTCTTTTCGGACTAGTCGTTGTCAAGTCAACGATTGGTGTAATATTTTTTTATTGCAACGAAAATATTTTTCTTTCCGTCTTTCATTATTTTAAAGTCTATTTACTAGTCAATAATCATATCACAAGACAAACATTTGTCAACTAACCTTGTACCCAACCTAGATTCGAATTCCTTTGCCTCATCATACAGTTGGGTCCGCTTAGGTAAGAAAAAGGTTCCTTCAGCAATAAATTTTTGGGTGGCTTGAAGAGAAAATAGTAGACTAATGCTTTCTGATTTTTTTTTTCTTTTCTTTTTCTCCTTTGGCTCGTCAAGGATGCTTTCATTTAATACAAGAATAAAGGTTCTCCTAACACATGGGTTGGAGATTTTCGGCAGATGCGAACAATGGGATACAAGCATGAACGGGTAGATGTCCATTTAGTGAATTAACCTAAGTCGAATTCAGAATAATACGAATTATTTAAAAATAAGATTCGTGTCATGAATTAGGATACTCGTGGCTCCATACGTTTTCAAACTTAGACACATTTTCGACTTGAACAGATCGAGCAAATTATAATTTTCGCCAAGGAAACTGAGTATAATGATCCAGTCAAATCGACCGGCTTCGATTTTTCATTTCCCTAAAGTTCCCACTGAAATAAATATCGTGTATCCAATCCGACGGATTTCATTTTTTACAAATATTAAGTAATAGCTCGAGCGCAAATGCAAAATATTCCCCTCTCTCTCTCTCTCCATGTATGACATTTGCATTCGAGTTTCTAACCTTGTTATTATAATAAGAATTGTTAATGGGAATGGCCTGCACGATTAAGAATTATTAGACCGGGCATTAGCGCATGCCCCCACGCGGTAAAGAGACGCAACCTATACATTTGGTGACATTTAACTATTGCACTTCGTTCGCATACGACCGGGCAACGAGGAGAGAGTATAAAGAACGACATCATTCGAAAAACCTCGAGACATGCCAAAAAATGCTGAGAAAAATTTAAAACCCAAGAATTATTGTTGTAGGTAAATATAGGGTTAATACCACGAAATATCTCAAATTGGTGCACATTTGATAAATTTACTTCAAACTAAAAATAATTCCAAACTGGTACCTATGTGATAAATTTATCCTCCGTTAGTTTTTGTTGAATTTTACCGTCAAATTGCTGAGTTGGATGACACCTAGCAGTTGACGAGTATACTAATTTGGGATTTTTACTATTTGTAGTTTTAAGTTTTTCGTGGTATCAATTCAATTTAACGAAAACTAATCGGGGGTAAATTTGTTACAGGTATACAAGTTTAAGGTTTTTGGTGGTCAAAAAATTAGTTTGGGATAAATTTGTTACCGATGTACCAGTTTAGAGTTTTTGGTGATCAAAAAATGAATTTTGGGTAAATTTATCACAGAAGTACTAGTTTGAAGTTTTTTGTGGTATTAACCCTTAAATATAATATGATAAAGAAAATTCTTATGTTTGACCTAGTTGCAAATGTGATGGAAAGTTGGACCAAATAACGTCACAACGAATTCAGAAGAATTCCTACGTTGTCATCCCCTAGCGACAAATGGATGAGCTTCTTGTTAATTTCTTATGGTATAAATTATCTTGGAGCGACATAAAAAACAAGTAAAAGAACAACAAGAAATCAAAATTTAAGACGAGTCAGTGTCTAAATATACATCCAATGCATAGCGAATGTGAAATTGAAAGTGAAACCTACATATTTCTTGAAGTGGAAAGTCGAAAGATTGTCTTTACCCAAACTTATATGCAAGTTACACATTTACCCTTTATTAGGTTCTGTTAAAAATCGTTGTTATAAATCGAACGTGGATCTAGAGTGGCATTATTGATTTTATCTGAGGACAAGTGGCACTGATGTGACGCCACACGAGCGCCACTTAGGAAAATATTAAAAAAAAAAACTACAAAACAATATAAAAGAAAATTTGAAGTTATTGTTCATCGCAAAGTAACTGTTCATCGTGCTCAAGCTCGCAATCGCTCTGCCAAAGCCCCTTCGGCACTACCCATTGCTAGTGTACTACTGGGGCGTTCGTCATCCCTTGCTTGACTACCCAAGAGGTGATCGTCGCTTGCTCTTAGATATGGCATTTCATATCTGAGCAAGTGTATTAGGAGGAGTGAGACAAAGACGAGGAGTGAGTCTCTTGAAGACAATGATCTAGCTGCGACTAGCTTTGAAGCTAGATCTAGCCATGGCGACCGAGAGCTTCGAGTTCAAATCTGGCTTCAAAGCTTGCGGCTGTCATGACCAAACTCCACTACATCACTCGACCTTGAAGCAATCTAGGCCAAGCCTTGCTTGCCTGCAGGGGTCGATTGCCCGTGGCGGTTGACTGCCCGTGGCGGTCGATGGCCTTCATTGGTGAAGTCGGAATGGCAGCGGCGCCCACGACCATATGCAATCTCGCTCTTCATGAGGAACAGTAATTTTGAATTCTCTCCTTTTTTTTTTTCTTTTTGATTTTTTTCAGATGTGGTGCTCGCATGGCATCACATCGCGAAAAATACAAATGGAATATCACGATGACTCGCTCTCTCGAATCAACGATGTAAGAGGTCGCTGGACTAAATTTTATTTATTGTAAACTCTGACGGTGTATGTTATATAATCAATAATATTTTACTCAAACCATGTTAATTTCTTGAAATACGTGGTGGGGTAACTTTTTTTTTACTCGTCAACGAGAGGAAACTTCGATTTACTCGATTATTTTATTATCTAAAGATAAATAAAGCGGCCCATCTTCCCCCAAAAAGAATTTTTTTTTTTTGCGCACTCCCCGAAAAGCGCACGGCATACGCGAGCCGGGGGGGGGGACAACATACGGATCTCATCCGCGACATACGCTGCTGCTTCTTCTTTTGCCATTAGGATAAATAAAAAATAAATAAATAAATAAAGGGTCAAAGGAAAGAAAAAAGCAGGCTATTGCCAGCTAAGGCGCTGCTGCTGTTTTTCTTTCAGCCCAGTCCTTCTCTCTTCTCTTTAACTTCGCTTTTGGCCTCGTGATCCTCTCTCTCTCTCTCTCTCTATCTCTCTCTCTCGTCCCCTACTTTCAAAAGTTAACACTCTCCTTCTCTCGCTTCCCAACCCCTGTTTTCTCTCTCTCTCCTCCATGGCTTCCGACCTCGGAACGCCTCCTCGTTCTCTCCACCGCAAATCGATCCGCAGACTCGAAACGCGCTGAAACCCCCGTCTTTTTTCCACACACACACGCAGACTCTCTCTCTCTCTCTCTCTCTCTCTCTGTGCAATGGCGGTGTCGCTTACCTCCGGGTCGACCCTCTTCGTCTTCTTCTTGGCGGTCGCGTCGGCACTGAGCTCTTGGGTCGGGTCGGAGCCGACCCAGGACAAGCAGGCCCTTCTCGCCTTCATCCAGCGGACCCCGCACGCTAACCGTCTTCAGTGGAACGCCTCCGCCTCCGCCTGCGACTGGGTCGGCGTCAAGTGCGACGGGACCAACTCGTCCGTCCTCGAGCTCCGCCTCCCCGCCGTCGGCCTAGTCGGGCCCGTCCCGCCGGGCACCATCGGCAATCTGTCCCAGCTCGAGGTCCTCAGCCTCCGGTCCAACGGGCTCTACGGTCCCGTCCCCTCGGACTTCTCCAATCTGACCCTCTTGAGGAGCCTCTACCTCCAAGACAATAACTTCACCGGCGATTTCCCACAGGGCCTGACTCAGATGACTCGGCTGGTCCGGCTCGACCTCTCCTCCAACAACTTCTCGGGGCAAATCCCCTTCGCGGTCAACAATTTGACCCGCCTGACGCGCCTCTTCCTCCAGAACAACCAATTCTCCGGCAGCCTCCCCAACATCGACGCCCGCGGTCTCGCCGACTTCAACGTCTCCCAAAACCACCTCAACGGCTCGATCCCGGCATCCCTCGGGAGGTTCGACGCCTCCGCCTTCGCCGGCAACCTCGACCTCTGCGGCGGTCCCCTCAAGCCCTGCAGCCCGTTCTTCCCCTCTCCTGCTCCATCGCCAAACCCGCCTTCCCCTAACACCATTGCTAAGAATCCCAAGAAGAAACTCTCCACCGCCGCAATCATCGCGATTGCAGTCGGCTCCGCCCTAATCGCATTCTTGATTTTGCTCCTCTTGGTGCTGTGCCTCCGCCGGCGTGGGCGCCGGCAGTCGCCGAAGCCGCCAAAGCACGCGGGGGTGGCGGGGCCACCGAGGTCGGTGTCTGCAGAGGCAGGGACGTCGTCGTCGAAGGACGACATCACCGGGGGCTCGGTGGAGGCAGAGAGGAACAAGCTGGTTTTCTTGGAAGGCGGGGTCTACAGCTTCGACCTGGAGGACCTGCTGCGAGCGTCGGCAGAGGTCCTGGGGAAGGGCAGCGTGGGGACGTCGTACAAGGCGGTGCTCGAGGAAGGGACGACGGTGGTGGTGAAGAGGCTGAAGGACGTGGGGACGAGCAAGAAGGAGTTCGAGGCGCAGATGGAGGGGCTTGGGAAGGTGAAGCACGAGAATGTGGTCCCACTGCGAGCCTTTTACTACTCCAAGGACGAGAAGTTGCTGGTCTATGATTACATGGCCGCCGGTAGCTTGTCGGCTCTGCTTCACGGTAATGCTCTTCTCTGCTTGTCCTCAAGTTCTAATCTTTCTTGGAGCTGGAATTCTGAATTTCGATTACGAATTCGATCTCGCATGAGCTTGAATCTTTCTGGGTGGAGACACAGCTTGAGAATTGGTCCTGGGAATGCGGAGGATTCAAGATTTTTTTTTTCTTTCGGGCAGTTACTAGTTGTCTTTAGGGTCGTTTTTTTTTTTTTTTGACCGCAAAAATTCCGCATCAATTTCTTGGACAGTGACCGATTTGGTGTCTAGTGTCGTGTTTTGACCCTGCCGATGCCGGAGCTGTTTTAGTCTCGGACCATGGAGTTTCTTTTGTATTTATTGTCTGAATCGTCTTTCTGTTTACATAACCGCAGTCGTTGAATGTCGTGTTGTGTGATGCCTCGGAGGGCATTATGGTAATTAAGCTAGTATCGAGTGGGGGCGAATCTGCACCGTAGAAGTGGCTAAAGATGATTTGCATTGCGATTGCCTCAGATGGCATTGCAAGAAGCACAGATTCTCTGTTAAAACAAAAAAAAATTCCTNGGGGGGGGGGGGGGGGGGGGTTGCTCTTGTGCGAATTTACGGTGATGCCCCCCCTGGGACAGCAGCACGAGCTCTCATGATTCAGTGTGGTGTCACCGACAATCTTTTTTGGGCTAACTTTTTCTGTGCCCTAGATGATGAAGACCACATGCGCTCCTTCCCCTTTTCTGGCCTTTGATAGAGAAGTATCGTCTCCTCTGCTCTCTCTCTCTCTCTCTCTCTCAAAGCCACATTGCCGAGCCTTATTTTACCTTTTTGTCCCTCCCCAATTTTTTTCTCGAATTGCCAAAAAACAAAAGGTGGGGAAAACTAGACTTTGAGCTTGGCATTATACAGCTTGGTACATTGGTCCAGGGTCTGCTTTGCCAGAGAAGACTCTTGTTGCATTGGTGAAGTCACACTAGATATGCTCAGAAGTCTTTGAATTGAAATGAAAAATAACTTTTCCTGAGTCCAATTTGCTTGTGATTCTCGAAATTAATCTCTGCTTCTAACAGAGATGTGATGCTACCACCTCTCATAAGATTTATGGGGGTGCTCTAAGATTCACATTGAAAAGATTCTTATATTGTGAAGCATGATTGGAATGTTACTGGGGTCAAGAAATTTGCTAAGCATGGTAAATTAGGAAACTCCTCTGCTAATCTTCTTGCATCGTATCGCATTGCAGGCAGTAGAGGATCGGGGCGTACGCCGCTGGACTGGGAGAACCGGCTTAAGATCGCAATCGCCGCAGGAAGAGGTATAGCACACCTTCACGCATCGGGCAAGGTGGTCCACGGCAACATCAAGTCCTCCAATGTCCTGCTCCGACCCGACCATAATGCCTGCGTTTCAGATTTTGGACTGAATCCTCTGTTTGGCACCGCGACCCCACCCAATCGGGTTGCTGGTTACCGGGCCCCTGAAGTCGTGGAGACCCGGAAGGTCACATTCCAATCCGACGTGTACAGCTTTGGGGTGTTGTTGCTCGAGCTGTTGACGGGCAAAGCCCCCAATCAGGCCTCCTTCGGGGAGGAAGGCATCGACCTGCCCAGGTGGGTCCAGTCGGTCGTGCGAGAAGAATGGACAGCCGAGGTCTTCGACGTGGAGCTCATGAGGTACCACAACATCGAGGAAGAGATGGTGCAGCTGCTGCAGATCGCGATGTCCTGCGTCGCGGTCGCGCCCGATCAAAGACCGCCGATGGTGGAGGTGGTCCGGATGATGGAGGAAATGAATCGGGGTGAGACGGACGACGGGTTGAGGCAGTCCTCGGACGACCCGTCAAAAGGATCGGACGGCCAGACTCCGCCCACGGAGTCGAGGACGCCGCCTATAGGCGTCACGCCGTAAAGCTAAAAACATTCTTGTGATTCATTGAGTTGGGTCTTTCTCAGAAACGTGCACAGGGTGAGTAAATAACAGATTCTCAAGTGTCCATCCGTTTCCATTTCAATCTGATAGAAGGGTCAATTTCCTTTTTCTAAATTTCTTCTTTGTTCTTGAAATCTGCAAGGGGGGTTCTTCATTTTTTGCCCGGGGTGGGGTTGTGAATTGATTCTTAGGGGCAAGTTGGAGTTCATGTGGGGAGGTCCATGTACCTTGTTGGAATTGCCCAGTGACCACTTTGATGCGTGTAGTTGGCTTTATTTAAATTCTTTTCTTTATCATTACTTCAAATATCATTGTACTGTCTCTCAACTCTACCTCAATTTCCTTCTCTCCATGTGTTTTTCTTGTTCTCTTTTTATTTATTTATTTATTTATTTATATTTCCAGCTTCATTTTAGTGTTTCTTGTGCATTTAAGCCAACTGGGTCGTTGAAAAAATTCACCTAATAATGCCAATCTTCTGTTTTGCACACACCTAAGAGAATTGCCAAATTCTTGGATTTATCTCATTTTCCCCATGGACCTGCGTAAGGTAAGGTAAGGTAAGGTCGGCCAATATGCGATGCTTCTGATTTTGGATAATTTAATATATCGGAAGCATCAGATTTGGACATTATTACGTTCACTTTCTTAGCGTTGACAACTGGGGAACTTTGAAGACTATAAAATAAAAGAATGTTCCAAAGCAGGCCGTTTTGTTTAATGGTAAAAAGAAAAGAGGACAAGGCAGGCCAATTAGCCGTATAACACGACAATAAGTATTTCTTTAATTGGAAAAAAAATTATAGTTTTTGTCCATGTATATTTTTCACACATTTTCTAGTCAGATTCATTTACTTTTAATTTAAGGTTAATACCACGAAAAATTCCAAACTGATACACATGTGACAAATTTATTCCAACTCAATTTTTTTACCACGAAAAATCTCAAATTTGTACATTTATGATAAATTTATCTCAAACTAGTTTTTTGACCTCAAACTGATATATTTATGATAAATTTACCGTAAATTAGTACACTTGTGATAAATTTATCCTAAAATAATTTTTTGTTGACAAAATTACCTCAAACTAATACACATGTGACAAATTTACTCTCTGTTAGTTTCCGTTAAATCGAGTTAATACTATGAGGCACACATGTGATAAACAGAGGGTAAAACCCCAAACTAATATATCCCGTTACGAAAACTAACGAATGGTAAATTTGTCATAAATGTGCCGGTTTAGAGTAAATTTGTCACAGATGTACTAGTTTGAGGTTTTTCGTGATAAAAAAATTAGTTTTGGGTAAATTTGTTACAGGTATACCAGTTTGAGGTTTTTCTTAATATTAACTCTTTAATTTATCTAATTTGGTCCTTTTATCTCACAATTTTTTAATCTAAGTTCCTCATATCCGAAATCCGGTCGAAGCCCAACTTACATGGCCGCCGGAGAAGTCATGGTGTGGCGGATAAATTTTTTCCATATTCGAACATCCACGTGAATGTATACATTGACTGAATTTTATCCACATCATCCTTCAACGTGGCGTTCGTTGGCTAAACCTTTTCCACACACATCCTCTGTGGGCATCCAAATATTTTATCAGCATCGCCCTTTTGGTGCCGTCCGGCAGTCATGTTATGCCTGTCCGGGTTTTGATTAGAAAACTTGCGAAAACGATGATGAGATAAAATAAGAATATAGAGACTTAAATAGAAAAAAAGGTGTAGAAAAACAAAATTCCTGGTTTTATATTTTCTTGGTGAGAAATGGGGAACAGCCTGTCCGGGCCTCGGCTCTTCTTACAAATGGGGAACAACTTTTGACTCTACGTACGTCGATTATTTCTTGTTTTATTTTATGTTTGTTTTTCACTTTCAAATTGGCAGAGCTTGTGTAAGAATTTGCTCTTGAGGAATGGACAGAGAGTCAAACTTAGGTAGTGGCCTCATTGGGGGACGTGCCTATGTGGGAAAGGTACGCCCAATTTCGGAGTTTGGCGCACCGAAAGCATCTCGTTGTAGCAAAGCATCACTTCCCTTTGGCTTTCATTTTACTTCATCCTCATGCTTAGGGCCTTTTCTTCTTTTGTAGAATGCGTTATTCATTGGAAACCACCCTTTTGAATTTTAGAAACAATTAATATGTTGGGGGACTTTCACTTAAAGTAAATTGTCCCCATTGGAATCACTTCGATCATATTTTTTTTTATTGGGATAATGACGTAAATAGAGCATTAACTTTGGCTCAATGTGTAATATGATTCCAAAACTTTTAATTTGTTCTATGTGATTCCTGAACTTTATCCCAATGTGCAATGTGGTTTATGAACTTTACTCAAATGTGTAATGTAGTCCATGAATTTTTAATTTGTTCAATTTGGTCCATGAACTTTTGGTTTATGTTCAATCTAGTCCTTGAATAATAGGAACATGTTCAGTATTGTCCTTCTATTAATTCAAGTTCCGGGACAACATTGAATATTTTTATAAAATGCAGAGACTAAATTGAACATGTATCAAAAGTCTAGGAACCACATTAAACAAATTAAAATTTCAGGGATCACATTGCATATTGAAATAAAGTTCATGAATTACATTGAACAAATTAAAAATTCGGAGACCATAGTACACATTAAGCCAAAATTCATGGACCATTTGTGTCATTTTTCCTTTTTTCTTCTCATGAAATGCAGTTCACAAATGGTACATATATGTAGAAGAAGGGGTTAATTTCCATTGAACATTTCAAACCGAACTCCCATAACACATTTACCATAGTTAATTTTCGTTTTGCAAAAAATCTCAAACTAGTACACCTAATCTAGATTCAGGATTTCCTCCGATATCTAGTCGAAATGCTCAAATGTTAATACATGTGGCCAACAACTACAAAATAGATTTGACATGGAAAATCCTCATGTATGATACATGAGTAGATTTGGGTCAGGGGTACCGACTTGGAATTTTTTGTGAGAAAGAACGAGGCAAATATGTCATGAATATACCAATTGGGATTTTTAAGGGTATCAATCCTAAAAGAAAAAAAAGATAATTGACCAATCTGCTACCAATATACTTTCAAGACTGCTTTTCACTGTTAAAAACTATGAATAAGTACACCATACACCTTCGGTGGAAAACAAAATTTTGCACAAGCGCAATTCCACGCACCGTCGATTCGAGAGAGTTGGGTGGTTATAATTCTTGAATCAAAGATGGATGCTTCCGTTTGCGTAATATGTCGTACTCAATAGCGGTGTATGCTCTATTTTTCCCCGAAACTATTAGCCAATTGGATTTCATTATGATAACATAGTGGGCCACGACATGGAGTAGACCATGTTTGGTTTGATCACCACTTTTAGGTGGGACAATTTGATGGAAAAGATGCCCTTTTGCGAGTAGAACCTACGTGCTTAAGTTCAAGTTTGGTGGGAATATTAGACAGGGTGATGTCCTTATAAATAAATGAGACATAAGCGTAAACCATAATTCACACAGCCACATCATTTTCTGTCTACTGATGCGTCCATTAATTGCATGCCCACACATCGTGACCCCACTCAACACACCACTGAATCTATGTCTCATCGTCACTCGTTGGCATCATTGTCCCAATTGGAGCTGAGAAAAAAAATAAAAAAATTTATGATTGGTCCCCAAAGTTTTTCTTGATATGAGAAGGATTCTTCAATAAGTTTGGTGGCAATGGGAAAATTTACAGAAAAAAAAAAAAGAAAGCTTAAAAGAAATGACCCCACCACAAATTCACACTTTTTATTATTTCATGAGTTGGAAACTTTTGTTTTTGTTTTTATTTTGTCTTGCATTTTCTGGCTTGAAGCACTCGAATATCTTGTAGAAGTTTATATGTGGATTATATATTTAATCCCATGTCGGTAGAAATCTGCTCTTGTAATTGAATCATAAAAAAACTAGGTACGCATTACACAAGTGGATTATGATGTAGCATGATCTTGATGCGGTAATTAGTCGATTCAGTAGGAGAATCCCAATCTTAAAAATGAACGATTGGTTTGTCAACAAACAAAACGAATTATTTGTATCTGAATATTTAAATCTTCAAATCACACATTTATATAATAACTTGAAGTTTTGAAACAGCTAACAACGGTCTCATAAAATATAATAAGGTATCAGAGCATGATGTGCTGATTTCAAATTATTCCGAACCCCCTATCAATCTTCTCTTATTATATATTTCCACCACCGAGTGCTTGTCCACGGGTGCGGTACGATTCACCTAAAAATTTTTACTGTTTTCAAATAGATTGTATTTTCTAATGATTGGAGCAAAAGCTTTGTTGTTTTCCATTTTACTGTTCACCAACTAAACGTGGTTTGCACCTAAAGTTTAGCCCCCTAAATTCTACGTGAGCCGTGATTAATGCTTATTGAAGATGCACACCGAAAGTGGATTAGTGCTTACCCTGCCGAGAGATGTACAGTTGAGGCCTACAATGTTCATTTTTCATCTAAGAAAGCAATGAATTCTTCTCTGATTAGAAAGAAATCTCCTATTTGAATTTATGGCAGAACCATAAACACTATAGCTTTTATGCATTATTATGTTATATGTGCTTAGTATAGCTAGCAATCTAGCATCGTATAAATTAGATCGTGATGTATAGCTAGCAAGCTACCAATCGGTAAGTCGAGATCGGCTTGCAGTGGCTCCCGAAAGCCTACAGATGAATTCTCGATCTTGCTTCCCCTCCCTCCTGTAGCGAGGCAATCAGCGCATCGAATTCGCTCTGCAACTGTCATCGGAGTGGATTGATCGGTTACGTCACGTTTCCGAATCCTTAATATGGTCGTCTTTAAGGGAAACTAGTTCATTTTGCACTTGTTATAAGATGTTGTCTGAAGAGTAATCAGAAATTGGAACCACACCAGTGCCGGCATTTCCTACTGATATGTACTCAAGAACTCAAGCTAACACAGAGATCTACAAGCCGGTCGACACAAACTTGATTAAATTACCATAACAACCAGATGAACAACACGAAGCAAATGTCAGGAATCAAAACCTTACAAATGTGCTTTTAGAGCTTCATTAGACTCTCGACTTTGCCTATCTCTTCTGAAAGTTCAGAGCCTTCATGGCGTAGGTGTATACACTAACAAAGAGCAGTACAAATCCAATCAATACGACCGATACCGCCCACAGGAAGTCGTATCTGAAGCCGAAATAATCCCTCAGATACTCCGCAACCGTCTCCCCCGAGTCGAGCTTACTATGCATATCACCATACTGTGCGGTGACCATGCCGTATAAACTCCAAGCGACCGGGCATATCCATGTATACCACCTCCACCACACAGCAATTCTCTGCAATGGGAAGAAAGACCATTAAGGTGAAATGAACCGGTGCGATCCTCGTCAAAATCAAATCTGCAAAGCAGGGTGCGAAGGCGAATGGGCAGAGAGCTTTACCGTCCTGGGAATCACTATGCCGGAGAAGAGATTCCATAATGTGTAGAACAAGCCAGCGGATATCGAGGCGATCACTTCGTTAGGACTAACTGCTATGATCATCATCCCAAAGTACAGAAAGTATAAGATGGAGATGAACAAGAAGAACAGGTTTAAGAAGAACCTGGTAGCCGTCCATTCATATCCCATCATCGAGAATGTTATGGTCCCGTAAATAACAGCCTGGAGCAATGTATATGGAATCTCGATTGCAACCTGTGAATCGACAAGGATTATTCGTGAACATTGTAAAGTATGGATTCACATTCAGAGTACTCATGCCTAAATCTCATTGTGCTGTACTTAACCGGCTCATTAGATTATGCGCCTGTTATGAATTGTAGCCACTCAGCTCTATGACTTAGTTTCCTACTATGTTAGTTTCTACGAGTTGATAAACGCGAAAATGTACTCAATCACCTGTGCCATCGCATAAGGAAAAGCGGAGTACATTCCGGCTGCACGCTCTCTATAATAAACGATTCTTTCAGTCACTATTACTGGACGCACCAGAGAAACACTCTGTGTTCCCATAAATATGATTGCAGTGAACATAGCACCCACTCCGTTCAATACATCCTGTCTCGAGCTCCTGTGCGATGAATCTCAATTACGGTTGCTCAATAAACAATATTATGATGAGAGATGACCGTTTAGTTTTTTTTTTATGTGCCATACCTTTTGGAACCGAGATCCCAGAACAAGATGCCAAGCACCACGGCCACTGACACGGTGAAAAGAAACCGTGCCGCCGTATACGACACATTCCGCCAGTAGGATTTGTGCTGTTTCCATAAGCAAGCTTCGAACTGAGACAGGAGAGACTGTGAGTACTTTGAGGGGAAACTAAGGGGATGTGATTCGAGAGAAGGCACGCTCAATTCCCTGATTAAAGCTTCATTTCTCCTGCAACATGCAGTCCTTGACGTGAGATAGTTTAATAGAAAACCCATCGACTGATCTTTTCCTTTCAAAGGAAAAGAGATTTTATTATTATTATTATTATTGATACCTATAAAGTTCTGATCTCTTGTACTCATCTGCAAACTTTACACCCAAGATCTCTTCTTGTGCCCTTGCAGTGACTTCCAACACCCAGTTTGCAGGATTAGTATTGTCTTTTATTCTTCCAACTCCAGGTATGCTCTTCAAAAACCACCAATTTGGACAAGAATAAGTCGGCCGATGTGACATTGAGGTATATGGAAATGGAATTAACAGCATATATAAGTTAAACAGGCTTCATTTAAAGCAAATGCCCACCTCGAAATAGGTTATCATTGTACGACATTGAGGTCCCAAAGGACCTGCGTATATTTCTCTTCCACCCCGGGTCAATAGGATCAACTGTGATTAGTTCAAAAAACCCAAGTTATGTTCCTTGCCGAAAGACATACCGAACGAAAGCATGTTTTGTGTAGCTGATGTTACCTCATCGAAGGATTCAAATATGTCAAGACTTGGCTGATGAATCGTGCACATTACTGTCCTCCCTGTATCAACGGTACTTCTTATGGTTCTCATCACAATGGCAGCTGCTCGGGCATCAAGGCCTGAAGTTGGCTCGTCCATGAAAATTATCGACGGGTTGGCGACAAGCTCAACGGCAATGGTTAACCTTTTCCGTTGCTCCACTGAAAGTCCATTAAGATTCGAAACTCCAACGAGAGCATTTCTTAGAGGCGTCAGCTCAATTAAGTCCATCACCTCCTCTATGAAAAGCTGCATCATTCACACATATATAGCAGTTATTACCATCAGGCAAAAGCTCACGTGAGATTATGCAGTTGAACACACAGAGTTAAGACTCACCTCTCGTGTCGTTAAGTCAGTCTCTGGAGGCAATCGGAGCCATGCTGAATAGAGAAGGGACTCGTACACAGTAACAAAAGGAGAATGTATGTCTTCCTGTTCGCAGTACCCGGAGATCCGAGCAAAAGTTTCCTGCTCCTTTCGGTGACCCGATACGGTGATGTTTCCTTCTATGTATCCGCTGTTCTTCCTTCCAGCCAATACATCAAGTAATGTAGTCTTCCCAGCACCACTAACTCCCATGAGTGCCGTCAGAACTCCTGGTCTGAAAGCTCCACTAACACCATTCAGAAGCATTAACCGATTCTGCTGAGAATTTTGGAATCCCTGCAAGTTCAAATTTTACGGATAACCGTTGAATTGGGACCAACAATTCTTGTTCTTAAGTCAATGAGTCCCAAACAAAAAGCATGAGTACCTCTGGCATATCGACAGAATATGTGACATTCTCAAAGGTGATGAACAATGGAGTAAACGGGAGAAGCGTTCTTTTTCTGCCTTCTCCATCTTCTCTACTTTTGTGTTTTTCGTGCAAGACTTCTTCTGTCATAAAAACGGCTTGCGATTTCCCATACTCTGCAGGAAAAGTTAAGCGTGCTTAGAATCGTCAATTGTGGGAAACTCTGACAAAATCAGCAGCTCAGCTCCTAATAATTCTAGCTTACGATTGAGATAAGAAAGTGCCAGAGTGCTGACAACATTTAACAGAACAATGAAGCCGATCAATGCACCAAGGCTGATCCAATACCAACTTGGATCCGTGAGCAAGCCATGTGATCTCAATAGAGCTATTCCCAGAGTCTCTTGTGTTCCTTCGAGGACCTATATGGATTTCCTGGATGAATTATACACTTTCCACAAAATTTTACAGGAGAAACTGCATATTATTACACTAACAACGTACATGACTCCAAGATTCACCAAGAAATTCATTCACTGAGATCGCGGTTTGCGTGTACATTAGTGGAGACGTCCAGAAGCCCCACATCAGCCACTTCGTCATTTTTCCTGAAAGGAAGATGAGGATTTATGGGACTTCCAAAGCAAATAAAATAGGTACTCTCTACCTTTTAATATTAGAGGCCCTACCTCGTGATAAGATAAACCCACCAAAGGTTAGAACCCACATCATTGCGAAGCTTCCACCGGTGTTTGCAATGACATGGTCCCGGCTCAGCGTGGCCATGCAACGGAAAAGTGCATATGACATTTGTCCACTTAACACGAGTGCCACATATTGCTTTAGTAACCTGAACAATAGATCTATGAATCAATGGAAGCTATCCACCAATACTAGAGATTACATGACTGAGAAATGTTTATGCACAAATCGGGTGATGAAACTTGCCTTATGACACTAGGATCAAATCCTATTATATAGTAAGTTGTGGCAACCGCAAGAGCGACTTCTATGATGGATAGAGGGAACCAGAGGATTGGTGAAGGCAATGAGAATGCCCAAGAAGGATAAAAATGGAGATCCCTTTGCTTGTAGAACACAGGAAGCTTGTCAATCGTTGTAGGAAGCTCAAAAAATCCAGCGAATAATATCATGTAGATCAAGAAATAGAGTGCGCCGAGATGCACCGTTCCATCTTCCAGTGAATTATGCTGCTTTCTGGCTTGTCCAAATACCGTTGCCAGAATGATTGAAGAGAGCCAAATCTGACATGCCAGTTAGATGAGGTCAAAATTTTTGGAGTTTGTAATGTAGCCTAGAAAAAGAAACTTCACTCACTTCAAGTATTTTGAATATGTGCATAAAGGCATCCCTCTTCATTAGAGTTACTTCCCTCGACAAGCAGGCTTTCAATAGTTCCCTCTTGCTAGCACCATACTTAGATTTCGTCAATGCTGCAGCATGATTTTTTGACCTATCAAATGGGGTCATCAGCTCCTCTTCATTAGCTCTTCCCACATGAAATGACTTGAAGGCCTGAACAAACTCAGCAACTGGAATATAATGATATAGCGATTCTTCATTGACCCAGTACTGCCTCTGATCCTTTCTTGAAGTCACCTTTTTAATCACAGTTGAAGCAAAGTTAGCCATGCAAAATTGTTTGTCCAGGAGATGGTAGAGAGCTGATAGAAAGCAGATCATGCAATTTAAACACATGTATTACATGGATAATAGAATGCCCAACGTTCCACCACGGAATTCGTGTTAGTTCAGAATTTTCTCTATTCCTCCTAGAAATGTTGTTTCCAAAAATGAAGCGTGCGCGGTTGACAATTGGAAAAGTTTGCCAAAGAATTGCCTTATGATGAACTACGCTAGCAATACTGCATAAATGACACTTATGTGATTACATTACACCTACTTCCTGTAGATAGTCAGCAATGCCTTTTCTGTCAGGACATCTGAAGCCCATAGATTCGAAAAATTCAAGAACGCATTCACGCGGGCCTTGGTACACGATTTGTCCTTCTGAAAGGAGTATGACGTCATCGAAGAGATCATAAGTTTCTGGAGGCGGCTGGAGAAGTGAGACGAGAGCAGTCTTGTTGAATATGTGGATGGATTGCCTGATAGAATTTACTATCTGAAAGGTGGTCGAACTGTCGAGACCAGTTGATATATTGTCCATGAAAAGCGCATTTACAGGACCAACCAGAATTTCCCCTGAACCAATTAAATCAGAAAAAGAAAAGTGGAAATAGGATGCGGATCAAACTTAGCCATCTCATAAAAGAATTACATCCATGCGGTTCTTTACCAGTAGTAACACGTTTCTTTTGTCCTCCAGAAATGCCCCTCATCATTGCATTTCCTACCATGGTATCGGCGCAAACTTCCAGTCCTAAAATCTGGGAGAAATCGGTGCTTGGATCAGTGCAATGTGTGAAATGTACGATCAATATAATTCTCAAAATGGTTTGTTTTACCCTGAGAACATAATCAGTAACTGTGTCTTCCTTGTGTTCCTTCAAAACCGATGCCTGTACCGCAATAAATTCTCAGCATAAGAACCTGTTTGCAAGAATATAAGGAAAAACTGAAGGAGAGTGTCTCCGAGTAAAGTATGATATGTCTACCTTCATTAGAGCATCGATATAAGGATCCGGCTTAATTTTCAATAATTTCTCCCTTCTTAGAAGTTCTGTAAGCATGTCTGCAGGTTGTGGATTTTGTAGAACTCATGAAGATGCCGATTCTCTGTGTCTAACAGCTCTAATATTTGCCAATTTTAACTTACCGTAGCTAGAACCAACTCCTTGACATTTAGCAGAGAAGGCCAATGTTTCTCTGACCGTCATCTGGGGAATGTGGATGTCGTACTGGCCAACGTAAGCAGCCGTCCTTTCTGGCACGAACTCGTGCATTTTGTGTCCGTTGTATGTAACTTCTCCTGAAAACTACAATTCACAAGGAAGCTGTGAGATGATTGAAGACTAATGCAAATCCAGTATGCCAGGAGAGCTAAAATGTCCTGGAAGATAAATTCTAGAAGAAGGTGGTTATACATTCAGTTCCGGATCTAGCTTTCCTGTCAAAGCTTTGAGTAAGGTGGTTTTGCCTGAGCCAGGTGGTCCCAGCAGCAAGGTCATTCTGCAAACAATTTAATAAGTGTGCAATCTTAATATTGTGGACCCGAAAGGGTTAACAAAACTGAAGAAAGTTGGTTAAGTGATTAATCAAAATCAGGTACCTTCCAGGTCTTATTATACCACTGACATTACGAAGAACAGAAAACCTTCTCTTATGACTTGGAAGGAAATGAAGATAATTCCCGACATCCTTTACGACAGAACAGACAATCATTATGAAAGCCTCAAGAATGACAACACCGATAAGAAGTCAAGAGAAAAAAACTCAAAATGGAATTTACGTTCCAGTTCTAAAGGAGTACCTCTAGCCGGTTGATAAAGGAATTGAGTACTGTCGGTAAAGCTCTATCACCCACGTAAGCTTCTGCCTCGACATTGAGATACTGGAATCGAACCTCAATTGTCGGTAATTTGAGACCAACCCTGTTCTTCAGAAAATATTAATAAAGCATAAATACTTGATAAACAAATAGAGCAGGAATTTTCTTATGATTTTTTCGACTTGCAATAACATCTGCATAAACTTTTCGCAAAAAGAACCATCGCGAACTCTCAGAACGGGATGAATTAGCGTCTCTCATTCTTCTAATACTAGTACACCTGACCTGTCTATCCTGTTCTTGAGCTTCTGTAGGTACTCTTCGTTGCTATCAGCATTCTTCAGAAATTTATCCAGTAAACCTTGCCTCTCTTCAACCCCGAGTTTCGTGAGATCTGTTTCTTTAAGGTTTCCCGTAACTCCATGCAGAACCGCTTTCCGCACTCTCTGATATGTCGGCAGACGCTCGAGAGCAGCCCATTTGAGAGCTTCTTCATCGTCTTCTCGATTCCTACTACTACTATGAATGCTATGTGCATTTGAATAAGTCCTAATGTGGCCTAGCTCCATCGGCTGCTTCACAATTTACAGATTCAGGAATGTAGAATACCCCAAATCATGCTTCTTGACTTCCATTTATATTAGTTTCTGACTTTTTAAGATAGCAAGTTAGGAAACAGCATCGTCTTATTTAAGTTTCTTGATGAGGGGAATCTGAGAATCTTAATTATACTATCTGATTTTGCATTGAATAACTTCATAAATAATTGTAATCTTGGATAGTGAACGTGTGTTTTCCTTAAGTGGAAGTTTACCAATGTTGTTGCTCTACACTGCTTCATCTCCAGGACCAGGATCAAGGTGTCTGTGGCTCTGAGGATTAGTATATTCTGGTCGGGCTTCAAGTTCTACATAGTTGCTGCCGATTTCCAAATGCCAATAGCCGTTCCGATCACTGCCAGCGCAGGCAACTGTTAAGATTGGATTTGGGGTACCGACAGTCAAGGCAGTTGCGTTTGTCAAGAAATCTGATAAGTTGGTTCATTTCGTTAGATGCCATTAAAATTGTAGGAGTCCGTCGTTTTTCCGCTCTGTGAAGACAAGTCCATCTAAAATTGCATCATTTAAGTCAAAATTTGGAGAGTCTAGGAACCTAAGTGGAGCATTAGCAGTTGCTGCAATTTCACATCACCTTTCATGAATCACGATCTTATTTGGGTGATCGTGATTCGTGAAAACAAGCTATGCACATAGCTTGGATACACCTTATGCGTTTCTTCTTGCGCTTATCGGAGTAAATCAGGAAAAAATTTCCCCATTTTAAGCCGTGAAAATGAGGAGTGCCTTAGATCAACAACGATGAACCACAATAGATGGTGGTACAAAATATCAGGCAAGGTCATTGTAACATCGCCATATTTAGAAGCAAGAAAGGTCATTGTGACGCCGAGTATTTCAGGGGATAAGTTCTCTTATCAGTCATTATGCTAATGACCAGGCATAAAAAATTCATAAACTTAAGAATTAGTTCTTTTATGCTAATAAGTAAGGGAAGAGGTAATTTCAAAATGCTAGTACCATGGCCACATCACATGTATTGGGCCGATACCATTTGTTCACAAAGCATAATGTTTTTCTTTCCACCAGCTGTCATAAGAAGAATTTTCCCCTACAACCAGAACAAAGGTAAACCAAGGACTCATCTGGCAGTCGACATGGGACGAGACTCTAACATCCAAGAGCATACACCAAATATCTAAACCCCCATAAATTGTATTTGATAATAAAATCAGCATGTATCTGCGGATTTACATCCATACCAGAAAACAAAACTCCACACTAATCCAAGATTCCATCCTGCTTCTCCATGCGACGGTTCAGTGACGTCTCACACATTGCCATTAACCAGTACTCCACGCCTTAAGCTAGTATCGTTGCCAAAGTCACTTTCTGCCAATGCCGAATCAACAAGGGACTGCAAAGGGAAAAAAGAATACTCATTTACAACACTACTCATCCACTCATCTTTTCTTGTTCCGTCTCTTACAGAAGATTCTAGAGTTCAAAATAGTTTGCGAATTAACCTGATTTTCCATATCTAGGATAGCAATTCAGTAATAACAAAGACAACATTCCATGAAAACCACATCTCAAGGGTAGCTTAATCAAACTCAAGAGCAGCATACATTCGCATGCTAAAGGTTCTCTCTATGCAGTCTCAGTTAACAATCACTTGTAACCCAAGGAAAGGTATAAATGCAACCATGCTGCCAAGAGAAAAGTTAATCATGTCCAGCCCCCCATTCTTGAGAGCACCATAGCTATCTCAAAAATGGAGCGGGCAATAACCGCAGAGAACTGAAAACCAAAGTCAGTAGGACAACTCAGGTCCAAATGCAGCCTCGACTGAACCAGATCAGAAAAAGTAACTTGAATGTCATATTAAAATCTACTCAGCAATTAAAATCATAGAACATATTTCTTTGAAATTAACGTAGTTTTCAATACTGCTGTACACAATTTTTAAAAAAAATATTTTCCTTGCTAATATGATGTATTGAATGTGGTCTAAAACAGAAACACAGAATTGAATCACTTCATACAGACCCAAAAAGATACTTTTAATGCCATTATATGCACTCTTTTTTTAATATACTGCATACATGATGACTTCTTTGATCTAACAATACAATAGACAGCAAAAGAAAAACAATATCAATCATGATAAATGCTCTTTAGAAAAGTGATCAACAACAGTCACTGTACTGTTTAATCCAATGCTACATCCTTTTACAAGATTCAAGAAGCTTTAACAATTTCAAAATAAAACAATGAAAATGTACTAGCTATATATTTAACTAAATCAAAAAAAAATTACAAAAATGAGTTTGCCAATGTTCACCATTGGGTTTACCATCCTTTCCACATGCTAGAATTAAAAGGAGCCTTAGAAATTTTATTAAAATAAATTCCTCATAAATGTGGAGGGAAAATGGAGTTGGCAGCAATCCCTTCATATTTTATCATTGCTTAAAATTTACACAAGAACAACCGCAGTATGCAGGAAAAAGAACTCTCTGCAACTCTGCGTTACCAACATAACAAAGAAAGAAAAAGCTAACCTGCAGTTCCTGTTCGCAGCTTTTAACTTTGCTGTTGTAGTCTCTGATTTGAAGATAGCATTTGTGAAGCTACAAAAATTTCGCCGATTCAGGCATTTCCATAAGCAGTTAGCTTAAAAATAAACAACCAACAGAATATCAGCCGAAATACCTTGGTCAACTGCATCTTGCGTCGAGAAGTTAGTTTTTTTGCAGAGGTCAATGAATCCTCTAATTTCTGCAGTCAACATAAAATCCAAACTAATTATATTTTAAGCCGGAAAAGCCACAACTCACAGGATCAAAAAGAATTAAAAAGGAGAAAAAAATGCAACATCCTCAATTTGGCATTCAATTGCGTTGAGACAACTGAAAAGTTACCTTAGATTTCTTCTGCAGTTCCAAGATAAATTGTTGCTTTTCATCCAACCTCTCCTCCATCTGAGAGATCTGCCCAAAAGCAACTTCAGATGAGAACAGGATTAAGAAGAATTTGCCAAGGCCAGGTTTTGAGGCAGCTTTTCCTGGTTCAGCTGGTTGAGTTGAAACGAGACAATCTAGGTCCAATTACTCCTTATTAAACTTTCCTTGCCCATGTGCATTCTTTTAGCAGCTAACAGATCTCTACAGAATTAAGGAATATTCTTTTCTTTCAGGCAATAGATCAAATCAAGTAGTGGAATACAACCTCATCTTTAAGTTCTCCATGCTTCTGAATTGAAATCTCCAGTTGCTCTTTAGCCTGTCAATTGGAAAGATGGTTCTTATTCCTTCAGCACAGAAACTTAAAAATGAAATTTGAGAGTCCAAAGCTTACATACCTGATCATAACTATCATAAAGCAAATCTGATGAAAGTTCCCTACTATGAAGGCTGTTAGGACTGGAACTGCAACCACAGAAGGACATAGAAGAAGCATGAAGATAGTTCGACTCAATCATGATTAACCTTATGCTACTACTTGCACTCAATTGTTTACAGACAGCAGACATCCTCTATTCAGAACAACAAAACATGGCAAGACAGTTAATTGGGCTTGTATGAATCAAATTAATAATTCAACAACCAAAGCAAATGGAAGGATCTCTCACCCAACAACTAACCAAATGAATGAACACATCATATGAATCAAAGAACTCTTTACTTTGTAAAGGACTGTGATCTTATAGGACAGAAGGTTGACTGATGCTGGAGGGTAGCCACCCTAGCATGCAGCAACTAATATAAAGGATCTCTCCCCTTAGAGGAAAATTACAAAAAAATTGTGAAACTGTCTTCTCTAGATTAAGGACAATGGCTTCCATTCTCAGAGAGAGATTTTTTATTATTTCAAATGTCCATAATGTCCCATTTCCATAACTGTGTTTCTTCCTTGATTTGCTTTGTCTTTTTCCAAATATCTGTTTAACTTAGAGGAAAAATTAGAAAGTAAACAATGCAAAAGCAAAACTAAGCTTGAACTTGACATAGAGTTTCTTTACCCTCTCCGTTTCCTTGAAAACTGATTTGCATCGTTAAGGTCCCTTCTGTCAATCGGCATATCAACATCTGCGTCCATGTCATGAACCCTTACATGCTCCCTGCTGTGCTCTGGCTCATCGTCACCCACATCCCTGCTGGCATCTTGATCTCTATCCACAAGATGATCCCTCTCATAATCATGATCATGAGCGTGCTCGTATCCTCTTTCGCGGTCCAGGTCATGCTCTCGAGACCGATCTCGCTCTCTAGACCGGTCACTATATCGATCCAAATGCCTGTCCCTATCATGATCATAGTCCCTTTCTCTATGCCTACCTCGTTCTCGGTCCATGCCCCTCTCATTGCTTCGTCGTAAACCCTCATGACCAAAACCCCATCTAC
The DNA here is from genome assembly GCA_001662345.2 of Metrosideros polymorpha var. glaberrima. Lineage (NCBI taxonomy): Eukaryota > Viridiplantae > Streptophyta > Magnoliopsida > Myrtales > Myrtaceae > Metrosideros > Metrosideros polymorpha. Next base: position 8,584,735 of record BCNH02000003.1, read on the forward strand.
CTCCTCTAGACTTCACCCCATTGACTCTAACCACCCGTCCATTGATGCTCTAAACCAAAACGCAACAAAGTTAAAAATTCTATCAAAAGGAGAGCAAACAATGAAAGCAGCCGAATTGCAATCGACATTGACAAGTAAATCTCCGGAAAATTTTCTACGACATACCCTTCCGTCCATGTCGTTGATGGCATCAATCGCGGACCTCGGATTAGTGAAAGTAACAAAGCCGTAGCATTTTCCCCTCGTGGAACGATCATTAATAATCTGCAATACCAAATTCGCACACGATAATAGAAAAAACTTCAAATGTACTCCATTCCGTCACGAGAAGGACGGCGTTGTCCAAACTTTTTGTTACTTCAGTTCAAACAACCATGACTTAATCTCGGACGACGAGTAAGACCGACCAGTTCAATCGACTCCGCAACAAGCCTCAGGCCAAAAACTACTAACAATCGAGAAGCTATCGACAAGAAAGCAGGGCGAACCCTAATTGCGAAAACGGACCTTGACGGCGACGATGGAGCCGTAGATAGCGAAGAGGTCGCGGAGCGAGTCTTCACCAACGTTGTACGGAAGCCCTCCGACGTACACCGAGCTTTCATCGTCGATCGTCATCCTCCTCTCTCGCCTCCCTCGCCGGAGAGAATTTCAGCTCTCAAATCCTCTTCTTCAATCCCCGAGCGTTGAGAACTCGAAGAAGTCGCGTGAGGCCTCCGGTCCGAGGTTTGGGCTCGGTCTAGAGAAACAAATTGAGGGCCAAACCGTGGAAAACCGGTTCCCTTGTTCGAGAACCGGGTTTGAACACAAAACAATAAATATCTATCATTTATTAAAAAACAAATTCTAAAATTTTCATATGTTGCGACCCTTTATATAAAAAGTTACGACAATTTATATTATGGGATTATGACTGATTATGGCCGAGAGACCGGTCCCCGTAGAGATTGCGAAAGGACATGTAAGTTCTTAACTAAAAAGAAAAGGTTTCTCAGGAGTCGAGTTAGAAATTTAGAAAATCATTTGATTTGATATGATTCAATTCGATCGAAATGATTTAAATCGATTTGCCTTTGGCTCTTCGTGCAAATAAAATTGCCGGATCACGTCGTGCTATTAGGATGAAAAGAAAATGCGCGGTGACTTAAATCCATATTTCACATGATGAAACTAAATGTTTATATCGTTTTAAATAATTATCCTAGGATTCTTTTCTTTTTTCCTGACTTGTATGAAAAAGATTGATGTCATTGCATTTTCGTCATAGCTCGTGCATGGAGATGAGCCTTAGATGTTAAAAAAGAATGTCATAGGTGAACCTAATAAAGTGTCGGATGGGTTATATGGTCGGGTCGAATTTAGATTGGTTTTATTTTGGATTATAATAGTTTTTTTTTTGGGGGGTTTAAGTAATGTTAACAATCGTCCTAGGATTTTTTTTTTTTTCCTACTTGTGTGAAAAAGTTTGTTGTCATTGCATTTTGCGATAGCTCATGCATAGAAATTTAAGACCTTAGATGTTCAAAATGATGTCAAAGGCGAACCGAACAAAGGTTTACATGGGTTAGATGGTCGGTTGGATTTTAGATTGGGTTAGCTTTGGATTATGACAGTTGTTTTGGGTTTGGGTAAAGTCTGGGTTTTGGCTCTAGAATGTGGCCAAGTTTTTGTTCGGGTCAATTGGTTCTTGGATCATCTTCTATTTCACTTTAATTGAATATTAGTCGGATTCAAATAGTGCCGGAATTGCAAGTTTGGTCAAGTTTCGAATTAAGGTAGAATTTGTGAATACATTTCATAAGCTTAAGAACAAAGTAAATCCTAAAGACCCGGGAGAAATAGAGGACCGAATTACTATTCTTACACATGATGCCGGTAGCTCCCTCACTCGTCCCATCCACGTAAGCTAAATGACCAAGCCCTTTTATCATCGCCTTCGACTGGGCACCTCGCCATGGCTTGTCAGGAAACGTCTCGACGTTGGGATGGACTGGACGGCCGTATGAGGAGAAGCACCGAGCTTGCTGGACGATTCGAGCACGGCGGTGGAGGGACCGACAGTATTGGAAACTTGCAGAATAAACAAAGGTACCGAGGGCAACCGCCTCACTGCGGAATGGCTTCTGATCAGCGGGCAACGGCAGGGAAACGGCAGGTCGATAAAGGAAGCGGCGGCGGCCGTCGAGCCGGGCGACAGCTAGGCAGCATGGAGCAGCATCGTCGTCGGGATAAGTGGCTGCAAAGCAGCACCGGCGGCAGCGAGGGTGAGGTTTGGACAAGCCCTCTCCCACGGATTCTCTCTCTCGTGGCCACATGTCTCTCACTGTGTTTTTTTTTTTTTTGATATGTTCACGATGAGTCCTAAAACTTGTAAAGAAAGTGCATTTGAGTCATAAAACTTGCAAAAGTTCAAATAAGTCCCAAAACTTATCACAAAAGTGCATTTGAGTCATAAAATTTTTAAAAAGTGCAATTAAGTCCTAAAACTCGTTATATTAATCAAATCAAGTCTTTTTTGAAAGTTACATTTTTTAAATGTTTTAGGATTTATTTGCACTTTTATAATAGGTTTTATGACTTATTTGAACTTTTTGCAAGTTTTAGGACTCAAACGTACTTTCTTTACAAGTTTTAGGACTTGTTTGAATTTTTTTACAAATTTTAAGATTCAAACACACGTTTCTTATAAGTTTTAGGACTTATTAAGAACATATCCCCTTCGTTTTTTTTTTGTCTCTATTGTCAATGCCCCCTTACTGTGAAGACTTAAATGCGTATTTATAATGTAGAGATAGGTTTCTTGACCCTTAATTCAATTATGGGCTTGACTTTTAATCCTTATGGGCTTACTTTAAGCTCAAACCCTAATATGGGCTCAACCCATTTAACTAGATTGAGTTCAGAACCCATTCCCATTTGTCCAGGTGATTTTCGGCCAATGCGTATCTCCATGGGCTTGACCGAATTTCCATTTAGTGCTGGCCCGGCCCACGCGACTGCTTTGGGTCCAATTTCCGCCGCCGGTTTGATTAAAATGCAAATGCGTTAATGTTTATATGCTGAAAAATTAAATAAAAAAATAAATGAAACCCAGATGAAAATGATTTAACTATTTTTATTAGGGGCCGGGGTCGGTCCTTGATTTTTTTGCAATTTTTTACCGAAGTAAATTCTAAATTAATCCTAACTAGAGTCAAAATTTATGTGTCAACAATGTTGATTAATTGTACTTTAAAGCTATATTTTGAGTAGGAGTGATGTGATTATGTTGTTTATATGTATGACAATGGGATTCTATTCATTTTTCGGGTTCAAAAGCGTCGAGAAGTTAATGTTTCATCGGTTGATAATTGTCCTTTTTTTAAAAAAATGAAATTCATATAATCACAGTTAGGCTACATTGTAACCCTAATGAAACAAAATTAGATCAAAATAGAAAAAAATGAAAATATAAATTAAACTCAATATATTGAATCAAAGAACAAGAACTGTGTCACTCATTTTGTCTTTTTTTCAAAAGATTAGAAAAACTCTGAAAACAACGAAAGAATGATTTGAAAAGTAAAAACCTCAGTTCTTTGCTAAGCTCTCAATGTTATCTTATATATAGAATAGCATCCAAGACTCTTAAAAATGAGGCAATTGCTTATTTTTTGCATTTAAAAAGGGAAAAAATATTAGAATTCATGTTTGGCATTTATCTTTTAAAGCTTCTGTTGATAGCATCTTCATTTCCTTCTTTTTGCCAAATTTTCCTTATTTTCTCTACATCTCATTATTCTACATAAACAAGGAAGTTTGAATAAATAGAGGAAAATTCAAATATTTTCTAGAAAACAGTACATTATTTATTGCTTAAAATAGATTAAATAACTTTATTTTTATAAACTTATCACACCGCCAAACTTAACATTTTGCTAGTACTCAAGTAATAGCAAAAGATAACACAAACTCAAGGCAACAACTCCCTCCATGACATCCTTCCATAATTGCTCAAATTCACAATTCAAAGAAAAACACAAATTTTATTTAAACATTGAAATTGATTCAAGAATAAGTTAAGACCAATTCTAACTATGTGATCCAAGTGTGTGTATATGTCCTTATCTTTTCAAATTATATGCAATCTAGATAAATTCACATTGGTATGCAACCTCTAATGAACTCTATATAATTATGACCAAATCTCATAAGTATGTATTTCATTCCTCTCTCCACTAGTGTAAGCTAATCATCCAATCAAAAATCAATATGACTTTTCCCAAGTTGTAATGTAAGGCTGGGCTAACAATGATATAAAAGTAAATTTAAGCTCAAATCACCCATCAACGCATTAATTTCTAAGATATAAATAAAGCACATGCCATTATTCCCAATATTTCTACCACCACTTACCAACCTTTTTTTTTTCTTTCTCCATTTTTTTCCATCACATTTTTCTTTTTCTTTTTTATTGCTTTATGGGGGAGTTCCTCCCTAAGTCCCTCCTGATATAATACGAAGATTTCCAACCCTTGAGTATCCAAAAGGCTCACTCAATTGAAAGTTGGATAGGGAACCATAAAAGTAATTCTTTTTTAACAATACACACCAATCAACCATTGCAATCAAATCATTTTCATGCTTGACCCTTCCTCCCAAATTGTTATTATGCTCAAATAAAATTTTATCCCAAAAATCAACATGTTCATATAATGATATAATTTGGCAAAGGCTAAAATGAAAATATGTGGGTGTCAATGAAAATTTAGATAATAATTAAGGCTCGATAGGGTGACTAGGGATAAATAAACAGGGTTGGCTTGAAAGGCTTAATTGATCCAAAAATTGCCTAAATCATTTTCTCGGTTAGTTATAGCCTAGGATTTCGCCTCAAGAGAAAATCAAACAAATTCTAAAATTTGGATGAGATCTAAGAAAAGCACATACTTCACATGAATGTTCTCTAAATTTACACACAACTCGAAATATAAGGACTTTTAATGCTTAGTAAGTGGATCAACATAATCATAATCAAAATTAACTCACACATCAGTTATAAATTTGAACAAAATTTAAATTTTCCTAAGAATCGCAAAAATTCACGACAAGGAATGTAATCATGACAAAAAAAGCATGTATCATGCGTTAATTTTGTCTCCAACATTAGTCGATCAATTATTAAAGGTTAAAACTTGAGATATAAGTTTTGAAAGTGACAAAACCTATTTCTTAAAGCAAAATGAGTCATTTAACTTTTGAAATAGCTTTAGCCTTTCATTTTCAACATATTAAGACCTTAATTTCAAAAAGTTACTTTTGACTTTTGAGTTGACTTTCTAGTCAAACTTTGACAAAAAAAATTGTCAAATTATTTATTTTTTTTACATGAAAAGCCTCTAAATAGTGCCAATTTCATTTATGCAATTTCAATTTGTAAAAATTTTGAAGTTTGACATATAAATTGACTTTTTCATTAAAAAAAGTCAACTCTTGGTCAACTTTTTTCCCAAAAAATATCAAAAAATTCATTAAAATGAGAAAATTTGTAAATCAAGTCCTTTTTACCTTAGTTTGAATTTTGCATTATGAATTTTACAAAATCAATTATGAACTGACTTTTCCCCAATTTAGAAACTTCGACTTCTAATTGGCCAAAAATCCAAAATTAGTTTTTTTTTTTACATCTATTGAAGTTGTTTCTTTTATGATATTTGATCTATAGGTCATAACACATCCAATTGACAAGTCAATTTTGAGACTGCAAAGACATTGGAAAATTTGCCCTATTTTGACCTAAACAGTCACCCCGAATCGTTTCTTCAAGATTTTTGAGTAAATGCCAAGTTGCATGCAATTGATAGAACCAAACTCGAATCCAATATGAATTTTGACATAATCACTTCTCTATTGGTTCAATTTAACCAAACTGGTGAATGTGCGTGGGTAAATTCATGGACGAAGTGTTCTAATTCACCCAATTTCTTTTACCTATTCTATACTAACATTCAATTTGATCAATTGAGTTGAGGTTCAATTTGGCCAATTGACTCTTAATTGTGCACGTGTCTAGTTGGTGAAGCCGTTTTAGCAAAAATTGGAGAAATTAAAACATTCCGCGCCTATTTAGGGTGAGTTTGGTTCCGCATTTGAAAGGAGCTTTTAGCCTGAAAACTCCTTTGCTCCATCCAGCCTCGAGCATTTTAGCCTTCCCAAGGCCAGCATTTGGACGAATGCTCCCTTGAAAAAACTTGCAAATAGTTCAGTATTTTGCAAAGGAGTTTTCGGGCTGAAAGTTCATTCTAAATGCTGAACCAAACCTACAATTAGTCGAATTGAGTTAAAGTAATTTATTTCAATTGCATCCAATTTGATTGGGAAATTTTCAATTCAACTTAGTTGAGCCAAAATATGAGAATTGGGAAAAAAAAAATAGAACCATGAACTGAACCAGTTCAACCTAATCAAAATTAGGTTAAATCGGTCCAATCGGCTTAGACCAACCGATGACTCTCTGACCATTTTTAGCCATTTTTTGGTGATGATCAGACCACTCCGGCAACCAACAAGCCATGGCCGGCCATCCCCCATCACACTTGAGCAAAATTTGCAAAAATGCTACCCAAGTGTAAAAAGACTATAAATGACCTCAATCCATGTCTCTTAAAATCAACAAATGGGAGTCTTTCTTGCCCAACAAGAAGCGAATCTCAACCATTTTAGAGCTAGGACATCTTGGTTACCCATTTTGCGTAGTTACCTATCCATGTGACCCAAAAATGAGCCAATGAGATTCTAATTTGAAGAACAAGATAGAATGAGGATCCTTAGATTAATCTAAGGACCAAGATGCCTTTTTGGGAGACTATATATTATATTTTTCTCAAAAACCCTAGGAGCTTGAGCCATTGGGAGCCAAATTAGATACAAAAATCAGTAAAAAAAAACCCTTTCCCTCTCTCACTTTACACGAGCTCCCTGGTTGGCCCTTTTTCGCTGCCTTGCTGATCGGTCGCCAGCCACTTTTTGGTGAGCCATTGCCACTCCACCCTTCCTCACACCCTCCTCTAACTCGCGCAACATTGACCCACCCATAGCCTTGTCAGAACCTCACTTTTCCAGCCAATATCTATCTCTACTTCATTACTGGCACTCACGCTAGTGATTCCTCCAACCGACTCCAGTACTTGTTCTAATGTTCCGACAACCATCCTTGGCGGTCTAGCTTCAGCGATTTCCTTGGTCGGAGGTCCTCGAAAGCTTTGTCAAATTCTTCTTAAGTCTTTCTAACTTCATTGATTGATCATCTAAGTTTATCGAACTGATTCTAATTTCATTCACACTTCACTCGTTCAGATTCTAATGAGCTCTTTTCGGCCATCTCGTGAGTTTATTGGTGGCTGAATAGCTCAATCGAGTCTAACTTGCTTGTCGACAAATGTATGTTCAACTCTCAACTTAGATTAGGACTTTGATACTTGCAGAGGAAGATATATGGCCAAATGCATGTGGAGTTATGGATGGCCATTTGCTGTTGATATGTTGTTGAAATAGGATTGGAATGATGAATGGTAAGCATATTTAGTATAGAAATGGCTTGATCATTGATTGTTTGGCTTTTTCTATGTTCTGTAAAAATCGTCCCCCTGAGTCAATAGGCTTTGACTGATGATTCGAGTTAGTAAACGTCGAAATCTCAGAAAGTCATAAATTAGAGAATCAAAACATACATCCTAATTTTCGATTTGACTGGTCGCATGTTGAAATGGACATCATTTGCTATGTGAAAAACACTTCGAAATTTAGTCACAAAATCTAAAGAAACTGAAATTGAGGTTGATCTCGTGCTACATGCACATCCGAAACTCTAGTTAGAGAATATGGTGGCGAGCATCTTGTTGACCAACTTCAGACCAACGATCTCTAGCAGAGCTAAGTTCATAAGAATGCTTTATATGATCTCAGATGGGAGAAGGCAAAATACATGGTACAACAGAATGTTTCAGGTTCTTGGAAAAGATTACTATGTCTACAAGTTGAAGAAAAGTATGTATGGCTTGAAACAGACTCGTAGATGGTGGTACAAGAAATTTGACACTTTTATGTGAGGAACGTATTCATTAAATGCGAAATGGATCACTACTATTACTTCAAAAAAAATTGATAACTACTATGTTATTATTTTGTTGTTAGATGTAGATGATATTCTCATTGCAAGATTTGGCATAAGGAAGATCAACATACAGAAGCAACAATTATCAAAAGAGTTTGAAATAAAGGATTTGGGAGACAAATTAAATTCTTGGGATGAGGATTGGGAGAGATATATTTGAAGGAATTCTATTGTTTTCTCAAGAAAAGTACATTGAGAAGGTACTGGACATATTCGAAGTTCAGAATGCAAAGCCCAAAAGTACTCCTTTAGAAAGTCACTTCCAGCACTTAAAAGAGTAGTCGTCATAGACAAATGAGGAACGGGGGTACATTGCTAAGGCGCCTTATGCATTAGCTGTTTGCAATTTAATGTACGCTGTGGTGTGTACCAGACCTGATATAGCTCACGCAGTGGGAGTTGTGAGCGGATATATGGCTATTCCAAGAATAAAGTATTGGGAAGCTTTGAAGTTGCTATTAAGATACCTTAGAGGCACTTCAAGTATATCACTATGTTTTATGAAAAACAATGTAACTTGACAAGGCTTTGTCGATGGAGATCTTGGTAATGACTTGGATAATAAGAAGAGTATCTCGTATTATGTTTTTACCTTAGGTGGCACTGCAGTTGGTCTGATGTTTAGAATTTAGATTTGTGTCTCTTTCTCAACCACTGAAATAGAGTATATTGCTATATTTGAAGCTAACAATGAGATGATTTAGTTGAAATTTTTTTTGAAGGAGATAGGCAAAGCAGGATAGCAATATTCTTTTTAGTGACAATTAGAGTGATATTTGTGAGGAGACTAGATCTATCATATAGAGGAGGGTGAATAGGTGTATTTAAACAATCTTGATATAAAATGCGAAATTAAATTAATCAAGATAGAAATAATGAAGGACCAGACAAAGTCTTAACAGTGCTCGTGTGCAACAGTCTGAGACGAAGTAAGTAAAAGTAAGAGAATTGTGCACACGACGATTATAATGGTTCGACTTAGGTCAAGCCTACGTCCACTCTCCACGTTAACAACATACTGACTAGATTCCAATAATGAATCAATGAAAGGTTATATTGAGTGATGCTTCTCAAATGATAGATCACACTATCTCTTTTCTAAGCCTCCTAAAGATTATAACTTTAATACTCACGGAAAACAAGTGTGTATAACTAAAGTTCTCTCTGAACTTTGAAATTTTTAGACTCTTGGTATCTCTCTTTTCTTTAGCACCATGGTCTCCTTTTATACTCTTCCACATCCAAACTAGCTATTGGACAATCTCAGATGATCACTCTCTAATTAACCTATTAGACGAGATTGTATCAAAAAGATTAGGTAGCCATTGAGTGAGATAAAATCAGAATCTCCAATGATTCAGTCGCCCATACAATCTGAATTTATGTTTCGATAAGTAGAGTTTTTCATTTAAAAAGCTTGTCTTGTATTCGAAGAGATTGTCAATCAATCTAATATGTTTTGCGTTGATAATACCGTTACAAAACTACTTAGAAAATTGATCTTCAATCAAGGATATTATATATGTGAAATCTAAGTCAAATTACTAGCTATTATAAAAGATATGACCGGTATTTTCTGAGTCTGAGGTGCTAAGATGTTATCGCCAAATCTGAGCATACTTCTCAAATATTAGCGTCAGAGTCTGAGCTTCCATTTTTTGGTCCCTCCAAACGTATTGGCTATCGCGGCTCTATCTCGTTATTCACCTATCCAAGGTCATTCCAAGCTTTACCGAATTCACTGTTCTAGGCTCGTTCACCTTCTACTTAAATCCCTCCAACTTGTAGACACTTTTATGCATAATGCTTTGTTCATCATTGAAACTCGTAACCTTCATACTTTTTGATATAACCATAAGACATTCTGACATAACATTCAGATGTTGTGATATAACATTCAAATGTTATGATATCACCCTCAAATGATCTGATATAATCCTTATCTACATAATGGTTTGTGCATCTTTGACCTGATTCTACTTAACCAATAAACATATTAATAGTATCTGATTATTTTGTCATCTTCAAAATATCGTAAGTGATTTTCCCTAACAATATGTCTATCAAAGAATATAATATTTCATTCAAGGACAAAGCACATTGATTATATTCGTCAACTGATAGATGATGGGACATTGTCATTGAAGAAGATTCTTGATGTAGAAAATCCAACAGATATGTTATCCAAGTTTGTCACTATTGAGAAATTGAGGTTGTGCATTGACTCAGTTGGTTTCCATGGTTAGTGACGAGAAAGCCGTCGCAATATGACAATTTTGGCTTACAAAGACAAGCGAAGACTATGAAAGAATATTGTCGTTTTGAAGATCAGCCTCCAAATAATAGATTGGTGACGTTATAGAGTCTCATTGATGGAAAAATATTAAAGTTGAGAGCTTTTACCTCGCGTAATTTTTGTGTTAAAATAAAGAATAGAGCTTTTTCCTAATGCTAATGGTATATATGTAATTTCCATCATATGACTATGTGTACCATATACTTTTACTATATAGAGGGCATTATCTTTTATAGTTATAACCTTAAAGTTTGTAACTCTGATATTGGAACTCATAGTGAAAAGATTACTAGTGTGGCACCGTAATTTCTCTTTTTCTAATTTTGCAATGGTTTTCCATAAAAAAATCATTGCGTCTTCTTCTCTAATATCTCACTTCAATGATTTGTGTCCCCGACACTACATCAATTCGTCGTTTCTGACGAACCAAGAGCTATTCTCCGCTAGATATTCGCACCCCACAGAGCAACACACGTAGCTTTGAGCATGACCACACATGCAAATGGGTCCCTCCAAATATATCTGCCACGTAGCTGCTCTTTCCGGTTGCCACGTAGGAATCCATGTGGGCATGCGGTCACACGAGCCCCACACACTCCCTCTCGCACTTCGCCACATTCCGACACGGGGAAGTGATTCCTTCCCGTGCCTTCGCTTCTCTCGATACGTGATGTGATTATAAATGTGTGCGCGCGCACAAACACTCTTCACTGCTCAAGATCGAACCCTAGGTGACTTATAAGATCTCACCATTCATCCCTTGTTCATCTTCCAATCTTTGCTCCATTGTCATGATGTTTCGCGTGTCAAAGCTGGTCGGTTCGATGGAGTTGGTGCAAGGAGATGGTGTTGAATTTGAGTACAAACCCTGGCATAAGAAGCTCGCCGAGGGAGACGGTGATGACGATGACGATGATGATGATGGTGATTACGCACCAGCTGCATTGACAGATGGAGATGGAGATGGAGGCGACGACGACGACGACGGTGGTTATGATTATGCTCCGGCAGCTTGAAAAGAGAGAGAGATTAATTTACTTCACTAGTAATGCATTAAGTTTTTATTATACTAAAGTATTGAGCGCCGTGGGGACAAGAAGACCACATCACGTGTGGATCTTCCTTAACATGAGCTGATTGTGCTATGCGACGGATCTATATTTAGTAAAATAAGTTGTCTTCCCATGAAGTCTTCTCAATGAGGCTGCTAGTGTACTAATGTAAGGTTCGATATAATTAATGGAGAATTTTCTTCCTTTATGCATTGACACGGATTTTGGCCTCGTCAAATTTGATATTAAATTAGGGATGCTGTGATATTTCGCACGTTGTTGAAGAACTTTTTTTTAAGTTGACTGATGATGATCGAAGGCATTATCGTCAAGCAAATCAAAGACCAACGTCATCTCATTGTGTAAAGAATTGCAAACAATACGTTAGTAATCAATTCCCCTGCATCGTCGGCATGTAACGTACGTCGAATCTAGGGTTTTTTTTTATTTTTTTATTTCTTGGGCATGACACTAACGTAGAGAAGATTAGTTAGGACCCTCTCTTTAACTTCACTTGATCTATGATTAATGCACGTCCAAAACGATGAGAAGATTCTAATTTCTGAATCTAGACTCCAAGAAACGTACGACCATATATTCTCTAGTAACCTGGATGAAATTCCCAGTATCAAACATGATCGGATTTCACGATATATCTTCTGTATCAATTGCTAAGAGCATCCTCAGCTTAATTACTGGGGACCGTAGTTTGGGGTATGTAATTAAGCTTTTACAACCTGTTGTAAATGAGTGGAGATCCGCTATCTATTTGCGTTTTCCCCCGGCCATAACATGCTTACCCTGAAAAAACGTATTATTAGCTTTCTAATAGATATTAGTAAAATGCATATCGAGATTCTACGCATTGTGACACAAATTGACACCCGGTGAAAGAGAAAAGAGGATCCGTGTCCAACTTGGCGAGCTTCAATGAGAATGAGTATGTGCCTTCTACATTAATTTCATTGGCGTACATATAGCTTAATAATTCATATTATGTCGGGGTGATCGGTTTTAAGATGGATAAGTTCCAGATTTGGAACTTGGAACCTACCTTGTTTGCTCTAGGACCGGTTCTAGAACCTATCTTGTTTTTTAGATCTGATTCTAGGGTCTACCTAAAAACTTTTTTTTTCCTTTTCAGATTTCATTTTTTACAGCAACATAATTTGAGCATATACCGACTAAACAACTAAAGCTGGTCATTCATCGGATTAAGTATGTCGGTTCTTCTAAAACTGAATTGTCGATGGATGTAATGAAACCAATCAAACCGATCGAAATCATCTACTCGCACACAATCATGGTTCACGATGAACAAGACCTATCGATATATGTCACTGAAACAAACAAAAATCCCCAGCTAAAACTGAAATTTGAACCGCAAAAATCAGGGCATAAACTAATAGCACTTGACAAAAGCTTAGAGAGAATCGGATTGTCACATGGAAAATTCTTGGAGTTGACCGCCGATTTCTGCGACAAATCTCGAATCACATGTATTGCAAGCGCGGTGTGAGGAAGAGGTAGAGTCGGAGACAGAGAGAGGATTGACAGGTGACGATGGTGGCAACTGGTGAGGGGTTCCTGCAGTGTCATGCGAGGAAGAGGAAAGACGACTTAGACGAGTGGGATGGCTGTGGGCTGGGTTGGGTTGCTGCGGGCATAGGCGGAAGTGGGAGAGTTGAAGATTGAGAGAGGATTGACAGGCAACGATGGTGGCGACTGGCAAGGGGTTCTTGCGGCATCATGCGAGGAAGAGGAAAAACGACTTAGACGAGTAGGATGGCTGCGGGCTGGGTTGGGTTGCTGCGGGCGTGGGCGGAAGTGGTAGAGTCGAAGATTGAGAGAGGATCGACGGGCAACGATGGTGGCGACTAGCAAGGGGTTCCTGCGGCACCGTGCGAGGAAGAGGAAAGACGACTTAGACGAGTAGAGGATGGCCAAGGTTAGAAAATAGAAATAGAAACAATAAATTAGGGTTTTTGCTTTTTAGCTTATGGAACCAGTTCCAAAACCGATCCGATTCACGAGTGGGTCTTCACTCGGAATCGGAAACCGGATCAGTTCCAATGGGAATCGATTCACGAACCTATTTTTCGGATGGTCCAATCTTGTTTTCTGGTAGAACTGGTTCGATTGCACGCCCCTACTTTACTTATGCTTAAACCCTTCCAACAATTGGTTTTTCATTCATTGACTGAGTCTTGCTCTAGTTTCTGATCTTAATCAGTTGGCTCTTCGATGATAATCCACGAAGGACCTCGAGCTCGAATTGGATGTACGGGGATCCCCTGGATATCTTCAGAACTCATCCTCATATCTGGCGATAGAAACAAGGAAAAGTCGGTGGGAACAGGCTCTCGTTTCCCCATTTTCACGGGCAGCCGTATGGAACTTTTTTTTTTTTTGACAGCTCATGAGAAGTGTCCTCAGCATAATTTGAAGAGGGATTGATGTCAAAGTGCACTGTTTCTCGATTAGATTCATCGTATCCAATTATTACGCACTGCACACACATATAAGAGAGAGTCTTCGTTTCAAGCGAACTTTTGAAGGAATATATATAGCTTCCCCAAGTGTTCAAAAGCGTGCATGATGAACTTGCTCAAGCCTAATCAGCAGCCGAAAGTCCTCCACTTTCCATGGCCAAAATTATTGCACCCAAGAAATGTCTCATCAGTCTATCAATCCTAGGGCTCGTACATCGTACGTTATTTTAGACAAATTGCTTGTGTGACCCGAAAATCAACCTGTTTTAGATTACTTTCACACCTCGAAGCTTATATTCAAGGTCATGGCAACATAATAAAATCGAGATATTTCGTTACGTGAGAAATTTCTAACTATCGATATTTGATGAGAAAGATTTAGTTGAATTAAGAATTAGAGACATGATCGTCGTATGACCAAGAAGGTCCCCCACCAAATGGGATCACATGAAATTAGATGTACCGAACGGTCAATTGGCATTCGATCCTTGATGCGCGCATGAACCCACGTGTTCGGCGCACCTGATCTTGATCGAGCCTCCCTCAGAAGTTTCGTTTGGGCAGCCACTTAACCCAACAACAATAGGGCTGAAGTGTCGAACAATGGGGGTGTTCCCAGGTGGCCATGGACCACAAAGGAGGCAACCTGTGACCGGCACAGGGTCATGCACACTCCCCACGCGCTCAGCCCGTGCCTGCCCAAGTCTACCCAACTTCTCTTCCTCCCTATAAAAACCACCACCATTGGTCTCTCAAGTCAAATTGGTTCAAACCCACAAATTCCATTTTTGCTGCTTTCCACAGAGAGAGAGAGAGAGAGAGAGAGAGAGAGAGAGAGAGAGCAAAATGCCTTCCATTTCAATGCTGGCCATCGACTCTGACGACTGGTGGAAAAAGCAAGTCGATGGAGATGACGACGACGACGACGACGGATGTGACTGTGCACCGGCTGCTCTCACGGAAGGCGATGGGGATGATGATGATGATGATGATGATGATGGGGGTGGCTATGACTATGCTCCTGCTGCATGAGATTTTTTGTCATGATTCTATTCATATGGCTATTGATTATTATCGTTTCTGCTATGTCCACTTTTGGTAAATTTTGTAATTTCAGGCCGGTTATTTTTGTTGCTACTTACGCGGGAGATTATTTTTCTAGCTGATGAAGTTCTTTTGAGGTTATAATGAGAAGAGCTCATGTAATTCATTTATCGTCTAATCTTATGTTTTTTTTTTTTTGGTGAGC
>BCNH02000003.1:8634444-8655069 GCA_001662345.2 Metrosideros polymorpha var. glaberrima
GGTACAAATATAAAAAGGTTTATGACTAAATTGGTATAATTAAAAAGGTTTATAACTGAATTGGTACCAATGAAATAGGTTTAGAGCTAAATTGGAGGATTCAGCCCTCGCTAGAGCTAGCGGGGGCGACCCTCGCCTGTAGCCAATCACCGGCCATGGGGACTGGCCAAGGCCAAAGAAGAAGAAAAAGAAAAAAGGGGGGGAAAAGGAAAAAGAGAAAATTTTAAAAATAACAATGAAAAATTCGAAAATTATTAAAATAATATTAAAAAATATCAATGTCAATGCCGGTCGTGTCACGTAGGACAGCCGGCATCCACATCAGCAATTTTCGGCCTAAATTGGCTGGATGGACTGAATTAGTATCAATGTGAAAAAGTTTATAACTAAATTGGTCCAAATAAAAAGTTTAGGACTGAATTGATACCGATGCAATAGATTTATGACCTTTTTGTTACTTTTCCCAAGGATGGAGTGATTAACTTATGTAATTGGTTTTAAGCTAGGTAATTTGAACCTCGAAGTGGATATGGGGCCAACTGGATCTAAATATGTTGATTAATGAGTTTGACTTTGGCTCTTGACCCCCGTTTATCAGAGATATTGGACTTTTTTGTACTCTATTAATAATATAAATCTCTTCTTTTTCCAATGATCCGTTTCTTAGTTCAAAAGGAGGCTTAAATTTTTTAAGTTCCCACATATATTACTTCCCCTTATCTTCTTAGATCATGCAAAGAACTGCAACTCCTGAACTTTTCTTGTTGCAATTAAATTTAGTTGGATTTTTCCAACATTTATGCATAAATATAACCATCTGAGTGTGGTTGGCCCATTGGCCGCATGCTCAATTTGCCTTTCACGATTTCACAAACTCGAACAATACAGTGAGTTAGTTTTTTGCCTGCTTGTGATCTTGGGCGTCGCTATCTCTTCTAGAGCAAGTTACCAACTGTTGACGGCGTAGACAGAGTTGCAGCGACGGGCTCGCTGAGATCGAGCCTAAGAGTTTAGATAGTATTAAATATTTATGACTCAAGTCAAAGACTCTATAATGATATGTGAAATTGTTAAGGTAAATATCCAACTGGGGCAATCATGATGCGGGAGCATCAGCTCTATCGATCCTGATGCGGAGCATTCGACTTGACTACATCGACTAGCCCTGCACCATCGATGTTTATTTAAGTAAAGGCTGATTTTGGTCACGATGGGTCCAGAATGAAGATGTCAATGTGAAACCTATCAATCAAGTTATCGATACGTAAAAATAATTACCGATTTCAATGTTGATCATTAACATATCGATGGGAGGCTCTTCTAAGTAATATCCTTTGGTATTTGTTGATATTATGAGATAGCTATTTGCTTATCAAGACTGGAGCACGAATATGGGAAGATGAACTGCAAAGATGAAGAGTCCCCATTTCAAGTCTCAAAGTCTTTATTGCATTTCTTATTTCCCATGTCTTTATGAGTCTTAATTATAATGCTGGTTTTAAAGAGTCCTAGAACTTTAATTAGTTTTCTAGTCCCTATGTCTTTAATATTTGAGGAGTTTCCATGTGTCTTTAACGTTTGCCTATTTCCTTTGTCTTAGTCCTTCTATAAATAGAGGAAGAGTTCTCCATTATAAGGTAGACTTGTTGAATGAATCAGAATTCCTCAACATGAGTTGAATTATTTGTTTGATTCTTTATCCAACATCGTTGGTGGTGAATCAAATCAGTTTCTTTAACCCTGGAGAGTGGATTCTTCCTCAGTGGTGAGCCAAAATCCCTTTAGCCTAAAGTTGGTAGTTTAAGGGTGTGTTTGTTTTCTTTTCTCTTCCATAATTCAACTTCTGGCAAAAATTGATTCTTGCCATTTTGAAAAATAATGAGAAATAAATTTTTGGAATGTTTACCAAACGCGCCTTCATTCCACTTTTGCTTCTGGCAAGTTTACCAAACGATAACCGAGGATCGGCGACCGACGGGGACCGGCAGCCGGTGACGTCTGGCGACCACCCACCGCCCAGCGATCGGCGACCGACAATACAAATCCACCTACGAGGACTGGTGATCGACGAGATAAATCCATCTACAGGGACCGGTGACCGATGATACAAACCCAGTAACGAGGACCGATGACTGGTGATGGCCAACGACCGGTGCCGATCTGCAACAGCTAGCAATCGACAACGGCCGGCAATACAAACCCACCAACGGGGACCAGCAACCGTCGCCAGCAGCAATAGGAGCAGCGGCTAGCGACAGGAGTGGCGACAGTCTACGAGCGTGAGAAAAAAAGGAAAAGGAAAATGAGAAACGAAAATATAAAAAAAAAAATCACTTCTGACTCTTGAGAATCACTTCTTTTACCAAACACAATTCTCATTTAAAAGTAAAAAATTGCTCAAGAAGTAATTGTTTACCAAACGCATTTCTACTCTAGAATTACTTTTAGAGAAAAATTAAAAATTCTAGAGGGTTATCAAACATACCCTAAACCTTCGATGGTGAGCTTCCTATCCCGAATCCCAATCTTTATCCTTGGTTGGTGGCGTGTCCTATATGTCTTGGAGGTGATCGTATCTTATCCTATATTTTCCTTCATTTATTGATACCCATCCATATACTTAATCCTAAAAATCCCTATCACCATTTCCCTACACTTTGAACTATTTCTCGTTTCTGGAATCACTCGCCTACGCATGCATCAAACCAATACCGACAAGAAGAATTATTTATTGGTAGGGCGTAGAGCTAATCATCCGATGGGCCTGGAGTTCAGACGTGATGTATTGCCCAAGTTCGCCTCTAACATTGATTTCATATGTAAAAAAAAGTTCTAGTTAGGTCAAAATTAAGTGAGCCAAACTTTTTCATGAAAGGACATTACTCAAATTCGCTCATTTACATTTCGTGCCTCCGCGGCCTAGGCAGGCCAAGCGAGCCGCCCGCCGTTGGTCACCACTTGCGGAGGGAGAGGGATAAAGAAGTACAGAGAGCATAAAGTGCGCCGCCGTTCTTATCAATGACAACCACCGAAAGGGAGGAAATTATTGACCAAAAACGAACGAACTTCACTGAGAAAGTATGCATGAATTCTCCGTCTAAATTTGCCATGGTGTGCCGTCATGGACTCGTTGACCTCTCTAAGGAAAATACTCGGGATAATGGCAGGAACAATTACACGAATAAAATTAAGACGGTGACATGTATATTTCTATTATACTTAACAATCAAAATTCAATTATTAATCGACAAATTAGTACTTTGAGTTCCGGAACTGGTTGCGTATATTTTAAACTAGTACAATCTATGACATTTTTAGAGATGCCTCATTGAATTTTCCATGCTTAGCGTGTGTCTGTTTCACGAAAAATGGATGATTGAAAAACATTTTCCTAAAAAATAATCGCTTGTATCGCCTGTAAAAGTGAATGAACAAAAAATATTTTCATTGTCTATGAAGGTACTTAAATATAAATCGTTATCGATAATGAAAATATTTTTTATTGACTAATTATTTCAAATGATATAAGCGATAATTTTTTTGTAAAATATTTTTCAAATCATTCATTTTTCACAAAACAAAAAGAGCCTTAAAGATAAAATCTGACATTCTTCCGCACAATTCAAAGAGAATACAATTTTTTTTTGTATAGTTGTGGTGAATACCTTGGTTGCTAAAATAAATCATAAGTTATCAACTACATTATACCTTTTACAGAGTAAAATACACTAGAAGTGCCAAAATTTATGCACAACACTCACTTTAGTACCAAAAAATTTTTTTCGGATCACTTAAGTGCTAATTTTTTTTAAAAATAATCACTTAAGTACCAAAAAAAATTTCAAATCACTTAAGCACGAAAATCAGAGAATTTTTTTGCACTTAAGTGATCAGAAAAAAAAAGTGGCACTTAAATTATCCGAAAAAAAAATGGCATTAAAATGAGCACTGTACACAAGTTTTGGCACTTCTAGTATTCTTTACTCCCTTTTACGAGTTATGATGTTATTTTTCATTACTTGAATAAATAAGTTATGTTGGAGCCCCACACGGTCATTTTCATCTCAGGTTAATATGTTTCTCAAATAAATTTTAATTACTCGAAAAAAAAAATACATTGGCTTGTGCATTATGCAACCCTAACATGTGCATGTCACGCTCCCAAAGTCAATTATTATGACATAACAATATGCCTGAGTGTCAACTCTCGGCAGAGATAAGTCAAACTCTTTTTTTTTTTTCCACAGGGGTTGACTTTCAAATCATATATTATTAGTTTTTTCGAAGCATTTGTGTACACACTTAATATGGTTATGCATTATTATGTAATGAGGAACATTTTTTTTTAAAATTCTATCTTATTTCTATTTTACAGTATACTGTGTGTGCTACGTGTTGTGCGCATGCACAGTGCAACAGGCAATAGATGTGCCCACAAAGCCATCAAAGTTGGCGTTTAATTCGTTCGTGGTCAACGACCTCAATTTGCTTGTACGATTTAACATGAATTTTTGTTCCAATCTGGCGGTGCAATGTAGAGTGTATCTTGTTAATTTGTAGAAATTGGATAAAAGTAATCAGGCCTTAGGAAATTGGATGTGTTAAAAATTATTAGATCGTCATGCACTGAATTATACGGTCGAGATACGCAAGTACAAGATGAATCGCAATTTGATTGGGTGCCGGCTCTCCTGATGTTAAGTGCAACAAGCAATCATTCACTAGTTACCAGGTCATGCTTTTGAACTTTAACTGACCCATTCGACCCCAAAAAAGAAAAAAAACTTTAGCCAACCTTGGACTAATATATATATTTCTATGCTAGTATCGATGGTAGCATATGTATGTTATGGTTTGAGATAGGATAGATGTTGCACACGCTCACAGTGTTATCAGCAGGGATATCTAATATTCCTAGAAAGAAACACTGAGAAGCTATGAGATGTATTATGAAGTTTCTCGAAGGAACAAAAGACAATTCAGTCCACCTTCTGGATGGGAAAATTACAAAAAAAAAAATCTTAAATCTATTACAATTGTGTCAATTCAGTTCATTTGACAAGTTGACGTTAACGTGTGCATTTTTTTAATAATATTTTCAAATTTTTTTCTTTTTTTTTTCTTTTTTTTTTCTTGCAACTATGGCCAGCGAGGGTCGCCGAAGCTCGAAAATCTAAGGTTTTGAAGATATAAGTTTTTTAGTTTATATTTTTATTTTTATTTTGGTAGATTGTGGATGGACGTGGCTTGAAGATATTAGTTTTCTTTCTTTTGTTTTTTTTCTCGTGGGTGGTCGGTGGATATGGATAAGTTTTCTTACCATTTATAGGATAATGCCAATTTTGAGCTGTATGTTATCCTCTTCCATGGGAATTATATTGTTTTTGGTTTTCCCAAATTTCCAGAAAAAGTCAATGCGCTTTAAGAAAAAAAAACGTCAAACTGATGCACTATGATAAAAAGAAAATTCAAACTATGTACTCCACATGGTCAACAACATCACATAATAATGGATCAAATCGAAATAGCTAGTATGACGCGAAGTTTCAAGAGCACATAAAATTTCTTGTTTTGTTCCGTCTCATGTGCTACATGTAGTAATTATATGCTCCGTTCGTTTCGCAGAAAATCACTTCCAAAAAAAGTTTCTTGAAATTTTCGGCGTTTATTTCACGAAAAATCAATGAGTTAGGGAAAATATTTTCCCTCTATGAAAATAATACCTTCAAAAGTAAGGAAAATGATTTCCTCTTTTAGAAAAGAGGAAATCATTTTCCGTGGAGACCAATCTCTCTTCTCACTCTCTATCTACATATTTGAAATTTTTTAATCATTTTTTATTAGAATATTTTTTTCTTTCTTCTTTTCTTTTCTTTTTTTCTACCTTCGCGCGTGACGAGCCTTAACAACGGCCGGTAGCCCAACGACAGCAAGCAGCTCGACAAATCTCGATGAGCCTCGAGGCTCGCCAGAGGTCGGCAAGCTCAAGGCTCGGCCGATCCGGGCAAACTTGAGCTCGCCCCAGGCCGGCGAGCCTCAAACTTGCCAGATCTTGGGAGCTCAACTCGCTCAAGGCTCAGCCGATCCCGACAAGCTCGAGCTCACCCAAGGCCAGCGAGCTCGAGCTAGCCTATGGCCATCGTTGGGCGAGCCTCGAGCTTGCTTGTGGCAATCAAAGGCCGATCATGGTGGAGGCAGGATGAAAAAAGAAAATCAAAGGAAAAGGAAAACATAAAAAATTGGAATTTTTTAAAAAATGAAAACAAAAATATTTAAATATTCAATTTTTTAAAAATGAAAATGAAATAAAAAAAAATTAAAAGGAGTGCACAGACGAAAGTCAAATCCGATCTTTCATACAGAATCGCAGAAATATTTTCTAGTTCATTTTCAGATTTCAGCCAACAACGTAAAATTATTGTCATTATCTTGAAAAATAACTTTTTGGAAAACATTTTTCAAAAATATCACATTTTTTGTGAAACGAATGGAGCTATGATGTGTATTTCCTTTTCTACATTGTGGTTGAGTATAGACCTAAGCAAGTCTTAAAAAGACTTCACTAGGTCCTCATTCGGATCTCGAGATCAACTGGATATAAAATAACTAGAGGGTATTGTCGGGGACAGAGAAAGAAAAAGATATTGTATTAATTAGGGAGGTTTAGGCGTATGGACATCGACACGTTAAAATAAGAAACGCATCCGTGGAGCCACTTGATTGTATGGAAGTCATTTTCCTGGGAAAATGACTGGAAAACATATTTCAAAAACATCACATTTTTCATGAAATGGACGGAGCGTAATGTGTATTTCCTTTTCTACATTGTGGTTGAATATAGTCATTCACTATTTGATAATTTTTTGTGCAATATTTACCGAACGACAATTGAGGGTAGGCTAGAAAATATACATATAATTTATGACAGTTTTATTGGCAGAGGACACATATTATGACCATCCAACCTGGAAAACCGTAAATCACTGGGGCTTGTCCTAGTGATAGGGAGGTGAGGAGTTCGATTCCCCACTTTCTCAAGGGGTTGGGGGTGGAGACATGCGAGTGAGGGAACATGGTTTAACAATCTGCGCACAGCACATAACACACATAGTGGCTTGTATAACAACATTAGAATATGATTAGAAAGAAAGAAAAAAACCTGGAAAACCGTATGAATATTCTCTTGAAAAAGAAGACAAGTGCTTATGAGAAAAAAAAGAAAAGAGCCTAACATTCGATCCACCATCCTCTTCTAAGTTTCAAAGATCCTCCAAAACCTGCCAAGAGTTTCACATTTCTTTAATAATTCGACTGTCTTGTCCCGTATCGAATCGTTTTCATGTATCATGAATTTCTCATCTTTTAGATTCGAGACGATTGCTTGAGATTTTGCAAGGCCTCTCTCTCTCTCTCTCTCTCTCTCTCTCTGACGAAAGAACATTCCATTCATACGTTAGGATACTTTCCAAATCGTGGTCTTTCCGAGTGATGATTACTGAATAGTTTACAGGGTCTTTCCTAGAAGCTCTCCGTTGTCATTAGCTTTAACATCATCGTACTCGTGACTACATTCCATTAATTAAGAAAAAATATGAGTCGTATTTGACGCATGACCGTTTATTTATCTATATTTTTGCAAATATCATTTACATAAATTAAGAAAAACTCCACATTGAAAATACCAAATTGTGTTTCCTTGCAAACTCATTTTAACATCTTGCTTAAGGATTGAGTGATTTGGTTTGAGTTGGTTTTGAGTGTTTTGGATAGGGCAGGAATTTAGAAATTGGGGATAGACATATTTGGAAAGAATGGCATTTTCTTAAATAGCTACACAAGAAGAATTGATGAGAAGTATGCATAGTGATCTCTAAAGTTTTTTTATTTTTTTGAAAAGTGATCTCTAAAATTAAAACTCAGATATATATATGGTATTTGCAGAAGTAGAGATATATAAGTGGTCTTTGAGTGAAAGGTGAGGTTTTTTGGTCAAGTAACGTTTAGTAGAAATTTTGACACAACTTACAGAATGGAAATATAAAACTAATCTTTCATGAAAACATTAATTGACAAATGAAAATTGAAAATATAAAGGTAAAGGAAATTTTGATGAAGTAGATAAATGGGTTATGGGGAAAATGAGGACACCAATATACTTTTAAATAATTTTTTCAAGAAATATCACCATGTATTGAGCTTGGTTTGAATTAGGGACTCAAAAGTCTTTTTTTAGGTATTTTAGAACATAGTGGCACCCTCCTTTCGTGCATTAGGCTTCGTTCTCTTTAAACTACGGCACTTCAATTAATTAATTAATTGACCAAAAATTAGTTTTTATAAGTCTATGGAACTTACAAGTTCGTGGATCCCGTTGAGTTGATAGCCTCTTTGGCGGTAAATTTTTTACCACAGAATGTGAATGTAAGAAATTTACGCGACTTAGCAAGAAAGCTAAAAAGAAAACAAGAGTCCAATTAGAAAATCATTCGAGCAGAAAGCAATAGCCTAGCTCATCATTATGTTCCAATTCCCCTACCTAGAATCTAATTTTTCTCTAACTACGAGGAACCGCTCTTATTGGGGAGGTGCCTAATTACTAAAATTTATAGTACAGATATAAATATAGTGACCTATTATTTCGTGGAAATTGGGTAGTCGGTGAAATATCTTTCATTGAAATTCGTTCTTCAATTTTTATTAAGAGGAGATGGGTTCAGTGATGATTCCGAACAAGAGTTGTATCAATGGAACACGAGGAACAAATATGCTTCAACAGAATTTAATCAACGATGAAGCTAGATGACATAAAAAGCTTTGTTGGAATTTAAGAAACGACAAAGTGCGATGACAAAGATATCACATCGGAATTTAATCGACGACAAAGATCTGAAGACCACAACTAAAATACATGCCGGAATTTAATCAACCACGAGATATCTGAAACTGCGACTAAAATATGGGAATTAAAAATATTTAAATTGTAGAAAAGTAAAGATAAAAATAAATTGTGAGAACGTTGAGTTTTTTTATTGATTGATCGAGAGGTTTACAAAAAGTATGATGTGTCTATTTATAGCCCACAATCAACGGTTACATACAGTAGTTACAACCGTGGAATTCAAATAAACAAAAATAACTTCCTAATGACGGTTACAAGAAGTTTTATTATCCATTAACTCCTATTATCTAGAACACTTATCTAGAAGTAGTTATAAAATCTTAAATTAGCGGCAACAAAACATAGCTACCCAGCAGTTACGTCTTCATGTTGATTGCCTGATGTTGATGACTTTATCGATCAACTTCTCATGTCTTGATGAAGACTCTCGTCGATAACTATTGTTGTCAATGACTTCTTCAGCGAGTTGTCGATTTCCTTCAAGTTGTCGATTGTTCTGTTCATTTTGACCAAACTCTATTCTTATCGACTAAGTCCACTACTTATCGATAATAACCAAAAAGTTGGTCATTTAAGGGTGTTGACAATTCTCAATATGAAATTGTTTGCACTTGATTTCAAATTTCAATGGCTAACGAGAAATTTAGCCACGAAGGTCCATCATCAGTGAAAAAATCAAGCATGTGTAATGCAATAAAAGAGTTCAAAACATCGTGTTTGATAGTTTCTTGGAATAAGAATGCGATACTTTTTTTTGGTTTAATTGTATAGGTTGTATAATACTACAGAGACGAGCAAATTCTAATAAACTCATAAAAGGTTTCCTCCATACAAAACTTACTTAATCTAAGTCTTAATTATTTATAATAGTTCCGGTTATGAAGTTATCAATTTTTGTTCGTCCATTCTCTCATTCCCACCACTTTGTTGAAGTTGTCCTATATCGATTGTGAAAGAGGCTAGTGGTCAGTTTATAGTGTGAGGCAAAGCTTCATATTTTGAGTTAGTTTTTGAGGTGAGAGAGGTCCAAAATCACCCAACACTCTCCCAACATTAATGAAAACTCAATCATAGAGTAATTTTCATTCCAATATTTCATACTCATTGTTCTTAGTTCCGAACGATTAAAATGTCAGTTAAAGAGGGAGTAACTTCCTAGCAAGAGCTAAAGTCGTTAGCATTTCTTTTCTTTTCTTTTTTGGGTCCGTCGTTAGCATTTCATTAAGTGGTAAAGACATGGAGGTTAAAGAGATGCGGGGTTGGTGAGATAGATGGAAAAGGATTGATTCCCACGAGTGACTAGTGATTTCCTACTTCCTAGAAGGAAGGAAAGTATATTCTCAGAAACAAAGGAACATTTAATAAAGTAATGGCCATCTCTTGTCCCCCATTCACACTAAGTCAATCATCTTTTTTAACAACACAAGACGGAACAAACATTTATGGTAAATTTACCAGTGGACACGGAATTGCCTCCTTAATTAGTTTCGTGGTAATCGAACAACGATAATGACCATTTAATCCTCGAATGACTTTTTTTTCTTCACTCACCATTTGCCATTTGTGTGGAACCACGTGTATGGGCAGGCCACTCAAAACATGTTAGAGCCTCTTGGGTGCTTGCACTTTTCTTATCTTAATCAATGGGGGGCTAAGGATATTTGTGTTAAGTCTCTTCATGATGATCAATCATTAGGATCTTGAAATTCCTCAAATTCACAAAATGTGTCGACACAATTTGTCAAAATTTGGGAAGTTCATTCTGAAAGAAAAAAATCAGTAAGGCTTCGAGGCCCGTCTTAAATTTTATTTTTTTTTCCTTCCTTTCTAAGGTTGAATGGGCCATATCTTTCGTGCACCGAATTTCTTGTGCAATAGGTAGAATCCCGATATTAGAAGTTCAAACACTTAAGAAAAGGGACATTATGCAATTTTTCATTGCAACACTTGCCATAACAAAGGGGGAACCCCACGTTATGTAAGGTGAAATGCATAAGGTGTGGATACAAAAGAAAAACCCCACATTGATAATTCCGAGTTGAGAGGACTCGGAGCAATTATTATATTTAGTGGGCTTAACTTAACTGCTTAAACTTTTGATCGAAAATGAATGTAACGAGCAATTAGGTAGTCCATGGTTTATTGGTCTTCTACACAAGGCGCAATTCTCACCAAATAGTATCAAAGTCGATAGTCCAATGAAAAAAAAGTATGTATAGCATGTGAGCGCATGCCCGCACGAATATCCATAACATGGAAAAGGATTCTTTTTTCCTTGGATTCAGATCGGTTTACGACTTGAGAAATGGAGGATTCAACCAAATCTGATTGTCCACACCTTTCGAGTATATAAATTGAGCTAGGTGCATTGAACAATTTCTCGTCCAAAATGGAGCGTCTTGTCTAGTGCCAAGTAGGTGATATTGGAACTGTTGGAAAAACCTCCTATGATATCTGAAATTGACAAAACCATTGGCCTATATCTATATTCGATAAATGCATTTGTTGTCTTATTTCAAGATAAACTAATACAACGAGGGCTTTATCACCACTGATATAACCCGAAGTATAAAGTTAAAGACTGATGATGATTGGATGGACATTAATGGAGGAGAACAAGTTAGAGAACAGAAAGTTCATAACGACTTGGAGGTACCGCAACAAGGTGAACAGCTCGTATAGTCTTGATCGTACTCAGGGTGATGAAGTGGAAGGGCTCATATAGTCTTGGTCATGGGTGATGAAGTGGAAGGCAGTTTGTAAGTCAACTACAAGCAGGAAGCCTTGATAAACTCAAGCATTGCTGATAGAAACGGCTCCTTTTATTACCTGAGAATAACATGCGTGTTATATGATTACCCATTATGGTTTGAAGGCCATATATTTCGTTGACTATCAATTTAAATTTCAAGGAATATTGACAGCAAGTCGCAAGCCTGGAACTGCAGAAAATGGCACACGAAAAAGAATCTAATCGGTTGTCAATCAAATTGGTGGAAAGGAGTATTTTCAAATATAAGCAACTCTATTCGTGGAAACCACACTATTACTAGGAAAATTTGATTTATGGGCAACCAGATCTCCTGATGATTGTGTCTTTTATTTACAACGGCTAAATTGGTCCCCTTGAAGATTATCCTAACGACTAGCTTGAATACGAAAAACTATATAAGAAGATCAACGCATTCTGAAGAATACACAAATTGCGAGAAGAACTACATACTCCAAAAGCTTTAATCTTTAATACACTTACACTCTTGTTGTTGAGCGAAAAGTGCATTTACTGAGAGTGCTTCACTTATTGTGATATCTTTTTAGAAGTGCGCAAGTGTCATAATAGTGGTTAGGATTTGGTAGTGTGATTTATCGATTTTGGTAGAAGCAACACAAGCTACATTGTAACCTCTCAAAGAATTACTAGTGGATTCCAGCCTATTGGTGGTTGTTAGTCTTGGAGAATGGATGTAGGCTTAATTTACGCCAAACCACTATAAGATTAGCATGCAACTCTTCTATCTCTTCCTATTTATTTCAAAATATATTTGATAGAAACATACTACACTTGATATCATCAGTTTACTCTTTCATATATTACATTGTTCCTATATATATCAAACTTGTTTTAATCATTCCGCAAGATCTAACAAGTTTCGATTATCAACATATTCACCCCCTCTAGGTTGCATATTTAGCCATAAGAGGAACCACTTCATTTATAGCTAGGAAGAGAATATGTCCACGATCGTTTAAGTCTACTTAACAAAAGCTTCATACTCAAAACGACTTCCAAATAAATTAATGAACGAAAAAGATATGGAGCCCCTTCAATACTTCAACACACAGCTTATTAAGCAAAGACAAAGCTACCTCATGTCGTTTCAGAATCACACATCATCTGTAACCACTAAAGTTGAATGCAAATGTAGGAGCTGAATGTAATTGGAATGAAGATGTTGAAATTTCTCTTTCAAAGTTAAACAGCCCACTGAAAAGGAAAAACCCTACGAGTTAGGTAGTTTTGAAATGAACATGTGTTTGGGAGTAGTTTTGCCTGCCTCTCGAGGGTCCACATTGACCTACTTTTCTTGCATGTGAGACTTCGATTGGCGAGAGTCAAGGTCTTGGACCATTGGATCGACACAATTTTCGTTAACGACATGTTCATGAATTTTCCTTGCATGCCGTAGATAGAAAGAGAAAAGGCAATAATGGAAAAGAAAAGCTCTTGCTTGTAAGCACACGGGTCACAAAATGGCATAATAACAACTGAGATTCCAATTATTGTTATTTTTAGAGGAAAATTTGATGTAATGTATTTGTAATTAATGCGTCAAAAAGAAATTTTAACCTTTTTCATGTCTAAATGTTCGTCCAAGTATCTATCCTGAGCAGGCGAGAAAACCCTTCGTCGTCGAAATCTCGAACTACTAAGAAATGGGTTCCTTTATATTTAATAGTAAACACATCGTTCAATATTTCCTCGCATTCTCCCTTGCATGCAATTTGAATTTTACACAACAAACATCGGATGTGAGCATCATCTCTTTTTTATTTTTTTTGAAACGAAGCATCATCTCATTTAGTAGACACTAATCGAGTAGGAATGTGACGATGAGTATGAAAATAGCATGTTAAAAAAAATCCCCTTATATTGTTTTGGCGACGATATAATAATAAAAAGCTACTAATGTGTATATTGATTAAGTAGAACCAGGTGATAGATGTATAAGCTAATATGCAGATGCTATCCTAGACAGGTGAACTGGTATGAGGGGTGATTTGCCTCTATCAAGGGTAAACAGGGTATTCAGCACCAAGGTGTCTACATGCTGGATGGACCTGATAGAAGGTAAACAAGCCTATAACAAGATGTTCGGTAAAGGTTGGATGGATCTTAGAGGTGAACAAGTATAAAACAAAAGACCGTGAAAAGGTGAACAGCTGGATGGAACCATGATCCAATATGCTTAGAAGGAGCAAAACATAGAAGATCAATTTCCAACAAGTAGCGTGGATAGACTCCCATGATCACTAGCAAGAGCAATCTATCAGATGAGGTGGAAGACATGTAACGTGCTTATACCACTTGGATAAGAAGGCCTAGACATTGTAACGTTGATGTAAAGAAAGTTTTGTCACCATCGACATTCTGAAGTGTACAATGGAAAGACGACTAGAAGCTGGACTTATTTTGTTAAAGGGTGAACAAGTCAGGAAGAATGGGACATCATGAGGACTTGGAGGTCCCATGATAAGGCGAACAGCTGAGTGAAGTCTAAATCTCTAATATACACAAAAGACCAATGAATAGCGGTTCGTAAAGCTTGGATAGACTCATTGGACTATTGATGAAGGCAGTTCCCTATATCAACTGTAAAGGAAATTTGCTTACCACTTGAAGAAGAGGAGACGGACCTCTTTCCAATTTGAGTTAAATTCAAATTGGTGTCAAATGGCTAGTTGCAAGCTCTAGAATTTGCAGTGGAAGGATTGGCATTGAGTTAGAGCAGTTTTACTATATTTGGACATGGCAAAGTTTGGATAAAAGCACTAGTGACTATTTTGAGAAAGTGTCAATTCTCATAGTAGCAAAGAGACATTTTGCTGCTACTAACGGTGAAACCAATGGCTAACTGAGGGATTTGAATTTCAAACGGTCATTTGAGGTCATATGGCTATGAATTCAATCCAAAGTACGTAGTAGCGTTGGAGGGAAATGAATTCAATCCCCATATGAGTCTATTGTTGTTGTGAGTGTTCATCTTTGCTCTGTTCTTGCCGGTAGAAGATGTGTATTTCTGATTATATTCTCCATGAGGTTGCCATTGTCTTTAATGTATGTTAAAAGATTGTACAGTATAAAAGTAGTGCTTGTGTATTGATAGTTGTATCTATCAGCTTCAGATTGAAACTGCATTTGCTCCTTTGTACCGTCTCTTGAGATTACTAGTGGATTATAGCTTTGTCGATGGTTGTTAGTCTGACTATATTAATCTGTTTCTCCATCTATCTAAGTGTAACTGTTATATTCCACAAAAAGTGGTTAAAATATTTAATCAACATATGCAACCCCCTCTAGGTTACTTTGTTAGCCTCAACAGACAATGCATGTTGAGATTGGATTTTACCTTAAAAAAATTAAAAGCTTAATTTTTTATGAAATAAAGAGGCCAATAAATGTTGAGGGTTAAATCTAGACCGACCGGTTTGGTTCTTGGTTTTGAGGCCAGAACTATAAGTTCTACATGGGAACCAATTCAATTTGTCAGTTGCCCAAGTTGAAATGGTTATGAAGTCTCTTTAAGAAAAAGTACTTTTGCACGCATGAAAATTGAACCGTAATCTTCCACATGAACTAACAACAACAAAATCACTTGACCAATCACTTTTTATGATGAAATTGTGCAACTTTTATGTTTTAATATTAAAGTTTCAATTTTTACCCAAAATATAAAATGGACCGGTTCCCAAGATAGAAACCGACTTGTTTGGTTCCTAGTTTCGAGCTTTTAGAACTGGAGATCTTAGGATTAGTTCCCAATTCTAGGTTGGAAACCGACCCATTTTAGAACCAAGCACCCTTAATAAATTGACTTGGGAATATTGGTTCACAAAGCTATATTTGGGAATCGACTCATTTTGAAATCGAGCAGCCTTAATAAATGTACCTGGGAATATTTGCTTACAAAGCTATATCAAAGTGACAGCCACAAATCTATGTCAAGAATTTTCTTTCCCCCCTGTAACATGCCCAAGCAATGATTGTCGGGAGACCATGTGCAATTGCCTAGCACCCTCCTGACATCTATCTTTGGTAGGTCTTTGAGTCCCATGTGTAACACCGAATTGGGCTATGAGATTTTGACACATCATAAAAGCAAAAGGAGAAAAAGGAAAAACCAATGCAAGCTCTCAATTTAAGCAAAATTACTTTTCCAGCAAAGTAATCGGAAGATTCCTAATAATTGTACATATGTAAAAACAAAATGACTCTTAAGTATAGGGTGGGCTTCGTATTTCTTGAAACAAAGAAACCTAAGATTGGCCACGATGATTACAATGTCTGTGTAATAATTGGATTTCCTGCACATATGGAAGGAATACAGATCCAAGAATAAATAATGGATTGGAGCAAACAATCTGTGTCTTTATATAAAATAAGAATCTTGCGTGAACATTGACAAGTACTAAACACGCTTTGCTCAGTATCAGATCCCAGTTATGTGTGGCTAGGAATTCACCGAATCATATCACGTAATTGCCGTCGTTGTCTTCGATGCAACTGAGCACAACATGACCAGAATGGTACAAGAATTGGCAAATTGATACGTGAACGAAGTGAAATATCATTTTCAATACATTGCTGCTCAGTCTTCCTATTGCTTATCTAGTGTACAAATTGCATGCAGCTAAAAATAGGGACCACTGACGATGCAAGATCATGTGACGAATTTCAATGCAAAAGTATAGGGTATCCATAGGTCAAAGTTTAACACTCGAGATTGATGCGGTCTTTGGTTCACTAATTATTAAGTGTTGAGATGCATGTGCGAGTTGTATTATAAAAAAGTCTCGCATAAGAGAATTGTTGTGGTGTGAAGTAATTAATATATCATAGGTAGCTCATAACTCATTGGTTTAAACTTTAAATGTTGGTCCAACTGGGCTCTCTTTTGGCGATCTCTCTAGGTGAAAATATCGGGTTTGTGTTGTACACTCTCAACAGATGGTTGGTTGGTAGGCCATTCCCAAGGATCTGACTAACACAGTTCAGTCCAGAGAAAGAAATCAAATATGAAGGTGAGTGTTGGAAATTTAAGTTAAGATATGTTTGTGCAAAAGGATACCTGAATTAAGGGAGGGAACAAACCTAACACTAAGAAATCAAAGATGAAGGTGAGCATTGGAGATTTAAATTGAGATATGTTGGTGCAAAAGGATACCTAAATTAAGGGAGAGAGCAAACCTAACATTAAATTCACACGTAAGGAGAGATTATATAAATGTACTTGTTAATTGTGTTAGAAAAAGTCGCAAATTGAAGAATTGACGTGGTGTTGAGTAGTTAATGTTTAACCTTTTGAGTGAAAGTGCATCCAACTAAATATATTGACGGACTCATACTTGGATTTTCAGCCTTTTACTGTTCGCTTCCAACATTGAGTCCTTTTAAAAGACACTGACAAAAAAAAACACTGACAATTTAAGATGAAAGAGACGATGGGCATGTTGTCCTGCGCTTAGGGGGTTAATTTGGACCGATGAGTGCCAGTGGAAAGTGGACGTGGTCACAAATTGGGTCAGTGTGGACGAGACATTGACCCAATGTGAATCTCATCGCCATGCCAACTTGCCAAGTGACAACGATCGGCCGGCCCTCGTCGACGTAATTTTGAGGCATCCCAATTGGGTATCCAAAAATCGAGGAGATGCATAGCATCGCTTTCGGGTGTACCCTAAAGAGTTATTTTTTTTGTCAGATCCTAAATAGATATCTAATGAGTGAATTTTTTTTTGCTATTCGTGCTCTTGGACATGTTAAGTATCAACGCACAATCACACGAAAAAGAGTAAAAGTCGAGAGAGAGAAATCTAGAGGCAATATTTTATCCTGGTTCACCCTTAAACTAGGGCTACGTCCAGCAGAGGATTTCACTATAATTTAGCACCTCGCACCTCTCGTTACATCACTCAATTACAAGAGAAAGAGAGTATATATAAGTAGTAGCTATTCATAGGCCCAAACCCAAACTACTAATAGAAAATATGGGCTTAAATTATAAAAGCTCTCTAGCTTTCAAGGGACGCTACCCCCTTCCACCCTTGTCGGGGCGGCCCCCTCGGACCCCCGCCCACTTACCTGGAAGCGGGACCCCAGTGCTTTCCTGTTAATGGGCAGTATGAACCACACCTCAACAGGACATCACTATCCTCTAGAGATAATTACGGATTATTGCTGCGCGACTAGAGTTGCCGTCGTGGGCTTACTAAGATACAGCACTGGATATTCATGACCCAAAATCAAACATTTTATAATCATTTGTGTCATTATTGTAGCGACATCCAACTAGGGCAATCGATATCGATTGAAAGGCTGAGTGAGTCGCCCGCCGTTAGTCACCTCTCGCAGAGTGAGAGAGGGAACAGAAGTACAAATTTATGCACTTTTATTCTGGAATTGGTTGTGTATACGGTGTCAAGCAATTTACCCACTAAGTTGTTATAAATGCAAGTCCAAAAGGGCTGCCCAACATAGAACGTTAATTTTTATTATTTGAATATATATAAGTTGTCTTGGAGCCCTACACTGTCATTTTCATCTCAGGTTACTATAATTCTCTAATAAAATTTAATCACTCGGTAAAAAAAAATACATTGGCTTGTGCATTATGCAACCCTAACTTATGCATGTCACGCTCTCAAGAGACGTGAAAAGTCAATTAATATGACATAATAATATGCCTAAGTGTCAACTCTCTGCAGTGATAAGTCAAACTCTTCTTTTTTCCACAGGGGTTGACTTTCAAAACATAAATTATTATTTTTTATTTCTCGAAGCCATCAAAGTTGGCCATTTAATTCTTTTGTGGTCAATCACCTCAATTTGCTGGAACGATTTAACGGGCAATTGGAAAATTATAGGCGGGGTTTATTTTAATAATTTACAGAAATTGGATAAAAAGTAATCAGGCCTTAGGAAATTGGATGTATTTGAAAATTATTAGATCTTCGTGCCCTAAAATATACGGTCAGCAGCCATAAGTAGAAGAATTGCGATTTAATTCGGCTCCGACTCACCCATGGTAAGTGCAACAAACAACCCCTTTGCCAATGGTCACGTCAGGTTTATAATCATTATCAATGATATTATATATCGGAATCACACGAATCCTCGAATTATTTTGGAGAAAATGTCTAAGTTGAAGCTGATAATACAAGTAAAAGGAACATTTTGACTTTTTTATCATGCGTTGTGGCACTCATTCATTACATCCAAATAATTGTGATATCAAAGTGCATTGTCCACCGATAAATGACAATCTACATCCAATAAAAAAAAAGGATAAAATATACTAGGGATGTATGTGATTGTGTAGAAGATATATTTAACTGAAAAAGGTTATATCTTGCATTTAAATTGTATACTTCTTGACAGTGTAGAATACATAATTAAGTTCAGACCAAAAGAAGAAGAAGAAGAAGATATAGTTAAATAATTGAATAAAATTTTATCAAGCAATTAAATTGTATACTTCTTGACTGTGTCTACTTAAGGATATTGAAAACATTAGAGAATTAATCCGTCATTGTAGATTGTTGATAGGTGCTTACTGTTAAGATTAGTGGTACGTGGCTGATATTGTTAGGTGAAGGCTATCGTGCCATCTCTATACAAAACACTCTTCGTTTTCAGGAATCTTTTGGTTATACTCTATGTAATATAAAATTGCAACTATTTTTTGTGTGATCATGACTCAAATTAATCCCGATTAATTTCGAATATGTCCCATTATTGAATTGCAAGGAACCCCGAGCTATGATAGGAAAGTCAAAATTGGACTCTTACCAATAGGATCGTGGGTGATGCAAAAAGAGAAATCAATTTCTCCCCAGACTTCTTTTCCTTATTGAAGATGACATCCAGGTCGTGTTGGACAAAGACTCCTAAATTTTTGCGTATAAGTGTTCCGTTATCGAGTTTGACCTCATGTGCACAAGGAGTATGCTTGATATATGAAAAAAACTTGCAAGAGACAAATATATATATGAAGTGCTGTTATCCAAGAGACTTTATAGTATGAGAATACTCCTTTTTTTGCGATTGATTCTTATTGGGTTCGAGTTGGATATGGGATTAGGAAACACTTATGAGTGAGTCTGATTCAGCGACTATAATCTCATATTTACCACTTATAGTGGAACTACTCGACAATCTCTCCTCGTGAAGTAGGCACACATGTTGTGTACGAGTTCTTGTTTTATGTGATTTGTTTTTATTCAAATTGTTTCATTTGTTAACGCTTTAATCTTGACACTTTGCTTTTTCTTGTCTTGATATTGGATCGAGTGACGAGAAGAGTACATAAATTTGACGACTAACACCATTAGCTGACTAGAATCACTAACCAGTCATCACAATTCATCACAATTCTTAGTCAATCCTTACACTACATCGCGAGTAAATATGAATAATTACCGCTTCTTACCCCCTTTTTCACATGCATGTCTAGAAGGGGTGAGCATGGTTCCAAAGTAAAAACTAGGGGTATACAAAAGAACCGGGAACCGCCCGCCCGCCCAAAAACTGGACCGGACCACCCAAGAACCAGCGGTTCCTAAGGGGACCGGTCCGGTTCTCGGTTCCAATTTCTTGGAACCGTTGGGTACTGGTCCGGTTCCCGGTTCTAGGTGCGAAACCGCCCACCCGGACCGGTTTATATATTATTTATATATGTATATATATTTAGTTTTTTAAAAATAAAACTCTATGGCTAAAAATAAGAATCATGTCTTCTCCCACATAGAATTGCTCATAAATCTCTCTAGTCTCAACATCATGGCCTTGTCGTCGTCGCTCTCTCACTCTCACTCTCAATCCCCTCCGACCTCGTCGGTCGTCACTCGCTGAGACAATGCCTCATACCATCTCTGTCTCTGCCCTAAGTTGGGAATTATACGTGGGTCTGGTGCATGACATTTCTAGGTTTTACTCTGTTGTTTGAGGA
>BCNH02000003.1:8665746-8677765 GCA_001662345.2 Metrosideros polymorpha var. glaberrima
ATGTTGTCGTCGAGAGAAAACCGACGCGTAGTGTTATTTCTAGAGGGGGATTTGATGTCTTGTGATTGATATGTCAAGAAGAGAATCGTTGACCTTTTTTCCATGTCTAAATGTTCGTCCAAAGTATCTACCTTAAGTAGTCGTGAAAACTCTTCGTCGTCGACATCTAAAACTATCAAGAAAGGGGTTCGTCATAATATGATAGTAAAAACATTCTTCAATAGTTCCTCACACATCTCTTGCATGTAATTTGAATTTTACAGAAGAAACATCGGATGCGAGCGTCATCATATTCAATAGGCCACTAACCTAGTAGGAATGTCACGACGAGTAAGAACAAGAATGAGGTGTTGAGATTTGAATTTTATTTGAAAATTTGATTTGAAAAACTGAAATGTTCAAAAAAAATTTAAAATAAAGAGGCCAATAAATATAAGGAGCGATGATTCTGGTTCAACCTGAAAAACGAACCGAGCTGGCCTCGACCAATCAATTCAAGGCCTTCTTTTGGGTGAACCGGTTCGGTTTTCGGTTTAACAAAACCAAGAACGGACCTAGGACCGGTTTGGTTCTTGGTTCCAAGGTTGAAACTGCTGGTTCGACCAGTCCTTTTCCGAGTTCAACTAGTCTCACTCCCGAGTTAAACCAATTGTAAACCAATTTCAAAGTCTCGAAAATTGAACCATGCTCTTCAATATGAAGAGGTAGGAGTGGGAACCGGAACCAGCCACTTTAGGAGACAAAGGTTCCAAGACCCACCGATTCGCTTCCCGGTTCCAAAAATATTGGAACCAGGGTCACAGGGGTCAGTTCTTAGTTTTAAGCCGGCAACCGACTCACTTTAGAATCGATTGCCCGTTATTAATGTGCTTAATGAATATTCGCTTACAAGGCTCAAACAAAGCAAGAGCCTCAGATCCATGTCAAGATTTTTCTTAGCCCCCTTTAGAATGCGCGAGCAATGATTGTCCGGAGACCATGTTCAGTCGCCTAGCACCCTCCTCACATCTAACTTTATTTGGTCCTTTACTACCATGTGTAAAACCGACCGAGGTCACGAGATTTTGACGCGTCAGAACAGTAAAACAAAGACAAAAGCAAAGCAAGCTCTCAATTTCAAGCAAAATTACTTTCTGTGGAGGGAGAGACCAAATCCATTGGATGATCCCCCCTAACCACTAGCACGAGACCGACAAAGGGACCGACAAAGGGACCGACAAAGGGATTTCTCAACTTAGGTCCTATTTAATAATGTGACAACATCATTAGTGAACTAAAGACCCCCAATAATCGTACATCTCTAAAAGCAAGAGGACTCTAATTATAGGGTCTATTATTGTTCATGGTAAGGTGTGGTTGCACATTTCTTGGAACGAAGAAACCCTAGATTAGCCACGATGGTCCCAATGTCTGCGTAATGGTACACTCTTATTGGATGCTGTCGGGTCCATCCATGCGCTGTAAAACGACTGAACTTCATTATTGTAATTGTAATTAGGCATTTGCTCAATTTTTTGCACTTGTTTTCTTATGGCCCAAATGCATCAAAGAAGGGTGCGAAAGCAAGGAACTAGTAGCAACTTACCCTCGAGAATCATGCATTGTAAATGGAAGACCATGACATGTGGAAGGAATACAAATCCAAGCATATGTGGGGATTGTAGCAATCGATCTCTATCTTTATATAGAATGAGAGTAGCATGCGAGCGTTGACAAGTATTGAACGCACCTGATCCATAAATCGATTCTTGATTATTTGTGGATAGGAATTCACAGGTTATATCGCGTTATTGGCACCGTTGTTGTCATATTCGATGCGACTAAGCGTGACATGACCGCCATGGTCCAAAAGTCGGCAGATCAATGTGTGAATCTAATCAAATACCTTTTTTTTATATACATTGCTGCTTAATCTTCCTATTCCTTATACGGTGGACAAATGCATGCAGCTAAGAATAGGGACCATTGAAGATGCGAGATCATGTGAACAATGGTGATGCGGGAAGTGTGGAGAATCCATGCACCCTAGAAAGATTAGGTCACATCCTTCAACACCCGAGATTCATGGGGTCTTTGGCCCACCAATTATTGAGTCCCCCCGAGGAACACATTGACAATTTGAGGTGAAAGAGACGATGGGCATGTCCTTGGCTTAGGGGGTCAATCTGGGCCGATGAGTGCATGTGGATAGTGGACGTGGTCACCAATCGGGTCAGTGTGGACCAGACATCGACCCGATGTGGATCTCATTGCCATGCCGAGTGACGACGATTGGCTGTCGTGGATGTAATTTTGAGCTGATCTAGGCTGACATCCAACTTGGGTTCGTCAACCGAAGCGACAAAAACAGAGTGGAAATTGCAGATTTTTTTTTTCTCCAAACCAATCGATTAGGTGCTTCTCTATGCATCGCTTTCGAATTAAACCCATTTTGGATAATACCCTAGACAGATAAATGAAGGTGGTCACTTCATTATCTACAACATCGGCGGGCCTTTCTTATTATTTTGTCAAATGTTGGTACGATAGGGCCCAAAAGCTTGTAGGGGGTGCTAGGATTCCATTTATGGCCCAATCCACCAGGAGCTTTCCATGACTCCAAGATGGACGGAAACGTGAAAACCCCCCAATTTAATCAAGGGCCCATAAGAAGCAACAAACGCAAATCTATCCTGAAAACATGATTTCCTCCCTCTCCCTCAAAGGTATGGAATGGTTATCGCACGTCACGTTATCGTCCGAAATCGAGAGAGCTGACAAGAGCCCGCCATGTCTACAGACGGTGGAAGCCGCTACCAATAGTGGGATGAAGGACGGGAGGGGCGTTTTGCCCTATATCACGTGCCTTTCAGTCGCAATCAGATATCGATATCTCAATTGATTTTCATGTATCGTGTCAATTGGAAATTGTGGTAAACACGCTCGGGTCTCTGAAAGCACTTCAAAGAGAGCCCCAGGCGAAACCACAAAGTTATCGTTTCTCAGCTGCCCGGCCCACTAAATCCCATTCGTGAATCTTAGGCCATCTACGGCCCAAAAAAAAGGCTCAGGCCATCTAGCAAAACCCCTTTTTTTTTCTTTTGCATGTTTGAAGAACAGCCCAAGGCCCAAAAGCCAAGGGGGGAGAGAAAAGCTTTACCGAGAATAATTCTCGATAAAAGTAAAACTCCGTTTATTTCATAAAAAATGAATAACTCGAAAAATATTTTTCTAAAAATGATCGCTCATATTACTTACAAAAATGAATGAAGAAAAACTATTTCCACCGTCCACGAAAACGTTTTCCAATGAGTAATTATTTCACACTTTACAAACAATCATTTTAAGGAAAATGTTTTCTAATTCATTCATTTTTCACATAACAAACGAAGCCTATATATCAACATCACCCATACTTATATTTACTTAAATTTGCTTGCGGGATGCCCATACCCATTGCTAGTCAATCAAAAGGTTTCCTTCACTAGAGGCGAAAAAAATTATGATCTCAAACGTTATATAGGAGAGCCGATTATTGCTACGAGCAAACCACTTGTTGGCTATGTAGCTCGATTGTCTCATTCTAACCCTTCAATTTTGCTTTTTTTGTGCTCAAAGCAAATGAGAATTATATCAATATTTGAATTGAATGAGTACGCAACGTCCTTGCAACATACGCATTAGATTTAGTTCCTCACATCATTTTCTTTGCTCGGGATCCCGTGGGCCCGCTCAAAGAGAAAAGAAAATGTTTTTTTAATTATTCCTTCAATTTATATTTTTTGGCCGAATAACCTCGTAAAACGTTTGCAAACTCACAATTTCTGTCGTGGAAAATAATGCCGGCAAGGCAAAGGAATTGCAAATATTCAAAAACCAAAAGGGATATTCTCCCTAGGAAAGCTCGTTGAAACTATTCCGGAGTTGGACGTGTCGCAAGCTGCTTAGAGTACAAAATACGAGTCCACGAGACCCAGCGGCTCACGCTCTGGCACGTGACATCGCCTTCCAAAAAAATCGAAACGAACCGTCGCGCTCTTCTTCCTAGAAAATCCTCACGTGCGTGTCTTGTGCGCTCCATTTTCGTCGAAATTCATCGACAAGTCTCCTTTACAAAGAGACAAGTGGCCGCCCAGGAATATTCCCAAGTTTAAGAAAATCTTGGCCACTTTGAAATTCCATTTTTTTTTTTTAAAGAAAACAATTTTCAAAAAATTATTTTTCGACTTTTTCATGTTTGAAAGACAAAAAACTAAATCGATTTACGAAAAACGTATTTTCACGTATTAAAAATAAGTATAGATCAGGGGAAACGACTGCTCTTTCTTCTAGCTAGAAGAAAACTATTTTTCTTAAATTATCAAACAAATTAAAGCGAAATCATTTATTTCCATTCAATGAAATAAACGTGCCTTGAATATGGCTTTGAATGAACAGATCGGGCCAAAAGAAAACGTTCAAATTACCAAATCGTTGTTCCTTCTAGTATTTCAGAGTGCACAAATGCCTGGTCGGCCGATTATTTGCAAATTCCAATATAACTTATCGAGGTTTGAAGGAAAATCGTAATTTTGAGAAGCTAGTTAGTTCGGGGCCGCTTATAATTCTTTCTTTTCCCCCGCTTTTCCATGAAATTGGGAGCCTACAAACCTTGGACGCCACTGACTTCTCTTTGTCGGTCGACGTAATTTCCACGTCCCGTCACACCTGAATAAAAATAAAAATATCCCGATCACTTGAAATTTCGAGTGAAAATTTTCTAATCTTGGACTTTTGCTTATTATTTTGAGTTAATTGTGTGGTGGCTCTACTTCTGTGTACTCGGAATTGTATATGTCCACTTCATAGCAAGCTTCGGGTTAATTTTCGGGTACTATGTCGCCATCGCCATCGAGGAAAGTCGTGAGAAACCATCGTAGTCGTTCTCTATAAAATCAAATCAAATCAAATTGAAGAAACCCTAATTTAGCTTGGAAAAATGAACGAAATTGAGCAGAAATTATTTCGCATTACACGCATTTCGAAAATGATTAACCCCGCCATTCACCTTAAACGTCCTTGACGGGTGGTCAAGAGTTTGTCAGTCACATTTTCCCTAGAATAATCATTTTTCGGTGCAAGAAAAAATAATAATATAATAATAATAAACGTGTCGCGTAATTAGACACTATGCATAAATGAATTCGAGATCGACATCGATTTAAAACAAATCGGTATTTCAACATGCTCAATTGAGATTAACAATGCATGTAGACTTGTAGAGGGTGTTGCTCATGAGTTGTAACTCAAAATTTTTTGACACGTCACACGTGTTAGCACTCAACGCATCTTGACCTTTGGAATTCAATGAATCGCACGAGAAAATTCCATTATGGTAATGTAGCCGGTTTAATGTTTTTCTCCAGTAGCATACATTTCCTTTGGTCTAGTATTTTCAATTTCACATCAAGTTTGAAATGTGGAAGAAAATGGAGAGAAAGAATATAGAAATTTGGAGAAATTTGACATCCAACGTTACATGCTATATTTTTCTTTTTCTTTTTTTCGAAAATGTTTAACCCCGCCCATTCACCTTAAAAGTCCTTGACGGGGGGTCAAGAGTTTGATAGTCACATTGTCACTAGCATAATCATTTATCAGCGCAAAAAAAAATAAAAATTAATCAACATGACGCGTAATTAGTCGTCCATAAACACTTATGCGTAGATAAATTTGAGATCGACATCAATTTAAAATGAATCGGTATTTCAACACGCTCAACTGAGATTAACAACATATGTAGAGGGTGTTGCTCATGAGTTGTATTCAAAATTCTTCGGCACGCCGTATATATTTGAGCCTAATGCATATTGACCTTTGAAATTTAACGAGTCGCACAAGAAAATCTCGTTATTGTAACGTAGCTGATTTAACATTTTTCTCTAACAGCATACATTTCCTTTTGTCTAGTATTTTCAATTTCGCATCGAATTTGAATTGCGGAAGAAATTGGAGAGAAAGAAACTATATAAATTTTGGAGAAATTTGACATCGAACGTTCCATGCTCTCTTTTTTCTTTTTTTTTTCTTTGGGGTCAAAGGAAAATGATAGGAGGGAGAGGGGGATCATTCAAAAGCGGTCAACGCGGTGACCGGGACTAGCCGGTACAAAGAGCACAAAAAGCGAATAATCCCCCTCGCTACGCTTCCTCGCCGTCACCTCCACGTGTCCAGCCTTATCTCTTTCCTCTGCTTCCCCCTCTATAAAAATAAAACCACCCCGAGAAGGAAAGAAGAAACCAGTCAGGTTTACCGTTGAAAGACCGCCTCCCCTCTCCATCTCCTTCTTCCACCTTCTCACTCTCTCTCTCTCTCTCTAGATTCCTGTGCTACTGAAATGGCCACCGCTCTCCTTCCCTACGGATCCCTCCCCGTCAAGGCCATGGCCTCCTCCGCCGAGCGCAAGCCGGGCCCCGCCGGCCGGCGAATCCCCTCCTCCTCCTCCTCCTCCTCCTCCAAGAACTGGTGGGCCCCGATCTTCGGCTTCTCCTCCGAGCCGGGCTACATTGACTCCGTCGACGGCAAGGTCGCCTACCCCAGGAAGGCCGACTTAGAG
Source organism: Metrosideros polymorpha var. glaberrima (assembly GCA_001662345.2). Taxonomy (NCBI): domain Eukaryota; kingdom Viridiplantae; phylum Streptophyta; class Magnoliopsida; order Myrtales; family Myrtaceae; genus Metrosideros; species Metrosideros polymorpha. The sequence goes on from BCNH02000003.1 coordinate 8,672,321, forward strand.
GGCTCGAGCCTGTCTGCGGCCGAGGCCGGCGCGAAGCCCGCGAGGTGCCGCCCCGACCCGATCCGGTTCACGGAGGAGAAGGCGCGGCTCCTCCGGCTCATGACCTCCGACGCGACGTCCCTCCACGACGCGATGTATCACTCCGCGATCGCGTCCCGGCTCGCTTCGGACTTTGAGAACCAGACCGATCTGTAATCCGGCTGGGCCAGACCGGACCGGACCGGACCGGACCGTGTTTATATTTGTATGATTGTCGTTGTATAAACATCTTACGACACTCTTTCAATTTATTTCTTTGTTTATTCTCGAATTCTATTTAGGTTAGTGGTCTAGGTGCTTTTCTAAGTCATATATTCCGAATTATTGGGGGGATGTGGTGATGTAAGGACAGTGAAAGTTACGTGAAATGGGTGGATTGATCTTTGTAACCACTGATTAGTCAATTGAAAAATGAGGAAATGTACATATTTAATGTTTAGTATAGTTTATATAATTCGACCACTTTTGGCATCGTGTAATTATCTATTAATTTGGACATGCATAGTTCTATTTCTAATCCATCAGCGACAACAACGAGGTGCGCCCATAGAAGATGACGGGTTGTGTTGATCTCAGATGTATATGTTATTTAAAGAGATGATAAGAAAGATAGGTTGTACATAGCTGAATCTATGATGATTATCAAATTTGGGTTAATTAATTTTATTGATGTTTAGTGGGAGTGGGTCACCTTTTGGTGTCATTATTTGTTTGGTCTTGTGATTGGATCTTACTTTCGAGTTAATTTTATAAATCATATGTGTAGTTGAGCCTGATGTTGATATATATTAAAATATGTGAGTCGTGTTAACCATTGTTGGGCACTTATTGAGAAAAATTATACGAGGACTTGCGTGCTAGCTTCTGTCTATCGTGAAATTTTTAAAAGTATTTCATGTGGAGAAAAGATCTAAACCAGCAAAATTCTGATTAAGCATAGAACGTAAAAAGGGAAAACCTACTCAAACACGCTCTTCGATTTCCACGCATCATAAGAAAAGTCAGTATACAGAGCACCATAATATATTACAATTTGATCATTTAACAAATTCTCAAATGGCAATCTTGAACAAATCCTCCGTGTTGAACAAACAAAGAAACTTCGACCGCAACTACCTGGGTTGCGCCATAGAAAGGGGGACTGAAAATTAACATCGACGGCTCTCTCGGGGAGGGTTTGACGGACAGCGATGTAGCTTGTACTTGCCGGGACTTTTCCGAAAGCCTCGTCGCCGGTCTCACCAAGTCGGTCAAGGCTTCCACCGCGGCTCAGGTTGAAACCCTTGTAGTCCTTGAAGCCCTTCGGTTCGCGAAGCGAAGTAGTTTGGGCAGAGCTCGTAGCCAGTCAGATGGTTTAGATCTGATTAGTGGCCTCACCTCCGCAGATCACTTCTCATGGGACGCGCCGCTACTTATCCCTGAGTGCTCATCTCTTTTCGCGGGCCTTCCGTTGGTGAGGCTAGAATTCGGCCCAAGAAGCTCCAATATGGTTGCTGATTGGGCTGCGAAAGCCCATAGCAAACTTTGAATTTGATCCTGGAGTGCTACGTTCCATGCATAACGCTGATGAAGGATTGCACTCACTCGAGGATAGCGTTCTTCATTAGAAGCGAGCTTTGTGGCCTGGGGTCAAATTGGACGCGAGGTGAATACGGGAGGCCTGGCTTTCCATTTGTTGTGCAGCTTTGTGGAAAGAGACATGCAATCTGTCAAAGGAGGAGGAGGAGGAGGATTGGATTTGTATCGTGAGCTCTATTTTGTATCGTTAAGAAGTTGGAGACATATGCAACGATACTGTCCTGTCGGATTTGCAAGCTTAACAGAGAGTTCATGGCGAGTTCGATTCACCCGGGGTGGGAATTGCAAAATGTCTCTTTCTGCAGGAAGCATTCTGAGCTTCCGGTGCTTTCGACCGCTCAACTATTGCACAGCTCCCTCGTCTTCAAACTCTTACTCTCATCACAAGTATACATTCGCCATTGTGAATGATGGTACGTGTCCGAGACGCCCAGATCATCGCAGACACCATTCAACAGTCGCAGAGGCCTCGGGATTGATGCTCATGCAAATAAGTTCTTTTCCTCAAAAGTTGCAAACGGAGAAGAAAAGTTACCTGGACGATGAATCCATTTGCAGGTTCTTGCGTGTGCCATCCACGATGCATGGGATTCCCGTTATACAAGCAAGCATGATGAGTAAGAACAGGTGATTTACAAAAGGTGAGGAATAATGAATATCCTCCTGCTCAATGGTTTATGCGACGGAAGCTCGAGATCTCACGAGCTCGCCTTTCAATTCCATGACCCAAAAACACAGCGCAGCCATGTAGACATACGGGCAATACGTGTATCTGCAAGCCAGGAATTGGGTAACGGGCGAGCCAGCAGAGACAATCTCACTCACAAAACTAAAGTACTTTGCCTAAACCAGGAAATCAATCCTCAACCCTCTAGAGATGGATCTCATATCCACTCCACCATGACACTCTGCACAAAGTTTGTCCAGACAGACAAGCCAGTGAAGGGAGGCTAGAGAACTAACAGAGCATGACAGAAGTAACAATTAAATCTGATGAATCAGCAAGAGCTGGTCATTTATTCAAAGTATCAGTAAATCTCTATATCATGATTGAATGTAAGCAATAGCCACTTACAGGATCCCCAATTCCCAACACCCCCTTACCACAACCAAAAAATAGGAGTACAACATTACTTAGAATATGGTCCTGCAAAATTTTCAGTGCTAACACGCACCAGGGCGGATAAGAATTGATCGACCAATATTAAAGACATGTGAGGACTCAATTTTACTCCGTCTTCAAGCTCCTCGCATCACTTGCTTTCAGCGTCATATATGTCCGTGCTGCACGTGTTTATTAAGGAAAAGCAACAACAGTATTGAAAAAAACCATATGAAAAAAATTGAAAGACGACATAAAATTATAGAATCTTTGCTTAGTCTCAGAAGGTTAAAGAGCACCCTAGTTCCATGAACTATAGTAATATTAAAAGCTATAGTGGAATGCAAAGGACACTTCTTCAAAATTGTAGGTGAATTTCTCATTGCTAAGCTACAAACACAACGAGGGACACCTGCAGGAAAGCTACATCTACATATAACGCAAGGTAGAGAAATTGATTAAAAATATGAGAAGATGTGGATAGAAATGTCAATCCACTTGCACAATAGAAGACAAGGCTCCTCATACCTACAGATTTCAGCCCAAAACTCTTTGCTACATATTGAAAGACATTGTATCTTGGGGTGCGTTTGTTTTGGAGAAAACTTCATGATAACTTCATGCTTTGGGGAAATCATTTTGCATGAAAATGTTTTCTCCTCTTTTCAAGTTAGGGAATTCATTCTCCTAACTTTAAGCATGCATAATTTCTTTAACCGTAAATGGTTTTCTATTGACTGATCATTTTTAGCAAACCAAACGCGTGAAAATTCAAAAAATTGTTTCGTGGAAAATTCTTTCACTCAAAGAGACACACCCTTAGTTCCCATCTTTAAAACATCCGTTGCAGAAGAATAGAGACCTTACTTGCCAATATCCTGGGAAGACCTTGACATACATTTGAAGAAAAATACTTTTTCAAGAAGGAATGAGCTCATCACTCAGGAAAACATTATCTCATAGTTTGCAAGTAATGACTTGTTTGCACAATTGCAAGGATTCAAAACCTGTTTGCTACCACCTAAGTATCTAAAGGTGCTCTAAAGAACTCAATCACTAGTTCTTTGAAACGGTTTTCTAAACACTATCAGAGCATGTATACCAAAGGTTGTCAAGGGATCAACAGTGGGACAAGGCCATTAACATTGAAGGCTTTGTACCTGATCAAGACAAATCCTCAGTTCACTAAGATCATGAGGTTGGATCTGCTCACTCAGAACCACTACTAGACATGCATCTAGCAACCTCCTGTGATGAGACTCCTATTAAGTAGGAATTAACATTTTGTACAAACGAAGACACCGCCATCTTCTATATCCTATGCAATTACAAACTGTTAATGTCATACGTAATCTTGGAAGGGCATCATCTGATCGGGTTATAAACCCCACAGAGGCCGAGGGCACGGGTCAAACCGCAATAGACAGTGATTAACGGATACAATGGAAAATACCGATACATTCATCTATAAAAGAAGATTGGCAGAATATCTCGAGATACTTCAAAGACAAATGCTTTAAGAACACAATGAATCAATATCACGAACAGATAACAGCTGAAAGCGCGAGATCGCAACGAAAAAAGAATGCAAGGAAAAGGATACACCAAGTAAAACCCATGGGCAAAAGCCCCAGCTAAGACGAGGGTAAACAAACGATCCCTCACCACCGGGTTCTTCCTCAACGAGAGCCGAACTGCGAGATCAGATACCAAGCGAAAGCAACGCCAATTCAATAACCAAAACCCAGATAGGATATGACAAGAAACGATCGAGAAACCACACAAAATTCAGTCGACAAAATCAAACTCCACCAATTGTACGTACTGAGAGGAAGAGCAGGGGCGTATATAAGAGGGACCAAGAACTTAAATGGGGCTCCCTTCTTCTGCCTCCTCACGACAGCCTCCCTTCAAATCACAACAACCCTCAAGTGAATACAATCGATGGATTCAGATTATGCAAGAAAGATGCAGACTTGATACAATCGATGGATTCAAGATTTATGCAAGAAAAGATGCAGACTTTGAGCTTCAAAGCGACGCGAATTGGAAAGAAACGCCGAGGATTGAGAAGTTTTACTGGTTGTTGGAGGTATCGGACGGCGAGGCCATTCGATGCTCGGAGAGATTGATGAGTGCCCGCGCGGGCGCTCGAGGAAGATTTTGTGAAGGGAGAAAAGAAGCTTCCGTCAACGCGAAAAGAGTTCCGTGGTTTTGGAATTTTAGATCTCTCTAATGCTCTTTCGGTTTTTCTATTCCTGCTGGCGCTGGAGAAAGCGGTTTTTCGGTTTCGGGCATTCGAGACGGCAGGTCGTTTCAGCCTGCGCCCCTTTAATTTTGGAGTCCTACACAGGTGGATGAGACTTATTTTTCACTTTCTTTTTTTTTTGCTCGATTACAAAAAGGTGAATGATAACTATTCTAGAGTATAAATTTTGCTCTAAAATCACTTCTGGAGCATAAATGTATTTGTTAACGCAATTTCACTATTCCACTTCTAGAGCACTTTTAAAAATGCGTTTGTTAGAATAAATTCTTTTTTTTTTACTTTAGAGTTCATTTTTTCTTTCAAAATGAGTTTTGAGTTCTAAAAAAGAAATAATTTTTTTTACTTCTCTCTTATAGAATGAGTTTTGCTAATTGAGTCGTAAATATTTTTCAGTCCATCACCGTCGATCGGTCAAAATAATAATATTTTAATATTTTTTAAAATTTTAACTATTTTT